>CAXAMN010016758.1:6849-119676 GCA_963970005.1 Durusdinium trenchii | reverse complement strand
AGAGAGAGAGAGAGAAAGATCGAGAGAGAGATCGAGAGAGAGAGAGAGAGAGAAACAGAGAGAGAGAGAGAGAGAGAGAGATTGAGAGATCGATTGGTGATGGATGGATGGACAGAGAGATAGACAGATAGAGTGAGTGACGATCAGGGCAGAATTAGGCACCTTGAAGGGAGGTTGGGACAGCGTAGCAAGATGGAGGCCACCAGAGCGCCATTATTTTGGACAATTTCTCAGTGTTTCTTCGTTGTGCGCACGTCAATGAAGTGTTTCCAACTCTTCTGAAAGTGGAACGTTTCTCTCGAAATGTCCAGTTCTTTCATGGATGTTTTGCCTTTGAAAGTCAATCTTCTCAACTTGGAATTTGTGGAGTGCAGCCGTCATTACTTTTGAGTCTCGAGTTAGAAAAAACATTGATGTTTTGCATTCTTCGATAGTTTTTCACATGAAAGCTGCCAGGATGCTTTAAGTTTTAACAAAACATCACGTTTGTGTTTCTTTGGTCGCAGTTTTTTTTCTTGATCCGACATGGTTCTCGACGACCAGCACCCCAAAATGATGGTACGGTACCAGTCTCGGACTTAAGGAACCCACGTGAAGAAGACAAGAGGGTCACCGTGATGGACCTGCCTTTTTTCTGGCTTGCGAGAAAGGACTTGGCCATTGGTTGGCATGGCAACCATTTTTCACGGCAAACATTTGCATGGGAGACTCCATTTCGTGATGTGGCATCTCATTAGTGGCCATTTGGTTGCTATGATCTTCATGTGAATGAATTTTTCCATAGTGTATGTTTGGCTGCCCAAAAGGGCTTATATATATATATATGTTGGAGCTGTTTAAGCGGGCGGATGCGGAGAGTCTGAGGGAAGACCCTTTCGTTCCGTGTTTCCCATCTCCTGAGTTGAACGACCTTGAATTCCATCTGGTGGCTTTCGGCCACGTGCAGCGTCCCCAAGAAGGTAGGGTTGAATTCTTTAATGTTTGGGTTGGAGAAGACAAAAACAGTTTGGTTTGAATTGAATTTTCGCGGCATTTTTGTAAGCAAACACTGTGAGAACTTGGCAGTCCATGAATTGGGCGTATTGGGGATGCTCATTTGTTCGAGGTGTTGCTGCTACCTGCAGTTCTTTAAATCTGCTTCAGGGCATTTTCGCACTTTTGAGCAACTTTCATCCATACCGCAGCATTTGCTCAAAGGAGATGGTTGGTCAAAACTACCACTAGGCAACTTGAAAGCAGCAGGATTGTTTCGTTATTTTCTTCCAAGAATCAGTGTTTGCTGTTCGGCTTCTGGTCAGTCCTAAGATTCTTCCTCAAAGCTGCGTGAACCGGCCATGTGGGGTCACTCTGCTGCACTTTGGCGCTCACAGGGCCTGGGGGGTCTGGGGTTGTCATGAGAAATGCTTCTCTGGCTGAAACGAAGGTCGCAGTGGCGGAAGAAGAGGAGATCCTGACGATGATGCCCCTCGGACGTTGGAGGATGATGTTTCCCTGTTCTTTGCCTCAGGTGGGCCGGGCAGAAAAGGGGATACCCTTCGTTTCGCACTGAATTCATTCAAGTGCACGGAGAAAGAACCTCCGAGAGATCTATAAGATTTCCTGGTTGGTCGGTCTGGTGCCGTTTTTTTGGGTTGGTTTTTGTTTTGGTGTTGGTGTTTTGTTGGTTTTGTTCGGTGTTTCTTGGTTTTTAGCTTCAATGTTGCTGTTGGCCAGATTCTCCCCATTGTTTGTCAGTGGATTTGTGTTTCTCGGTGCGCATAAGCCCTTTAGAGATCTCAGAGGTTGGCCAACTTTCAACACAAAGGTCAGTGGTTGGATATCCTTCGGGTGGTCATCGTTGTGGAGCATGGGTCTGAAGCATTGGACTTCGTTGTGGATGACCAGGGGCCCGCATCCTTTGGACTCATGTTTGCCACCAATCAATACAAAACACTTCTGAAGACCAGCCGAAGTAAGGGATTGCATGACAATGTTGCACAAGCATCTACTATACAAAGCTTAACTTATACCACACAATGCCACGTCTCCTTAGCCCTTCTTCCTCCACCAAGGACCGCTGGTCCACTGGTGGCAATGACCGCGGGGTGGACGAGCTCTTTGGGTTTGGAGAACCGGAGCCCGGAGCTGGGCGCAATTTGGTCGGGGAACCCACGCGTCGGTGCCACGCGCACGTACGGAGCTCGCCACTGTGTGAGCCGGTGCTTTGGGTTGCGACCGTTTCGTGGAGAAAAGCATTTTGGAAGGGGGGGAAGCGCTGATCACGTTCCATTGCCTCTTTGTCTGGTGTTCATTTGGAAAAAGAGATCATGAATTCCAACGTTCATTTTGAAGATCACCAAGCACCTCCCAGCTCAACCCAAACACCTTCCTTCTCTCGCTCCCCGCTGACTGCGGCGTGCCCGGTGCTGCCAGGGATGGGGCGTGAGCGATTTGGCGCTTCCGGGCGTCGGCGTGGGAGGCTTCGGACGTGGTGGAGGCGTCAGCTTCGGAGGCGCGGGAGGAGGCGTCAGTGGTGTTGGGGGTCAAACCCGCCACTAGGTGAAGCCAGTCACAATCAAGGACGATCTTGAATAGGATGACTCTGTGCTTGATAGAAGGACGTGTCGGGATTGAATGAGCTTGAGAACGGGAACATGTCATGAGCTTGCTTTGCACTTGTCTAGATCCAAGCTTGGAGTCTCCTTTGAACTTTCCATGTAGCTCAACAACTTTTTTGCAAAATAGAGAATTCAAAGTAAGAGAAGAAGGTGCCTCTTGTGGAGAATTCGCGAATCAGCTGAACTCTCTGGAGTCTGGACATCTCAAAAAGACTGCTGTGAATCGCCCAAGGTGTCGGATTTGATGACGAGAGCGAGGAGAATGGAGCCAATCTGTGTTAGACATTGTAGCGAAAGTCTTTACGTAGATCTTTCTTACCGCAAACACACACACACACACTCATACTTATATGACATATAATTGCCTATATAATGTATATAATGTACATATATATATATAATATGTATGTATGTATGAATTTTCCACGCAGGTGCAGGATGCTGAGCATTTTCACTTGATCCCATCGATGTCAGCCCCAAATTGGGTCCGCTTCGGCCAGGACGAGACTTGGTGGGGTGGCTGGGAGGCGGAAGACGAAGGCGATCCCAACGGGTCGCAGCGATGTCGACCTGCCGTCAGCTCCGTGGAACCCACGTCTCGACCTGGTGTCACGGGCGACCCAGAGATTCTGAGGACTGGGGGGTGGGGCTTCCCTCCCCAGCCTAAAGCGGAAATCGTCTCATGTTCGGCGGTCAAGCACTGAGCTTGACCGTCTTGACCCGCAACTCCATCCATTCCGAGTGAAACACGTCCGGTCCTCTGGCCGAGCTGCGGTGAAGTGACGAGGGTGTCGGCCTGGATTCATCTCGACATGGCGTGTCCGATGCTGGACAAGTGGCCGACCCACCTCGAAGCTACTTGACGTTGGCATTTTGCCATCCGACGTTGGCGCCAGGTGAGCTTGGTGAATGGAAATGGGCCATGGTGGTCGTCAAAGAGGCGAGCAAACTTGGGCCCAAAGAGATCGACATTTGACCCCAGGATGAGCGGGGTAACCCTTTGATGGGAGCTTTACAGAAGAAACCAGCTGGATCAAATTTAAGAGCTTCAGCGGTGAGTCATACATTTGCAAACGGGTAGGATTCTGATCTAGAGAAAACTCTTTTTAGGAGCTCCTAAGCATTATTGTGGCTCTCATGGATTCTATGGGAATTTGGATGTACACAGAGCAGCTTCTCTCGATGCCCCCATGCTAGATGGGAAGGTCCGATTACACTGTAGAGCATTGTGGTCGTTCAGAACCGTAGTCACTACAGCAGTAGACGTTCGGAACCATGCTTCTGTGAACCAGTCGTCATCTTCGAAATGCTCCATGGAGGGGCCAGACAGTTTGTCTGGCTGGTTGCTGTGTGACGGCAGGGCGAGCACAAGAAGAAGACGGGCATCGTCACTGCATCTCGACGTGCGTTCGCGGGCACCGCGTCCGTTTCGGCCACGGGGAACGGGACGGTGTTTTCACCCCCGCTGCGATGTGGGCCGAGACTTTGAGGGGATCCAAGTGGGACGGCCATCGATCAGTCCCTGAGTCGGAGAAGCTGTCTTTGGACTCTCGAACGCACCTGGAAATAGTGTAAAGGTTCAAGGTGAGTGAGTTGAAAAGAGAGGGCTTCGATTCCTGGCTGCAGTAGACTTTCTGCATGTCCCCTGAGCTGCATTTGGTGTGAGGCCATTCACGGCCACTGTCCACGTCACAAGCATCCCTTGGAAAAGATCAAGGAAGATGATGTGCGGTGGCCCAATGTCTTTGGTACCGTATATTAACTGGCAGTTGCTTTGACAAAAAGTGGATAACGTCAGGAAACCCCAGCTTCTAATAAAGCAGACCCATTCGACTAGCAACCATCAGCAACCATCAGCAACCATTAGACTCATTACCAACCTCTGGCCTATTTTGCCTCTTGGACATTGATGTGACTCCTTGGCCCTTTCTTCTTCCGTGAGCGAGTGAGGATCCGTGGGCGGATGAACAGGTCAAGGGGGAGCCCAAGGAGGCTGGATGAAGCAGGTGTCCACATGAGAAACACATGTGTCCACATGTATATTTTCTTTATAAACTAATTTTTCCCGTGACAGGAGACTAGATCAACCCAGTGAGTGAAGACCAACCCCGTGTTCAGTGTCAGCTCTGCACCAGCAGCAACAAGAATGACGCCGGCGACCATGTTATAACACCGTAAACAACAAGAGCGAGAGCAATATAAACTCCAAGAATGCGAGCCAAGACTACCAAAAGCCACAAATAATGGCAGCAGCAACGACAACAACGACAACAACAACAACAGCAACAACAACAACAACAACAACAACAATGACAACGGCAACGACAACGACAACGAGAAGAGCAACTGGACAGCAACAACCAACACAATGACACTGTCGGCGAAACAGTAGCGCGCGATACCATTCAGCAGAATGGCCAGGGTAAGCCAGCAAGGTCGGTTGAGAATAGCTCGAAGTAAAGTAGTTTTTGCTTGGCCAAGTCCAGTGCTCTGCCAGTCTCCTTTTGAAGTGTTAAAAGCATTTTCCGAACAAGTCAGAAGTTTGTTGTCGACAAAGTCTGAGTCCTGGCACAATCCAGGTCCATGTCCTTGCACAGAGTCTCTCCATGTGGCTCTTACTGAATATCTCTTCTTTGTGTCTCAGGGTTTAGGAACACTGTTTGGCAGGATAAGAAGCAGAAGAAGAAGAAAGGCCACTTGTCAAGCAGAGCCATTTTGGTCCTCCTCCGTTTTGATGACTCTCTAGTTTGATTACGCCGCTGAAGATTGTTTTGGTTGTGCTGGCTTCCCGCTCTCGAAAGACATGTTCACCTGGACACTTTCTATCTGGGTTTTGCTGCCAGTCACCCAGGAAGGTTGGTTGGTGAAGAAGGTCAAAGCAAGTTTCATTTAGAGTTTCTTTGGCGGTGGGATTGTGGGCAATCGACCAGTGTTGTATGAAGTTCCTTAGTGCGTAAACGAGTTGACTATTAATTAGGTGTTGATGTGGGTAATCAAGCTGATCTTCATATCCAAGGTTTTATGCTGCTTTATGTTTGACAGACACATAAATGGAAACTGCCAGAGCTGGGTTTATGAAAGGTACTTTTCTCTAGGGTTGTTGGTCAGTTTTTATGTCCGTTGGGAGAGAGCCAGCTGGTATATCAGGGTGGGCCTTCATGTGTACGACATGGTCAATGCATAAAGGTCTGGAAGAAAGCCCTTAGTTGGTTCTTTTTCGCATCCCCATCGCGGCCGCCCCTCAGGTCCTCGACTGGAATGTGAGATGTGTAAGGCGACCGGTCCAATGGGGGCCGGAGCGACCGGCTGCACCGTTCCAGTCGCCGTTTCGCTGAATCTACAGATCGATGTGGGACGATTTGGGCCGCTTGTTGTAACCCTTCATCTCGACTGCACCTGTTTTGAGCACTTGCATCTAGACCAAAATGCGCCTGGCACGCCTGACTTTCGATGAACGCTTCAATCCTTTTGCTCCCGCGCAGCATCCCCGGAGCCTCCACATCAGAACATGCACAAGCACTTCCTGGGTCTTTCGTCCGTCACACACCTGGCCGCTGGCCGTTTTCACTCTGTTTAGGCGGCTAAGAAGAAGGACAAGGCGTCGGCCGAGGCGGCAGAGGATGGTAAACCCAAGCCGGTGGCCTTCGGATGTGAGGAGCGGCTCCAGTGGAAGACTGGAAGTTCCTGGAAGAGCAGGGGGATGTATATATGATACAGGTGGTAGTTGGGTTTGTGGAATCTTTTTGTGGACCTTTGGATTTTGGGATCACAAGAGTTAAGGTGGTGGAGAAGCATGAAAGCAAGGGCACCTGCAGGCTGTCATGAGATTGTAAGTATGAACTGCTTTCTTTGGAGACACTGATGCTGCCAGGGTCTTCTGCTTCGTGCTGCGTGCGGCATTGTAGAGATCGGTTGGTATGCCGAACCAGTCCACGACTAGATGTACAGGTGTGCTTGATTCATTTGATTTGCTTCTGGACAAGCGCAAGCGCAACCAGATGAACCACTCATTCAACAGGTCCGTCCGAAGACCGTGACCGCACACCCGGTTTGGGTTTGGTTTGACCGGCACGGCTCCGGATGAACTTGTGTGGCCTGAAAGGACTGCAACTGGTATGTCTGCGCAGATTGTCATGGAAAGAAGGGCGAGAAGCAGTGGCAGTGCATGCTGCAGGCGTGGTCCAAGGGGCTTGTTGAGTGGTCTTCCTCTTGAATAGTCAGTTTGCTGTTTTGACCAAGAGGAGTCTAGCTCTTGAAGACAATAAAGTGGAATGGAATGGGATTCTTCAACTTCTTGTTTACCCATGGCAACCTTCGACCAAATTGCACAGGTGGTGAGATAGTTCTGGAAAAATCAAGCCCATCCAGGTTACCATCATTCAGTTTGACCTGATTTCCGGGCGCGAAGCCCGTCTGCCCCGTCTGCACCGTCTTCGCCGTTCCATGCCACGGTGAGGTGGATCTCCGCGAAGGCTTCGAGGTCCACCGCGAGTGGTTCGCCGTGCCTTGCCGGGTTGCGATGGATGTGGTCTACAGAAGGGGGTTGGAAGAGGGCCGGGTTGGAGGTGGGCGAGGAACCATTGACTTAGGGTCTGGTAGGTTGCTGGGTGAGTGTAGCTCCTTTTCAGAGTCTAGGAAACTCTTCAGAGAAGAACAATGGTGGAAAAACAGAAGGGCAGACCATCTCCCTGCTGTCATCCAAAGCGAATGAAGTTCATGGAATGGTCTGAAGGATGATTCTTGTTTTCTGTGAACTCTGGTGCGGAATAGAGTGAGCAGTGAGCATATATTATATATACACATCTTATACAATACATATATATATATATACACTAGTATATGTATATGGGGAGATTCAGCTGCTTTCCGCAGAAAGCAGCCAATTCTTCCATGTCTCGAAGTAGCAACCCTGCAATCAACCGAGTTGAAGGGTTGTCTAAGTTGATCTGGCTCGGACTGGCTTGGTTGGCAAAACAGCGGGCTTGCATGTGCTTGACTGTTGAAGTGGTTGGTCACCCTTACCTACACCAACTGAAGCTTGCCACAAGTCCGACTAGCAGAAACCGAACAGAACAGGAGTAGATTTGCGCATCTTTCCGCCCCGCCCCGCGAAATTCGGAGGCTCTGACCAAACCAAATCCTTGACGAGGACAGCTTCGGCGGTTCTGTGTTAGTCGCGTGACTTCTGTTGTTTTTCTGCCCCGGTCTGTGTTCTCCTGTTTTTTTCCATTGCATTTTTTTGGACACGGTTTGGTTCATGTACAGCCTCTGCAACCAAGCGTCCCACCCCTTGGAGCACCCGTGGGATCACCCGTCTGACCACCCGAGGTGGATCACCTGCGGCTCTTCGCCGAAGCGGAAGATGACATGGATTTGGTGCCCTGGGCACCCAAAAGGCGTCGGGAATGTGAGGAGTTTGGGACGACCTTCGTGATCTTTTTGATTTCTCTGGACCAGAGGTATCCTTCAAGTTTTGCTGAAGCTCTTTTTTTCCCCAAACACATTACTGTTAGGGGTTCTCAATTCTTTCTTAAGATGTATCCGCCCTTTGTGTCACTGCTGGTGTCCGCCCTTTTCCGCTGGCCATGTAGCATTTCTATTCATTTGCAACATTTCTATTCACTTGTCTCCCAGGTCTGTCACTGGTGGTGTCCGCCCTTTTCCGCTGGCCATGCAGCGTTTCTATTCATTTGTCTCCCAGGTCTGTCACTGCTAGTCCGCCCTTTTCCGCTGACCATGTAGCATTTCTATTCATTTGTCTCCCAGGTCTGTCACCTTTTCCGCTGGCCATGTAGCATTTCTATGCATGTGTCTCCCAGGTCTGTCGCTGCTGGTGTCCGCCCTTTTCCGCTGGCCATGTAGCATTTCTATTCATTTGTCTCCCAGGTCTGCCCTGCTGGTGTCCGCCCTTTTCTGCTGGCGTTGCAACATTTCTATTCATTTGTCTCCGAGGTGTGTCACTGCTGGTGTCCGCCCTTTTCCGCTGGCCATGTACCGTTTCTATTCATTTGTCTCCCAGGTCTGTCGCTGCTGGTGTCCGCCCTTTTCGGCTGGCCATGTAGCATGTCTATTCATTTGTTTTCCAGGTCTGTCCGCCCTTTTCCGCTGGCCATGCAGCGTTTCTATTCATTTGTCTGTGAGGTGTGTCACTGCTGGTGTCTGCCCTTTTCCGCTGGCGATGCAACATTTCTTTTCATTCCCCACATAGTTTGCCGTTACGTACGGTTTCTCAATTCTTTCTTAAGATGTTTTTTTATTCGTTTGTCTTTAAAGTGATTTCTTTACTTTTGTCTCTCAGGTTCGCTGCCTGCACTGCTGGTGTCCGCCCTTTTCCGCTGGCCATGCAGCATTTCTATTCATTTGTTTCCCATGTGTTTTTTTTACTTTTGTTTTCCAGGTTCGGTGCCTGCACTGCTGGCATCCGCCCTTTTCCCCTCTCCAGCATTTCTATTCATATTTGTCTCCCAGGTGATTTCTGCACTTCCCCAAACAGGTTACTGTTAGGGGTTCTAAATGCTTTCCAAAAGTGTCCGCCTTGCTGCTGGACAGCGTGTCCGCCTTCCGTCTGGCTTGTCTCCCTTGGTCTGCGTTCTTGTTGGTCACTGTGTCCCCCTTCTTGTTGGTCACTGTGTCCGCCTTGTCTCCCTTCATTCTTTGTTTGTCTCCGGTCTTGTCTCCCTTCTTGTGGGTCATTGTGTCCCTCTTGCCTCCCTTCTGTTTCCTTTTGTCTCCCTTCTTGTCTCCCTTCTTGTTGATCATTGTGTCCGTCTTGTCTCCCTTCTGTTATCTTTTGTCTCCTTTTTGTCTCCCTCTTGTTGGTCATTGTGTCCGCCTCGTCCCCTCTGTCTCCCTTTGTCTCCGGTCTTGTCTCCCTTCTGTTTCCTTTTGTCTCCCTCCTTGTTGTCCGTGTTGTCTTCTTTCTGTTTCTTTTTCCCCAAACAGTTTACTGTTAGGGGTTCTCAATGCTTTAAAGAATGGTCGCCTTGGTGCTGGATGGTCTGGTCGGGTTCCCGGCCGGCTTGTCTCCCACTTCCTTTCATTTGTCTCCCAGTTCTTTTCATTTGTCTCCCAGGCTGGGTGATTGTGGTCGGGTTCCCGGCTGGCTTGTCTCCCACTTCCTCTCATTTGTCTCCCACTTCTTTTCATTTGTCTCCCACTTCTTTTCAATTGTCTCCCAGTTCTTTTCATTTGTTTGTCTCTCAGGCTGGGTGCTTGTGGTCGGGTTCCGGGCTGGCTTGTCTCCCACTTCCTTTCATTTGTCTCCCACTTCTTTTCATTTGTCTCCCACTTCTTTTCATTGTCTCCCAGGCTGGGTGCTTGTGGTCGGGTTCCCGGCCGGCTTGTCTCCCACTTCCTTTCATTTGTCTCCCTTCTCATTTGTCTCCCAGCCTGGGTGCTTGTGGTCGGGTTCCCGGCTGGCTTGTCTCCCACTTCCTTTCATTGTCTCCCAGCCTCTGTGCTTGTGGTCGGGTTCCCGGCCGGCTTGTCTCCCATTTCTTTTCATTTGTCTCCCACTTAAGATGTGTCCGCCCTTTGTGTCACTGCTGGTGTCCGCCCATTTCCACTGGCCATGTAGCATTTCTATTCATTTGTCTCCCAAAAATCTGTCACTGCTGGTGTCCGCCCATTTCCACTGGCCATGTAGCATTTCTATTCATTTGTCTCCCAAAAATCTGTCACTGCTGCTGTCCGCCCTTTTCCGCTGGCCACGTAGCATTTCTATTCGTTTGTCTCCCAGGTCTGTTACTGCTGGTGTCCGCCCTTTTCCGCTGGCCATGTAGCATTTCTATTCATTTGTCTCCCAGGTCTGTCATTGGTGGTGTCCGCCCTCTTCCGTTGGCCTGGTGTCCGCCCTTTTCTGCAGGCAATGCAGCATTCTATTCATTTGTCTCCCAGGCCTGTCAATGGTGGTGTCCGCCCTTTTCCGCTGGCCATGCAGCATTTCTATTCATTTGTCCACTGGTGGTGTCCGCCCTTTTCTGCTGTTTCTATTGATTTGTCTCCCAGGTCTGTCACTGCTGGTGTCCGCCCTTTTCCGTTGGCCATGTAGCATTTCTATTCATTTGTCTCCCAGGTCTGTCACTGCCAGTGTCCTCTCTTTTCCGCTGGCCATGCAGCATTTCGATTCATTTCCCAGGTCTGTCACTGCTGGTGTCCGCCCTTGTCCGTTGGTCATGCAGCATTTCTATTCATGTGTCTCCCAGGCCTGTCACTGGTGATGTCCGCCCTTTTCCGCTGGCCATGTAGCATTTCTATTCTTTTGTCTCCCAGGTCTGTCACTGGTGTGTCCTTGTCTATTGGCCATGAAGCATTTCTATTCATTTGTCTCCCAGGTCCGTCACTGCCATGTAGCATTTCTATTCATTTGTCTTTCAGGTCTGTCACTGGTGGTGTCCGCCCTTGTCCGTTGGCCATGAAGATTCATTTGTCTCCCATGCGGCTTCTTTCTTTTTGTCTTTCAGGTTTGGTGCCTGCACTGCTGTTTTCTGCCGCGTGACTGTCTCCGGGAGTGCATTCCTGCCACACTGTGTAACTCTCTCAGCTTTGTTTTCCTTTTCGGGCAAGCGTTGGATGAATGACCGGATTGGATTTCGGCGGCGTGGCAGCGATCTCTCTGTTCAGTTGGGACGGAGGGCATGCGTCAGGCGCCAAAAATCAATTTCATGTCACATCCTTCCCTCCTCATGCTTCTATTTCTTGTCCTCACGTGGTCAGCTCCTTGCTGATTGAGCAGCATGACCAGCATCATGTTCGCACTTGAAGAATAATTCCCCAAAAGGTTTACTGTTAGGGTTTTTCAATTCTTTCTTAAGATGTGTCCGCCCGCTCTGTACTGCTGTGTCCGTCTCTGCCTTGCAATCCTTTACGTTCGTCTCCCAGCTCTGGGCTGCTGTGGCCGCCTCTGCCTTGGAATCCTTTGTCTCCCAGCTCTGGACGTCGCAAGCTCTAGTTTCGATTTTGAAAAACACAAACTGTTTGGGGTCTACGGTGGTGTAATTGTCTCTGGTCTTGTCCCCCTTGTTGTTGGTCACTGTGTCCGTCTTGTCTCCCTTCTGTTTCCTTTTGTGTCCCTTCTTGTTGGTCATTGTGTCCACCTCGTCCCCTCTGTCTCCCTTTGTCTCCGGTCTTGTCTCCCTTCTGTTTCCTTTTGTCTCCCTCCTTGTTGTCCGTGTTGTCTTCTTTCTGTTTCTTTTTGTCTCTGGTCTTGTTTCCCTTCTTGTTGGGCACTGTGTCCGTCTTGTCTCCCTTGTGTTTCCTTTTGTCTCCCTTCTTGTCTCCCTTGTTGTCCCCCTTCTTGTTGGTCATTGTGTCCGCCTTGTCTTCCCTCTTTCCTTTACATGTGCCTCCTCTCTCCCCCTCTCGCTTGCAACCCTTCACGTTTGTCTCCCAGCTGCTCTGCCTTGCAATCCTTTACATTTGTCTCCCTCTGTCTACATTTGTCTCCCAGCTCTGGACTGCTGTGTCCGCCTCTGCCTTGCTTTGTCTCCCAGCTCTGGGCTGCTGTGTCCGCCTCTGCCTTGCAATCCTTTACATTTGTCTCCTAGCGCTGGGCTGCTGTGTCCGCCTCTGCCTTGCAATCCTTAATTTTACATTTGTCTCCCAGCTCTGACTGCTGTGTGTGCCTCTGCCTTGCAATCCTTTACATGTGTCCTCGCAAGCCTTTGCATTTGCCTCCCAGCTCTAGACTGCTGTATCCGCCTCTGCCTTGCAATCCTTTATTTGTCACCCAGCTCTGGGCTGCATGTCGCTTGCAATCCTTTACATTTGTCTCCCTCTGTGTCTACATGTGTCTCCCAGCTCTGGACTGCTGTGGCCGCCTCTGCCTTGCAATCCTTGTCTCCCAGCTCTGGACGTCGCAAGCTCTAGTTGCAGAGTGTTCCATTTTTGAAAACACAAACTGTTTGGGGCCCACGGTGGTGTAGTTTGGACAACCCTTTTGTTGGTGCTCATGCGAGTTGCGGCAGACTCGGTGTTTTTGCCAGGTGAAAGGTCAGGTCAAGAGGTCCCTGAGGGATGATAAGTGGGATCACATGAGGGTTCAAAGCACCCTGCCCACCTGCCTTGAACCATCTGAGTGCCTGAACCAGGGCCATAATCCGTGGCGTGGTGGTGGGGTTGGGCCATGCATCGCATGGAGTTCCACATTACCAGACTGAGGATGATGATGATGAGAAGGAGGACGTGAACCTCGCCAAGAAGCACCTTGGAATGGAAGGTTTTTAGAGGCAGAGCCCATTTTTTGAGACTTGGGTCTGCTGTCGAATGAAGAACAGTGAGGGAAACCCGGGGGGCTCTTTGGGGGGCTTGGCACCGAAAGCTCTTCGCCACTCCGCGCCGCGAGGTTCTATCCCGACCTGGTGGAGGGTCAGGTCATCAAGGCCGCTCGGCTGCCACTCGGACGAGGCCGTGCAGAGCTCGGACCGCTCGGCGTCGGACGGCTCCGACCGGACTCGACCGGACTTGGCGGGTGGTGGCCCGAGGCGTCGTTGAGCTCCGCCGGGCGCTGGGGCTTCACCACGCGCTTCATGTACGACGCCGTGGTGACCCGGTGCCAGGCACCGCGGGTGTGGAGGCATGGCCTTTTGAAGGCAGCGGAGGAGGTCCGTCGTTCCTATCCAGATAGTCCACCCGCTCTTTGAATTTGATTTGGGGGTCTGGGTCCGCCTTGGTCTGGGTCGGCTTTCAGGGAGAGGCTTTGGATGCACCTCTTGCGACATCGACGACATGTACAGAGTTTGTGGAGTGACATGGTCCGTAACGAACGAGGTCCCCATCCCGTGCGCCCGATCTGGTTCGTTTGATTCCTTCGATCTGATCGGCTATGAAACAGGAGGATGGAAGCTACGACGTGAAGTTCCACGATCAGCTGCTGGGGGAGAAGAAAGGTCTCCCAATCGAGGAGACGTTCCCAGCGCATTTCTTTTTTTCGTTTCGCTGCGAGGGAAAGGAATGACCCACAGGAGAGTTTATGGGGGGAACCCACACCGAAGTGTTCTCCAAAGCATGTTTTTCATTTGTGGGCGGTTTTAGCTTTTTAGTGTGATGCTCTTGAAACTGACCATTCACCGCTCGGGCACGACGGGATGTGTGTCATTTCGCATCGAAGATACGTCTCCTAGGTTGTGAATGAAAGCAACTGTTTCATTTCAGAGCTCCTTGCTGTTCTTGTACCGTTGATGGGGGCGGGCACCCTGGAGCTCCCCCCCCCGCCTCACCGGGTCACCACCACCGGTCCTCCCCCCGGGTGCCGTCCACGCCGACCGGTGGTTGGAGGAGTTGGAAAGCCTCTTGACCTTCGAGGCCTCTGGACTGGGCTTGGATCCCTCCAGGCGAGACCGGTCAACGGCACGGGTGGGCGAGGACCTGACCGGTGGACCACGAGGACGAAGGCGCGCGCGGTGGACCGGTGCCGCAGCTTCTGAAGCAGTTCCTTTCAATCTTTCGGCTTCTTGGTGCATCTTCAGCTGTTGAGCCCCACCAGGTGTTGGATTCGTTTGAAACCAGCATCCGATCAAGCAGCTTCTAAATCCTGTCCAAAAGGCTGCTCCTGTCGGAAGAACTTTTGGATTCGGGAAGAGGAAGACGCCCTGTGTGACCTTTCTGAAGAAAGGTCCCTCCAGGTTTCGTGGGGGAATCACATCGGAAGGTTTCGGCCAAGGCATTGAGTGGCATTGAGTGGCATTGGTCCGGCCCACTGGCCCACTTCCGGAGAGCGGTCTTGCCATGCCTTGCCTTGTCCCGGCTGATGTCCGCCCAAAGTCGCTCCAAATGAACACTTCCAAATGAAAACTTCCCCACTTCCCAAATCTTCGTTTGCCCCACTCGCACTGTGACCTCAGCTTCTGGTCCGCTGGAGGAACTTCTTTGACTTCCGGTTTAACAGCCTGCCACGGGGCGTCCAGACCAGTGGCAATGGAGTGGAACTGAAACCGGCCTGGTGCTCGGTGGTGTTTTCAAGTGGTGCCCGAGTTTCGAGCAGCTTCTCCGAGCTTCCGTGGCACGGGACATCGAATCGAGCAGCTTCTCCAAGCGGCGACTTTTGTCAAATCTGCTCAGCACAGAATTAGGCAGCTTGTACATGCTTGTACTGAGTGTACGGTTGAGAGTCAGAGCTCTGACACGATGTGTATATAATGATATGTTATAGGATCTTCCAACTATGCCCAATTTCTGCCTTTTGACTGGTTTTTATGGGTGAGACGAGGTGAAAAGGCAGAAATTTGTAATCGTTGGAAGATCCAGGTATATATAACATATAGTTGAGAGCCCTATAGTCTCAGTCTTTTTGCGACAAGAGTCGATTAACCGTGTCGATAACAAAGGGAATCGAATGGGTCATTCTCGTACACCATATGGGCGGAAGACGGTTGGTGTGACGGGGGGGGTGCCTCGCACCGAGCTACACGGCGGTCTCTCCGAGCGCAGCACGCAGCACGCGGTGATCCGAGCTACGCAGCAGCACGTCTACGAGACGCACTTTTAGACCATCAAAGGGACAGGCGCTCCCAGATCCGGAGGACGACCCGTCAGACTCTTATAGACTCGGACTCGACCTTCCCTTCCCTTCCACGATCTACGAGGTGGACCAACCAACCAAGGCGAGCTCCGCCACCCCCCGAAGCGAGCTGCACCCCTTCCCCTCTTCGCCCGAAGCGGCCGAAGCGCCGCGTCACCCTGACCCCGAGGCCGGTGATTCAGGCGGCTCCATCCTTTACATGAAGCCAGCCTCGTGACCTGGGCGATGTTTGGAGCTCTCAACCTCGAAACATCCAAGAGAATGACATGAAGATCAAGTTGAGTAGGTGCTGTTTAAGGCGGTTTGATGGTGAACGCTGGAGTAGGGGGTGCTGCAAACATTTGCAAACGACTGGGAACTCTCAAGTTATTTCCAGTGATATTGCCGACATGTCGGCACCCCGTTTCACTTTATTGTTTGTTCTTCAGCCTGAAAGCCATAGAACCCAGATGAATCGAAAGATGAACAATGAATCCCTCGCAGCCGACCTCGAAAATCACCAAAAAAAGCGACGAATCTACGAGCTCCCAAGCAAGGCCCAAAACCAAAGGCACCCCAGGGGCACAAGTACTCAGTACTCGGACCAACATCTGCACCAGGCAGATGAAGTACCTGGAGGGATCCTCCAGGTCCCTCCGTTCTCCGACTGTGCGAGGTATCTCTCCATGCCGTTGGAGGGTCTCGCCCCGGGCGGCGCTGGCTCCGGAGAGGAGCGTTTGGAGCGGTTTGGGGGACGGGACGGGACTGGCCCGGGTGCGTTCAACCCCTCTGCTTTTGGAGTGCAGAAATGGCAGAACGACAGTAACGGCTGGTGGGAAGTTTTCGTAACGGCTGAGAGGCCGGGAGGATGACAGCATGCACGACAGTTTTCGTGATCGCCGAAGGTCCCAAGGTGCCACAAGGGTTGGCTTTCCATGCACTTTGTAGAAGATGAAGACCGCTCGGGTTGTGGGATGTCTTCTGCAATGCTCTCATTGGCTTGGAGCTCGGACTCTGTCTGGGGTCTTCGTGGCCGAAGCATCGTCTCGGTGTCTCCGGTCTCTCAGTCGAGGAGCCCCCAACCGCTCCGGAAGAAAGCCGTCACTCGCCGCCATCGTCGGCCCGGCGGACCCGAAGTCGGACAGGACCACGTGAAGTACACCTTGAGCTTGGAGTTGAAGCTCCCTCTTCAGAGGCGGTCCCCTTTGTTTCTAGGTGAGTCGTAGGATGGAGTCATCAGCTCGGTGAGCGAAAGGGGCTGGAGTTGCTTTGGCAACTGAAGAACTCAGTATATACTGGAAACCAGGCAAACTTGCACCTTTGTCCACATTGCACCTTTGTCCACATGTCAAACACAAAGCACCCTTAATCCGAAGGTCCGAAGGTCTTTGTAAGTCTTTGATATTCTTTGTAAAGACCTTGTAAATTGATCTTCTTCACATCATGTCCAGCGTCGTGTTTGACGAATCTGACAAAGACCCTGCAACAAATTCATGCCTGTCATCCAACCTCAAGTCCTTTCTTTTTCCCTCTCCCTCCCCTGCAGGTCTCAGCATCCCGTGGCACTGGTGCAGGCGAGTAGAACGTGTGTTCGGGATGGTCTTTATGAGGACTAGACGAGACATGGTCGAAACATTCAAGAACCTCACGTGTGTTTCTTTTTGGGGGGTTCTGCCCTTTCTGCTGTTGTGGTTTGGGTTTTGAGATGTTCTTGAGATAGACTAGAGTATATAGATGGTTCTACATGATAGATGCAGAGTATGTAGAGGAACATGCTCGGATGGTCTACTTTCGGATACTTGGATGGGTACAACAGTGCAACTTGAAAAATGCTCACTGCCCACATGTTTTGCTGAGCTTAGATCTTGTTGGAGCTCTCAATTATTTGACCTTTCGCTTGTGTCAAGGACTTTCCATGGTTCCGAGAAAAATGCGGAAGCTATTTGAATGCTGGTCAAACTTGAACTCTGACTGCGCTGTTCTCCATTCGTTCATGTAGACTGCTGAGTATGTCAGATGCACTGCCGATGGCCCTTGCACATGTTGGCTGGATTTTGCGTTCTGTCCCAAGCAGAAACCCAAGAAGACATCTACAGCTGGGGCATGAATCTTGGCTTTCAGACCCCTGAAAAGAAAGGAAGCACCTCTTGACCCCCCGGACCGGCCCGGTGAACGCCAGGCGTCCTGGCCAGAAGTGTCAGGCGGAGTGGGCCTTTTGATCGCTGGGAAGATCGGTCGGATGAGAGAATGGTCGGCTTATGGGGCCCACACGTTGTCAACGAGGGAATTGCTCTTGGCTCGCTTGCGACCACCGGGTGAGGGGTTCCAAAGCAACGTGACGCTTTCGCCCGGCGACCGAAGTGCACCTGCTTGCGCCGAGTGACAGTGCCGCACCGCACCAGGCTTGCCACAGCTGTCGGCGGTGGCGGACGCCTACGTTCCCGCGAGGGAGCTCAGAGCACACGGTGCCCAACCCAAACCGAGTGAACGGACGGCTGCGTCGAATGGAAAGCCGCGTGAACTCACGCGGAACGTGTGCGGTTGGTCGGTTTGTATGTGTTTGTCAGAACAGGAACAAGTAACAAATTTCGAAGATCTCTGGCCGACTCTGCGGAGAATCACCCGCTGTGGATGGATGGCCAAAGCCCCTTTGCCCATCCTTGACAATATTCACCACTGGCCTCTGCCCAACAAACCTTCATAATGTGGAACCCGCCCTCTGCAAAGCATTCCGCACTTTTCCACGAACCGGTCACCCTTCGGGCCGTTTGTCCGGTGCAGATGAGGTGCACCCGGCTGACCGGGACTACGCAGAGGCCGAGAATCTGAGCTGCTGATGTTTGGAGGGAATCCCAAAAACACTGAGCCTTTTGGGCCCCAAACGGGGTGGTTTCCTCTGGTTTTCTCAGAGGTGCGCCACTTTTCACCTTGCAGTGAGTTGTAGACTGACAAGGCGGAGAAGGGAAGATCTTGTCCATCATTTGGGCACACAAAGTACTACAAGCTTGGTTGCCACTACTCAACACACAGAGTTGACCAACGCAAACGAGTTTCTCGTGAGTCCAGAGAGAGTTCCAATGTTGAGTTGTGTTATTGTGCACTTCATGGAACCCATCCATGTGTACTTCGGTTTTCACTGGTGATCCAACTTCGTTTGCACACGGTGACCGAGATGTTGGGTTCCCCAAACCGACCTACTCGAGGTCGGGCGGAGGGGGAGCGTCAGGAGCCACCCGAGCCGGGCACCACCTGGTCGTGGCACCTCCAGGCGAGTCGAAACGGGGGCCACGGCGAAACGGGGCATCTCCGAAGCTCCGGCCGTTGGTCTTGTGTAGATAGTTGGTGACTGACATGGGACACATGCTGCACCCTCCCCCTCTCAAACTCATATAATATATAGTATTATAAATTATAACAAAGTATATACAAGAATATGCAGAGAAGTACACACATATGGTTCCTGGACCAGTCCAGTGGAGTCCCAGCCCCGGACGGGACACCCTCCTCTCCGCGGCGTCCGCAGTTGGGCAACGTGGTGCTGAGCCGATCGGAGCTGCGGCCGGGGAGGCGGGCGGGAGGTCGATCGGTCGGTTGGGCGGCTCGGTCGGTGGGTGCTTTTTAGTGTTTGGAGATACTGTACCACTCTGCCCATAGTACCTACAGGTAGAGATGGAGAATCCCTTTAAAAATACAGTTCTTCGATCAGCGCTGCCAACCGGCTTTCACATCGGAGATTCCAGGCCAAAGGTCAAGTGTTGAGGCCTGAAAAGATTGTGTGGTGGGCGTTTGACCTCACCATGGCACACACTCCAGAGATAGGTGGGAGAACTGGCCAATGCCCAGGTGGCATGAGATCACATTGGTGGTGAACTGCAAGGAGGGCCGTGCCTTTGTGACTGTGGACGGAAAGCAGGCCAGACGGCTCCGTCGACGGACATTGGGCTGGACGGAAAGCATGGCCTGGATCGGCTGGAACATTTTGGAGATAGGGTTTGCTTGAAGGAATGACACGCAAGAATAGCATACTGGCTCACTGACCGAAGGTCACAGCAGAGTTCCCATATTCTCACTCAGAGTTAACAGGTGTTTTCAGATCTTGAGCCTTGGCATTTCGTTTCCTTTCGTCACCACATCCCGTGGCGGAGTGGCATTCGTCGCTCCGCGTCCGCCAGGTCCGCGACGACCAGGGCGAGAGTTGGGTGGTCATCGGTGAAGGTGCAGGTGCCGTCCGCTGAGAGCGGTCTGACCACGCGCGACCGGCACGGCGGATCGGTCAGTACCACAAAGGGGTGCCATGAGAAGCGTCTTGGCTTCAGCGTTGATTGTTTCAAGGGAAGCGTTTTGGCCAGCTGGAGGCAGCAATTTATACTACATTAGTTAGGGGCAGTCAAGACGGCTAGGCTTGAAGTAGATGAGCTTGTGGCGACTAGTTAGTTCCTTTTTCCATTGAGAGCCCTTGATAACAGATGTCTAAATGACAGTTTTGCTAACAAAGTTGTGCTGAGGAAACCTACAAAATGTGGCAAAGTTCACAAAACATGTGGCCTCAAGAATGCCCAAGCAAGGGAACATCCTTGCAGAGTGACCAGCTTGAAGCCCCTTGGAATTTTCCTGCATTTCCCTCCCCTTGTCACCCGTTTTCACAACGGAAGCACTCATCTTCGGCCTTCCCTTTCCGCCAGGCAAGTCACCCTTGGCCATCAAGCGGGGCGGATTCCTCCTCTTCGCTGCAGCGGAGGTGCGCGCGTGGCACGGGGCCATCGGAACTGGCCTCTGAACGAGCCATGAACGGATAGGTGAGGAGACTGGGAAGACGGGCTTTCTACTGCACTTCTTGAAAAGAGAAACATGTTTCTTTTTTTGAACAACATATTCTTTTTTTCTCACTTTTGTTGTTCTTTGGAGGGCATCCTGAAGAAAGAAAGGCCGATGAGTTGGCACCGGGAGAACCTGTCGGTCACGCCATCTCCGGCCTCCGTGTACGGCCTCCGTGTGAGGCCTCGTGGATGCCGGGCGGATGCTTCTTGCGACGGTGTTCGTTCCAGAGCGCCTGGGCCGAGCGTCGAAACGGGCCGACGGTGTTTTCAGAACAAGAAACAGCAAGAGAGCTGGATGTGTGGAATCTTAAGAGCTGGTGAGCTTTCCAGTTCTTCACGTAGCAACCAGCTGGATAAGTTATCTTCTAGACCCTCTTTGTAAGATGGTGGTGGATGACTTTGTTTGGGGGTTTTAAGCGGTACCCCAAGCCCAAGCCTCTGAAAACTCCTCGAAACCAAGGTGACTGCCTGTCAATGAAGCAGCTCGAACAGGCGCGACCGAACGGTCAAGGCTGCAGACTGCGAGTCTGTTGCACAAAGGGTGCCCAAGTATAGATCATTTCACGACTTCCAATACAATGTTTAGAGTGGTCACTCTCCATTCGGATCTTTTTTCCAGTCCATTTCCACTCAGCCACTGCAGAACCACCGGCCGCCTTCACCTTCACCTCCACTTCTGCCCTCGTCGAGGTGCGATACCAAAACCGCTCGGCTTCGGCCAAGATCCGTGACTATCTCAAGGAGCAGCTTCCTCAGCAGGACCGGGCGTGAGAAGCAAGGGAGGAGGCGCCTGCGGCTAACCGGATGTGAGAAGAAACCGCTTTTGTGCCGAGTTCGGCGCTTCCGTCTATGGAATGAAGGCCTCAACTGGTATTTTTCTGCTGCAAGAATCGAGCTCAGGAATTCGGCCTCTTCACCTAGGCTCCCTTAAAAGCTGGCATACCCCCCTACAACCAGGTCTGGAAGATGATCTTCCCCTCAGACCTGTGAAAACCTATCTTGAGTGCCTACCGATAAGATGACTCATGACTATGTCAAAATGAAAGAAACTGAAGATACGAAGATTTCATTGAGGTTTAAGACACGCAAAAGAACCTCCCAAACTTCAAATTCAAAGAAGTTTACAATGAGTTCAAAACTTTCCTAATGGACACCATCGGGCCATTGGCATTAATCAAGCAGAAGATAATACGGATCATATGATTAATTTTTAGCAAGAAGCTTATGAAAGCAAATCTGTAATACCCGGCGCTTAGCAAAGTTCCATTCTAGTCATGAAATACCCGGCAAAATGACTTGGCACAGCGTGAAGAAACGGGAGATCACCAGCTTTGGAGGCTGTGTTTGGCATTTACGAAGAGAATGTTGCTTGATAATTGTCACAGAGTGATCCGCACTTGGAAAAATGGAACATCCATAGATTCCTCCAATACATGTTCGCGAAAGCCAAATGCAGGGTATTGGTACGATCTGTCCAACTACCGAAGGCTTGCTCAAGTCAGGTTAGGAGAAACTTCAAGTCCCCCTTCCCAACGCTCCCTTCCCGTTCCAACGCGCTTTGGCGTTGTTGGACTCACCGGTTGCGGTGGCTCTCCTCCGACAGGAACTCTCCTTGACGCCGATCCTTCGCCGGAAAGCTCGGGGCCCCCACGGCTGCGGACCACGGCTCCGACCCCACGGTGGGTGGGTGGGTTTTCCGAAAACGATGAGGAACACCATGGCATGTGAAGGTACGATTGATGGAGGTTTTTGAGCAGTTTGAAGGAAGTTCCTTCCCCCAAGCAACAAAAGAGGTTGTGCAGTTCAAGGTTTTTGATTTTCTCTTTTTACAGTCGGTGATTTTCGTTGTGCGGATCGTTTGTTTGAAGCTGCATGGGCATCACGGATTCTGCGAAGATTGTCCCGATGGACCTTCCTTCGGCAAGGAAGCTTATCTCATCGGGCCTTTTTGCATTTGTGCTGAGCTTTACCTGATTTCCTCATCCACTTCGGAGCTTCTGAGAGATACACCTGAGAAAGTGAAGGTTTGAAACATCAAATGGGAAAACTTTTCATATTATATAGTGAGGGAGATTGCTGAGAATATGGGGGTTCATGACGGAGAAACACCAGGGTTCTAGCTGACCTAGCCCAACATGGAAGCATTTTCAGAGTATATAGCTAGACCCGCACCAGGGTTGGTCCAGGTTAGCTCTTGGGCCTGCCCATATTTTCTCGGTTTCATGCTGTTCCTCACTGTTCGGTTTTTGTTTGTCTCTGTTCTATGTTAGGTTTGGCGGATGCTTATGTTTGAAGTCTCAGCATATGTTTCCCGCGAATGTATCAAAGGCATGTTTGTGAGCACCTGTAGGTGGAATTCAGTCGACCTTAATCTTCCCCGAAGTACTTCTCAATGGATCAGCCGTTGTGCAGCTGAACCACCAGCGCGAAACCAATGAGCAAGAAGCAAACATGTTTAATCAGCTGAGCTTCACCAAACCTTCGGTGCGGGTGGATTTCATGGGTCATGATGCAACGGATGACTTAGAGCCGAACGGATCGCCCGAGGCCATGCCTCTGTGGCGCTCGGATTGGTTCTTGGCGGAGCAGGGGAGCCCCAGTTCCGAGGGCCGGGGAAGCGGCACCGTGGAGTCCCTTTCGTATTTTTTCTCACAGGAGGGTGCCCACACACAGACATTGTGACGAGTATTCAAAACATCCTATAACTTGGTCGTGTTTCTTGAGTTCCATCTCGTTTGGAGCGATGACCTTGCGTTCTTCAAGGAGCGTCATTGACTTCCGGTCGTTCGCAAAGCAATGGTCTTCGCGAACGAAAGAGTTTCACTGGGACGGTTGCTGGCAGCTTCTCGCTAGCAACTCCCAAGGATAGACGTAGAACCCCCCCCGTCCATGGTCCCTCGTTCGATCGGACAAGAGGATCGTCCATGGGTCGTGGCTTCCGACTCCCAGTCCGATCAGATTCTCCAGACCTGAAGACCTGAAGATCGATCCGCAGACTCCCACGTCTTCCCCAGCGCAGCACGCGGGCTCGCATTCCGTCGACGCCCTCGCATCGCGAGGTTCGGACAGAATGTCTACCCATCGGACTCCGGGGCTCCGCTCACGACCTTCCAGGCGGAGTCGTTGAGGAAACGGGTGTTACTTGGTGTTCTTTTTCTGGAGATCCCCACATCCAAAGATATTGCATGGTGGTTGACCATTTCCGGTGGTTGACCCTTTCTTAAGGGTTGGATGAGATAGACATGAGAGGGTGTTTTAACGATTTCCAAGTTCCTTTGAGGTCCATAGACACATTCTTTCTTTTGAAGGGCACAGAGGGTCCTGTGGAGGTGGTTGGATCCGGAAACTGTGAGGTGGGTGGATTTGGGACTCTTGGGAGCTGTGGTGAGCCTTGGCTTTGGATGTGCGCATGTCAACTTGTCTATCCCAAAGCATCCAACCTGCTTAAAGCAAAACATCCTCTATAGGCCTATAGGCAGACACCTGGGGTGATCTCTGAATGGGTCGAACTCCAAAACCAAAGCCACAGCTTGGTCCAATTCCCGGTGTCGATCTTTGTGATGACTGGGTTTTTCCGCGCTTTTCGCGGTTTTCGTTTCGAACCTCCCCACGTGGCCTTCTCCAGGTCTTCATCCTGGCGGCCGAGAAGATCTTCCAGGCGCCACGGGTCGCGAGCGAACACGGCGAGCGAACACGGCGCCACCGGGGTCCGGTCCCACCGAGTCACACCGCTTGGAATGGGGGTGTCTTGTTGACCTTTGGAATGTGACATTTGTGGAGTTGATGCGATGATGCGAGGAGGGGTGGAACTCTTTTTGACTGCCGATTCGTCGAAGTCTTGTTCCTGAAACCTGACGTTGGTATCAAAGCTGGGGTGGTTTCTCGTGTCTTGAAGTCTTGAAACCATTCACAAGCAAGACCACCTAAGCAACACTTCACTAGACAGGAACCACCCCGACTTGCTGCTTCAGGTACACTCTTCCTACCTTCCGGCATTCTGGGTTGGATCGGGTGGCATTTGCTCCATTTTGCTGCTCCTGCTCATCGGCTTCTCCCCTTTCGATTCTCCACAGCACGATGTCCCTCACACCCTCACCTTCGATTGACCTTTGAATATCTCCTGAAAAACCAAAGCCTTCTTCAAAACAAGCTGAAGACATGGATGGGGGCCTCAGCCGAACAGGTGACCAGACAGACCAGCTAGCGTCGCCGAAATCGGCGACGAGTCCGCCGACGAAGAGAACCGTCCGTCCGTGCGGAGCGGCCGTGCCGTTCGCGCGATCACGCAGACCTCGCCGTCGCCGGCGAGCATCGTGGGGTTGATGAGCGAGACCATGCAGAAGGAGCGGGAGCGGGAGTCGGAGCAATGTCCGAAGTGTTCTTCATCTCCCAAAGATCAGAGAACTGGAGAAATGGGAGAGGGACGAGGGGTGAAGGTTGCGGGGGTGAATCCAGATTTCACACCAACAAATCCAGAGGCTTTGGAAGAGGGACATGTCGGAAAACAAAGGAGGGGTCAAGAAACCATTTTGACATTTGCAAGATATGTTCCTGGATCTGAATGGAGTTTCTTGAGAATCTCTGCCATGGGGCTCATTTCCGGCTCTGTGAGCTATAGGTCCCTGAGCTATAGGTCCCATCAGTCGTTCCATGGAGTTGGGTGCTGAAGCACGGAGGACGTTGCGGGTGACCCCCCTCCACTCACTGGATGCCTTCGACGGAAAAAACCCACCCCACTCAGAGCAGCGAGCGATGCGACCCAAAACTCCTCGCGTCTCGCGCTGCGAACGAAAAGCGCTCGGCGACTGGTGTTGAGGATGCAGCAGGCACGGTCGCCCTCATCAAGGCCGGGCCAATGGATCAACCTCGGAGGTTCAGGATGGTACGGGGAAGCATCATGTGTTTTCGCTTGAGGACCATAAACCCCCGCCATTTGAATTGGACATCCTTTTGATATGGGGGGTTATGAATCAAGAGTCCACATTAGTGGTGCTACTATTTGTGTTGTTTTCCTTGTAAACCTTCCGAACTGTGTTTTCTCGAAGGGTGAGCTTCGTTGGGACTTCATTTTGCTCCTCCAAGCTTGGGACCTGATTGGAGCTTGAGGTGGCCTGGGTCAAAACCAGCTTGGGGCCACTTTTGGGAATCATATACTGTATATTAACTATATATATATATATATATGTATACAAGCTACCTGCATCATTTCGAGATCCACCACCCAGTGGTACCATGTCCGAGCGTGCGGATCGGCCGGGCATGTCATTGCAGCCATTTTCGCTCAACACCGTTGACCGCGTGGCATTTCTCAAGGACCAGATTGTTCCAAGAAACTTGTTGATCGGCTGGGCATGTCATTGCAGTGATCCTCTTGATGGGACCATTGGTCGAAGGAACTCCCCACTTCGTCTCGTCTAAGACCATGAAAAGAATGGTAGGCCTGGTTTTGTAGTCGAACATCTTTAGTAAAACAGTGGCTCTTCGGTAAAAGACCAAAAAAATGCCAAAGTCCTTGGAATCCCAGGGTGCCCCTTCGTCTGCTCCGAGCCCCTCTGGGTGTTCACCCGGGCCGTCGCGGTCGCGACGTCGGACGTCCGCGGTACCAGTCCGCGGTACCAGTGGAGACCATCCGAATGGCCAGACTTCTTTGACCGAGAGCCAGCATGTTTGGGTTTCAAGGATCAACTTGGCAACCCCGGCAGAGAACATGGGTGTTCCGCGGTACCAGTGTTCGGTGCCTCCCAAAAGCCTCTTGCTTTGTCCCCCCCCAAATCCGAAAAAAGACCTGCCACCAGTGCCGCCGCTCCATGGCGCGCGCAGCTCCGCCGCGGAGCGTCTTCGTACGGCGGAGCTTTGCGCCGGTGGGGCGGCCAGCGGCTCGGTGGAGAGACGCAGGAAAGGGGCGGTGGGAAGTTGGGACAACGAGGGTGGCTTCCGTTGAGTGTAAGATATGTATATACTACATATTATAAGTATACAATATACTTTTCAAGATATGTAATGTAAGTATGTAGAAGGTTCATGTATTTGAATGTCGGTATCGTTTTCTTCTCTGCACATTTGCTTCCTAAGGGATTGTAGCGATTGGCTGTCGCAGGATGCCTCACCCTGACCTGACTGCTTGTCTCCCACTGGGTGTGGAGAGAAAAGCTTCGTGCCTTCTTTTTGACGACTTGTTTGAGTTTCACTACTAGCCTTCCTTTGTCTCCCTTCATGTTAGCAGAGTAGGTGACCATCAAGATAAAGGCTTTCTTTCTCTTAGACTCTTAGACTTCTAGTCTTCTGGTCTGCCTCCAGCGCCAAAGAAGCAGTTGGCACTTGGCTTTTGGCTTACCTGCTACCTGGCGCCTTTTGTTTACTTCCTCAAGCCGCTTGTGGGGTTCTTCCCCAAGGCCTCGAACGAGGATCTGGACAGCCTGAAAGATTTCATCCTCAATGCGTCCGATGAGGGGTGGGGAGGGTCGGTGCTTTTTTTTCTATTTTGCCGAAGAGAGTTTGCCCAAAAATGACATCGTTTGGATCGACTTTGGAGTCTTTTGGAGGTAAGACATTTGCTTCGCCCTCCAAAGGTCCAAAGATCCACAAAGGCCTGCAGAAACCAAGGTGCGACAACGCTCACCACGTGGCAGAATTTGTCGACCAAACGCTCACAACAGCACCATGTGGCAGTCCAAACTTGGATCGCCAACAACTCAACTGCAGAGGTCTCAAGCTTTGCTTCCACTCAGAGCCCCCCGAAAGAGGCGACCGTTCGAACGGCCGCCCTCAACTCACGCGCCCGGCAGTTTGCTGTGCCTCACCGGCGCGGGCTTCTCGACGGAGAGTGGGATACCAGACTACAGGAGCCCTGAAGGACGGTGTGGAGTGGGAGGGAGCGATCCGTGACATGGCAAGGGCGATGAAAAAATCATCAGATTTTCCAAAGACTCAATGAGTCTTTAAAGATAGCGATGTGCAGCTTTTGGAGTATGGGCACCATTTCTGCGAGGTCACGAAGATTTAGAGAATCTCCGTGAATTAACAACAGCTGCCCAGTTGGTGGTTTGTGCATTGCGAAGCTCGTTTGCGCACGCGCGGTCACGGTTGGTTGTGAGGATCCTATTCCAAGGGCCATAAGCCCATGACTCACCAAGAGTTTGTTTCCAGCGCTGTGAACCGCAAGCGCTACTGGGCTCGCTCGCTGCGTGGCTGGCGTTTCTTCGACCAAGCGCAACCCAACGTGGCGCACCGTGCGTTGGGAAAGCTGGAACAACAAGGCTATGTGCGGACGGTGGTGACGCAAAACGTGGATGGGCTTCATCAGAGACTTGGAAAGGAAGGTTGGCAGAGACTTGGAAAGCCTCTTCCACCCAGAGAGGTTCGGCCTTTCACCTGCAAAGCACTGTCTGCCATCTGCGGCATCGATGTCCGCATGTCGGTCCGTCCTATTTCACAGTTCGATGATTCACGTCCTCGAGGCCTTTCGGTGGCCAGAGAGGTATGTTTGTCGAGTATGTTTCAGTCGTTTCCGTCGTCGTTTCAGCCCACACCAGGAAGGGCGGCTCGACAAAGGTCATCGAGCTGCATGGTCGCAACGATGAGGTTCAGTGCCTCAGCTGCTTTCGCTCCAGGCGACGTTCCGGCTACCAGGAGTGTCGGGCAGTCAGGGCTCGGCTGGTTCAGCTTGAGCTTTGCACAAGTGCTTTGTTGCTGATTTGTCACTGGTTTGGGATATGCGGGAACGTGGGGGCTATGGGCGGTGGTGGCGAGGTGTTGTAGTGTTTGGCGATCGTGATGATCGGAATGTGGCATCCAATTCTCCGCAACTTGCAGACGAAAAGCTGCAAAGAGCCGTCAATCATGGGTTGCCCATTGTGAAAGGGTGGCACCGAACCGAGCAGCTCACTCGGTGAACAAGTTCTTCACCGCGTGACCGTGGTCCCGCCCGGTGAGCTGTCGTGTCCGTCGTGTCGGGTTCTTCGACTCCGACAGGAAGAACTGGAAACCGTGAACTCCGAGTGGATGGATCATTTCCTGCCACGGCACGGCCAGATTGACGTCAGGCGGATTGGATGGATGGGTCATGGAATCATGGGTTTCCCAAACTGGAATCCAGATGCAAAGATGGAGAGATACGGTACTTGTCATTTGGTCCGTGACTTTCTTGCATTGCTTCACTCCCAGTGGCCTTTCACTGCAGTCCTTCTGACCCGGTGCCACGCCGGTGTTGCCGCCAGGGCCGACGGCGACGCGGAGCTCCAGGTGCAGAGCTTCGAGGCCTTCCACGTGCCGAGCTGCGACGCCTGCGGCGGCGTTTGGAAGCCGAAGGCGGATTCCGCGTCGGAGAAGCGCCGCGTCGAACTGGTGGGTTCGGTTCATGGTGGTTCTTTTGGGCGATCTCAGGCGAGAATGGTGCGGATTTTAGGCGAGAAGGGTGCGGCTCTGGTGTTTCGTGAAAAGTCTTCGAAGGTCGGTATAGTTCTGTCGTTTGCTTCCAAAACAGCAACCCTTTGTTCTCTTAGGATTAGAAGGGAGGGTCCTTCTGTTTATAGAGGAAGGGACATGATTTTGGCTGGAGTTGTTTCTGGAGTAGGTGCTGCAAGATAGTTTCCCAAGTGGAGGAGACCAAAAGCAAGGCGGCAGTGAAACTAGCGGTTTGCGCTGAGAGGTTAGCTTTGGAGGTTCTGTGCTTGAAAACGACTGCGGCTACGCGCTGACTTCACGCCAAATCCTCCCACCTTTCCCCCGTAAAAGCCGGGTACGCGTTCTCGTGGCACGTAGCGAGGTGGTCTTTTTTGGCGGCGCACTGGAGGAGTCCGTCAAAGGTGCGGCACGTGAAGCTGTGGAGACCTCCGGCGCGCTGCTGGTGATGGGCTCCTCACTGCAGGTGTGTGGAGCGGGGGGATGGGGACTGCAGCACTGCATGGCATGTGTCCTTTTTGAAGACTTGGTCCAAAACCTCCCCGTGGGCTCGATTTGGCTCCTAGCTACCAATTCAACATGGAGCCTGAAGAAGCAAGAGCACAACGCCTCCCGCCAAACCTATTGGCACTCACAGGTCTTTAGCGCCTTCTCCTTGGTGAAGGAGGCAGCAGCGCTCCAGAAGCCCTTGGCCATCCTCAACATCGGTCCTACCCGTGCAGACCCACAGCAGTCCAGGTGGTTGACGTGGCGGAGGGAGTGGCGCTGTGGAGAGACCTTGGAAGAGATCTGCCGGCGGCTGAGAGTTGCCGTGAGCTGAAAAAAGGAGTTTTTTTTGGATGGGATGAGTTGGCTTCCGGAATACGGAGGCCCACCATCGGATGGATAGAGTAGGATAGAGTGATGTCCACACCTGTTGACAGTTCATCTTTTGATCTGGATCTTCTCTTGAGAGTTCTACAATTGGAGCTGTATATGAATTATTATGGACAACAAGCTTTTGCAACGGAACCATTGGAAGATGATGTTCTCACCCTGGGTCGTGTCAACTTGTCATTGGCTGGAATATGCACATGACCCTCCCTACCTGAGCAGTTGGAAACACCTTTGAGGGAGCTGGAAGAAGACCACCATGAGACGCCTGTGAGATCAGTTGGAACCACAGCTCAATCAAGACGGCACAAAAAGACCGGACGGGTGACAGGCTCTGGGTTTTTTGGAGCATCAGTCTCAACCCTGTAGTGTCTTCAAAAGAGCAACATGGATGGTCTGGGTTTGCCTCAGTCCCTGTCCAATGTTTTCTTCGCCCCCTTTCTCCAAAATGGCCTCCTTCAGACATAGAACCTTGAGCGCCTCCAACAAGATCAGCTAACAGGCACTAAAAAATGTCTTCTGCTTGGACGTAGGGTTCCACAATTCGATGTGCTTGAAGATGATCATTTCTTCCATTTTGGAATCTCAAGTAAAGACACTACAGGATCATTTCACTTGTCACAGATTGAGCTCCTCCCATTTCGGATCTCTGATCATCTTCAGCTCTTGGCACCGACGCAACCCTCCGAACCGATGACACCGGACGAGACTGACGAGCGCAGGCCGCGGAGCCGCTCTACCGGCGTTTGAACAACTGCTTCGAATCTCCGGAACCTCAGGCGAGCCGAGGACGACCGGTGACGGGGGGCGTTTTTAGAGAGAGCGTTTTTATACACTATACTCCTAAGGAGTTTTGGACTCGGGTTTTGGTGAGTTGCTTTTTGGATGACATGGGCTGTGGGGTTGTGGAGACGTCAATGGACAGTCTGAGTGGAAGAAAAGGCCCCCCCTCACCTAAGTTTGGATTCACCGTGGAGTCAAGGGATAGAGAGAAAGAGAGAGAGAGAGAGAGAGTAGAGTAGAGAGTAGAGAGTAGAGAGTAGGGAGTAGATGACCAATTCCACAGGTCCAAGCGAGCGAAGGCACCGTCTTCACGCATCTTCGCTCGGGACGAATCATCGGTGGCATTCTTTTAGCTCCGGTTCTCAGTTCTTATCTCTTTCATGCTGCAGGTATACCTTCAAGCTCAGGTCATAGCGGCTGTATGCTATTGGTGGTGTTTGGTTTCGCTTGTGAAACAGGTGATCGTCTTCTACCTGAAGGCTGTGAAACAGCTGCGAAGCAAGATGGCCAATGTGGGAGATGCCTCGAGCTCAGAGGGGAGATGCCAAGAGTTCCGGATGGTTCCGTGGAAAGATGCCAAGAGCTCGTGGTGGAAAGACTCAGACGTCCAAGGCAGACCGCCAATGGGCTCTGTGCCACCTGCTTTGGAAGACTGAAAAAAACTGGCCGAACCATGCTGAACCCGTGTGGTTTTCCGACCGCCTATTGGCGTGTCACCGCAAAATTGAGATGATCGGGCGCAAAGTGAGTCTAGATGAACGCTAGATGCTGATTTGGTCAAGATCTGGATACCAGATGACCATCTAGCATCCAGATGGACCCCACAGCACACCCCACCTTGAACCCTTAGACAGTTCTTCGCCAAAATTCTGCAGCGAACACATCGAACGGACGTCGCTGGACTTCGCTCCGCGTCCGCCGTGGCCGTTGCAGGGTCCGCTGTTGGTTCCCGTCAGAGTCTGTGTGGACAGATGGCGAAACATAGTTCTGTGGCGGACGCAGAAAAAGACACCTGGAAGTGGTGGACGCATGGGACCGAGTTGTCCGAGAAGATGTTTTTTACAGTTGTCCGTTTGGGGTTTCGTTTTCGTTTCACTGAGGCCTGCATCATCCCGTTGGCGCTCGGCAACGCCATTGTGCCCCTACTCCTCGAGCGGAAGGAAGAGAAAGGACGGGTCCCGTCACACACTGTGGTGCTTTGGGGCCGGTCGGGGCCGGTCACACACGTGGAGCTGAAACACCCAAGACAAGAGTTGTAGTTAGAAACCCCAGACACTAGAATGACAAGAATCCGCAATCCAATACACACTTCAGGATTGGGGGCCCAACACATTGTGGAATTTGGGGCATGAGAAAAGAATCACTTCAGCTGCGCGTTTGAGGGAATAGCCCACCAACAGTGGGCACAGTATTGATGCTTCTGTTTCATACTTGAGGGCAACAGAAATCACGAAAGGTAGCTTGAGCTACCTGAGTTCTCCTTGCTTTAGCAAAAATGTATTACAATCAGGAGTTGGGATTGTGCATTGAATTTGGTCCTGTAAGAGTTGATTCTGTTCGTCGGGGGGGGGGCCCCCCCCCTGGATCAAATCCCCACTGCGCCGGTTCACGCCGTCGTGGACTTCTACCAGGGTTACTTGTGATTGCCTGCTACCTTTCGTTCACCCCCTCCTCTCTCAAGTGTGGTGCTGGGGATACCATCATGCCCCATCATTTTGGCACCTCCCTCCCAAAAATCCTGGAGCAAACCTTCAACAAAGAGTCGACCACTTTGTCGACTCTTCCCCGAACTTGAAAAAACGAATCGGTGAGGCGCATCGGCTCCGGTTCCAGTAACCGATCGCCGGCCTCGCCTCCGCCGACGGCCTCACCGATCGCGGCCGCTCTTCTTCAGGCGCGCCTTGCTACCGGATGACCATTTGCAACGGCGGGGATGGCACCATCTACCACCGGCAGTCCGCGCGAAGCCCGCCAAAGCTGAAGTATCAGACATGTCACTGGGCTGAAGAAAGATGTATAGAGCCGATCTGGGAGATAGGGAAGACGAGTCAATGCAGTGAAGCAGTAGAAGAAAGGAGCCTGGTCGGGGTAGTATGACCTGCCACAAGATAGCTCAAAGGATGCTGACAAGTGAAGTGAAGCTTGTAGCATGTTTCTTGGTCATTTAGAGCTAGTGTCATCACAGAGCAGATAGGCTTAGCCAAAAGCCAAAGGCAACTACTCCATTTGACCCCACAGTGGATTCACTTTCCCAGGCTGGCGAACCAGGATCATGTCATTGATTGAATGGATCACCAAAACGATCCTTCTGCAACAATTATTGTCATCCCAAAAAAGAAAAAGCTTGACCATGGCAGTACCATTCCAAACTTCCTGATCCCCTCCAAACCTCCACAACTTCCTTTTCAGACCCTGCAAAGATCGAATCGCCTTCTCCCTTTCACCCTCCCCCTTTCACCCCGTCCTCCGAACCTCTTCGAGGCATGATCTTCGATGGCATTCCCTGCGAACGCGCGGAGGACGAAGCTTTCTGGACCACGATGGTCACCGCGTGTCTCATCTCCTCCGAGAAGGCGCGACAGCGGCGGCACCGTGCATCGTCCGGCCCTGGCGGCGACTGAAACGGTGGTTTTTTCCGGTGGTTTTCCGGGATGGAAGAGATGGAAGGAAGAGCGTTCTTGCTACTAGTAGCGATGCCCTAGCTGCTAGTAGCTTCTTGTTCTAGTAGTAATGGCAGGAGCTACTACTAGCTTCTTGCTACTAATTAGTAGCGACGCCCTTGTTACTAATATGTCAGGGAGACCTGTCGAAGACCCCAAATTCGGGGGTCATGGGATCCCCAGCAGCCTCAGTTGGGTGTTCGATAGCTCTCGCCCAGAGACTGGAACCCACACCATCCCTCACAACTAAACTGAAACCTTTGGTTCTGAGGTCCTCGTCCTCTTTGTTGCGTGACCCTACTTGTTTCGAATGAATGGATTGGATGTTTGCCGTCCTTCCAACCGGTCCTTCCGCCGGTTTGTTGGCCCACCGAAGGCACCGGAAGAGCTCTTCTACGACACCTTCCTGCCCTACCTGATGAACACTCCTGCCGTGGTGGATGTGCTCTACCCCAAGAAGCCTCCGGCTTCGGGGGTGGAGGCTCCAGAGACGGACTTCCACTCGGTGCCCCAGGTCTTTGGGCCTTGGCGCAGCTTGACATTGCTTTGGAAGCATTTGTTGAGGACGGTGGGATCTCCAGAAGTTTTTTTTGGGGGGTTTGAGGGGACTGTTGAAGGATTGGTAGGCTTACTCATTATCTACTCATAATTTCTTCATGGGTGTTGTTGGACTCTAACACTGAAAAGAATCGAGACTGAAGGACGCATGCTGGGCAGCATCTGGGCCATGCCATGTTCTTCATGTGTTGGGCCTTGTTTTGGGCAGCCGAGCAGGACTCGTGCGGGCCTCTCCAAGCAGCAGGCATCGAGGGGACCGAGATCATTGGGTCGGACCATTCATGCTTGGAAGACGTCTTTTGCTGGTCCGGGAGGGCTTGTGATACACATCGCCAGCAAAAGACATTCATAGTTGGAAAGGGCGAACGTGCATGGAACACTTGAGCTGTTCGGAGATCTCTTGTTCCGCCAAGCCGAACGTGGCAAATCCCCTTCGCGATATCCCGATGGGTTGGGTCATCAATCCAATCCTCCCATGCTTAACCTCCAGCCTCAAAAGGCTCAGGAAGTTGACACACTTCTTCACATTCCTTCACCATCTCTCCTATTGGCTCAAACTCTGGAACCTCAGACCTTGTCAGACCACCTCCTTTCCCTGTCCTTCTCTGCCTTTTCAACGCCAGGTGAAGTGCTTGAAATGGGAGCTCCGAGCGAGCCTGATCTCCATGAGCGTGCACGATCTGAAAGCGTCCAAGGCCGCGGCCGACCGTGTGACCAACCGTGTGACCGCGCGCCTCGTAGACTCACTCACATACAGAAGCCCCACCACAGCTGGACAACAAAAGGCTGCAAAGAAACACATCAATTTTTGGACTGCTATAAGACGACAATAGCCTTAGATCTTAGATATGGTCGCTGTCCTTTGGCTCTCTATGATCGACCTTGGACCTCTATTTGAGATTATTTGAGTGACAGACACAGAAAGCCGATGCTTCGACCGTATTCGACACTTCACTGCGCCGCCGACCGACGTTTGGTGGTCTTCGTTCTGATCGACATGAGTTGAAATCATAGGTGATGGTCTAACCCGGGGCGATTGGCGAGGCTTATTCAAAAGGTTGTTGGGAAGAACTATGGAGCGCAGCTGAATCAAAGGGCACTGGTTTTCTTCACTTCTCATTTTCGATCCCTCAATTGATTGATGTCGCTCCTCGGCAAATTCCTATCGAAACGGAGCAGGTCTGCATCATTTGCTTCTAATTTACCTGAATCTCTTTCTCGCAAGGACGCGCAAGTTCTTTGAAAAGAGGTACCAGTCGAAGTGATGGAGGGTAGCTATCATCATTCTGGCCTTCAACTGCCAAAGACAGAGAATCCAGTGGGGACAACCAAAACCCTGCACGGCGAGTTGACCCTGTACAGATATCTTGGAGACATAGTTCCACGCAAGAGCCAAACACCTGCAGCTCCAGCTACAACCACCCCTTACCATACCTTCTATATATAGAAGGGCATCTTGCGACTCGCCTTCATCCCGAAAAGAACATGGGCTTCACCCGGTCTTCCCCCTAAGATTTGATTTGAACCTTTGACTCTTTCAGACCCTTTCAAACCCTTTCACACCCTTCATGTTCTTTTTGTTTCCCAAAAAGAAGCCAAGCCGTGGCCAAGCTCGGGACCAGGGCTTGGACACCACCGACGTGCGGCTCTTGAAGCTGGGCTGCGGCTCGATGTCCTTCGCCGCGGTGCGCAACCACACCACGGCTACCGACAGCCGCCCGGACGAGGCGCGACGGTCGGCGAGGCGGTCGACGAGGCGGTCGGACTGCGGTGGTGCGACGCTGGGAGAGAAGGCGAAGAGTCGTCTATTGGGCGGACTCTATCGGTGGGGGATTGAGAGGATTCTTGACATCTTCGTGAAGAACGAGGTAGTGTCATGTCTTTTCGATGTGGAGCATTCTCCAAGATGGAACGTACTGGGAATATTGCAACTGTGACATCCCGCTTGCTTCGATGGGTCTTGGTTCCCACACTTGCTGTTCAAAACCATGCATGCCCACCACATCTACAACACATCTTCCACACATCGTACTGCGACACGAGAGACCTCCACCAGTAACCTGGGAGGATACCTTGAGTCTGCCCGCGAGCACGAAGTCTCTTTGGGAGTGCCGTCGCCTGGTGGACGCGGTGGAGATCCTTTGCGCACAGAAGCCCCGGACCTACGAAGGCAATCGAGGGTGAGACGGCGAGAAAAGCCAGCCGAGGGTGGCCACGTGGGCTGGGATTGAAATGGATATGTCATAAATATTCATAAATGAAGTAATTTACACCCTTTCAGCTTTCAACTAAATGGATCTAAATGGACACATTTACCAGAGCAGCAAGCCGCGGCTTTCGGGGAGCCACTGCAGATTGTGGCAGCCAATGTTCGGGCCAATGTTCTGAGAAAAAGCCGGTTGACTGCATCACTTCCTCCGCTGAACGGCAACTTTTGGGCCGATTCTCCCAGGACCCCCAATTGAGTGATAGACCCAACGCGCCGTTCGGTCGTGACCCGAGGGAATGACCCAAGATACCGCCCGGCACCGAAGGGGTCGGCCTGAGGCCTCTTGAGAGGCGAAACAGCATCCCCCCGTGGCACCTTCGAATAGCTCTTCGAAATGGAGGTGTTCAACCCAACATGCTGGCTGCGACCTGTTGGAGGGTGCCTTGTGCACCTACCTCCATTCTTGGGATCCGTCAACGGTCGTGTTGCCCCCCCCCGCGACTTGGTTACCATCGCCCCGGATCGAAGAACCCCCATGAAGGTCGGATCCGCTCCGGCCCAGATCGCCAGGGCAAGATGGAAGTGGAGAATTCGCAAGCTATCTTGACCTGGAGCGAAGGGGGGCGGGATCCGGCCTCGTCCGATCGATGCAGGCAGAGAGATTTGAGAGAAGGGGTGAACGGACGAAGGGGTTTCCTCAGGTCAAGAGAGTCTTGAGGATTCGAAGGTCCTTTTTCAATGTGGTTGTGATGTGTCATTCTCTCTGAATCTCTAGCACCGGCCCCGCACGAAAACAGTCAAGGAGGAGAGTCCCTGTTGATCCAAGACGAACGGTTGAATGAAGAAGCAGATTGTCCATGGTGGATTCCCAGCTACCTATGTACCTTTTCTAAGTACCAGGGATCCTTCAAATTCCCAGTTCATTGATGTCTGCTTCAGATTTCCATTGCGAACGGATCAATCAGTCTCTTCTCCATGTATGAATAGACTACAGAGATGCGGATGGCGGAGAGCGACTCTGGATGGTTTCCGCCCCCCCCCCCCGCTGAACCCGTGTCGACACGCAGCCGCATCCCGGTGAACACGGGTGCGGGCACTGCCCGTGCGGTGCGACGAGCGACGAAAAATACGATGGCGCCAGGACACGGGGGAGGAGAAGATGAGCCAGAGTGCCGTCTTTCCCTTCTTTGACCGTTTCTTCGCTTGAAAAGTCACAGGGCACTCTAAGATCTCCAAGCACCGAAGGAGATAAGACATCATTATCATCATCAGTTTGAAATCTTCCAGTATGCCTTAAGGTTTCCATGGTTGGAAGGAGACAATGCAGAGATGAATTTGAAGATAGATGCTCAAAGGGTCTCACCACTCACCCGGTGAGTATTAGGACGCCATGCTCGGCGGAGGCCATCGCAAGTAGGTTGGAGGCCATCGCTAGGACCGCAACAAGAAGCTACTATAGTCTATAGTAACAAAGGGCATTTCTACTAGGAGCAAGGACGCTACGAACCTAGCTCCTGGCCTTACTACTAGTACTGTATCAAGAAGCTACTATAGTAACAAGGCTGGACGAAGTTGCATCGTCCTCCAAGTGTCGTCCTCCCGAGGCTTGCTCCGGCAGGAGGTCTTCCCTGGGCGTCCCAAGGGTGTCGCCGAGCAGCTGCCCATCGACCTGCTGGCACTACCGGAGAAGGCCCACCGGGACCTCACGAGGGCGTCGTCTTTTTTTGTTTCGAGAAGACAGGGGAGGTGAATCTCCTTTTTTTTGAAGTCATATGCCATATGTGTTTCTACGTCGTCTCTTTTTTCCCTCCATCTCTCTCTCTCTCTCTACGTACATGGATGCTTACAGTACAATACCGTACCAGACCATACAAAATGCATGAATACACAGTTACATCTTTTCCTTTTGCGCTTTGCTTTAGCATGTATTTAAACGTACTATCTTTATACAGACTACACGGGTCCCACGGCAGCCGCTTCGACCTTTCAAAAGACCACCTGCTGCACCTCCACCACGTGCGCCCTCCCGCCCCAACCGCCACGGCTTTTCGCTCCGCTCAAGACTGCCAGGTGAGCTCCATGACGGAGCTCTTCCGGACGCTGCGCATCGCCGAGGAGATCTGCCTGAAGCTCTCCTTCATCAGCCCCTTCGGCCCAAAAACCGCCGTTCGTAACGGCCGAGTCGAGTCCAACGTTCTTCCTTTTTGTTGTCGCGTGGTCCGGTTTCTGTCGATGACTGAAGTCGGGTCTGGCCGTTTTTGGATTGGACTACACACTCGTTTTACCTCGGGAGAACACGCTGAGAAGTGTTGTGGGCGACAGGAAGTTGGGTTGGAAGCTGAAAACTGGAGTATCGTCAACCGTGGCCATGCCAAGTTCTCCATTGTCTCATTCTCTCGAAGAAGGGACGCAAGAGGACCAAGGAGCGAAAAAAGACTCTGGACTAATGGACTAGGACGCTGTCTTTTTTCGAATGTAGATCTGGTAGATCTGTAGCTCTCACAGCCGCGCTGGGCACTGGGCCGAACACCTCTTGGAGCCTCCTTCACCACCACACCACCGAGGTCGGGAACGGTGTGAATATGCGCCATACCTGTTAGCATCTTGGAAGTGGTGGATGTATGGAATCGGTGGATCAGGTGGATGTTGGGAGCGCTAGCCACTAGCCCTGTTCTGAGCACTGCAGACCAAGCGACCAGAGAGGGGACAAAACGACCCGTGTCACACCCGACCTTCCCCTTCTTGTTGAAGATTTTCATGGTCCATGATATCAGGAGTGAAAACGACACAAGCAAGTTCTGACCCAAGCAGGATCCAAGTTGCCATCGTTTGGGACGGTTCTCCAGTGTCCAAGGCCTCTTTTCGGGTCTTTCTAAACTAATATGAAAGGTGTCAATTCAATCAGCAACCATACAAAAGCGTTGCTTTATTCGTGGGTTGGATTGCACCACATGTAGCAGATGTTTTTTTTTTTCGGACGCCGTCCACCGTCCCCTTCTTCGGGCCCAAGGGCGACCCCTACACTCGCGGCGTTTCTTCAGGTTTGTCTTCAACAGCACCTCTTCACGAAGCTGCTGCCCTTGCCGCGTGGACCCTTCTCATCGAAGCTTGGAATTCGGATGTTGGGGAGCTGGGAACAGATGCAGATCGGTGGAGGGTTCCAGAGGGTTCCTGTGTGCTTTTTCATGGAATCGAAGGAAAAGCAGAAGCTGCTTGGGGCAAGTCGAGCCATTTTGCCTCGCTTTCCAGGATGGACCCAACCTATATATCTCCACAAGGATCTCCCCAATGCGCCAAAGTGTTTTCTTTTGATGTCCGCATCGAACAAGACATCATCATGCGTCACTTCAGCGACTATCTCTGTCCGAACCTCTGTGTTTTTGAACGTCTTGGGAAACCTGTTGGTGGAGTCCTGGAAAGAAGCAACACAAGCTCATTGCATCATCGCCTCATCTCTTCAAACTTGGCGTCACTGGGTCCACAACGGTCACACGCTCCAAAGAGACATGACGTCCCTGGTGGTCGCTCTTCGACTTCAAAGGGTGCCATGACCCACACGCCACTCTTCCGGTGCGCACATGAACGACTGTGCTTTAGAGTGGCGTTGGAGTTAACGGAGAGCTCTCGGGCTTTAGCAGTTCTTTAGATTTCTTTTTTGGCGTTTCGGGTACCTCGGTTTCGTCCTTCCGAGGAAGTTGGAGGAGTGTGATATCTGGGGCGGCTGGGATGGCTCGCACCCCACGGTGACGCGGCCCATGCAGCTGGACATGCTGCAGGTCTTGGGACGCCTCGTGGAGCGGCTCGGCGAAGACGCGAAGACGCCGAAGACGCGGTGCAACGAACAGCCCGGGTGGGCTGGAAAAGGTTTGGGTTGGTGATCTTCTTGTGAGACATAGATTCTGAATTCTAGGGATGGTGAAGCCGCTTCATTCCCTGCCGTCTTGATGATGTGACGCACGCAAACCTAAGCACACCTTTGTTAGTTTTTGTTGATACTAGAATTCCAACGAAGAAAATCCGTTTGCCCCAGTGCCCCAGACTTGGTTTTCTTTACGCAAAAATCATGGTGTCTGACAGCCCCAGACTCGGACTGCCGGACGAGCGAACAGAGCAGTAGCCTCATCGAACGTTGCCGCATCGAACGTTGCTAGGAGTTCTTTTGTAGCTTCCAAGGAGTTCTGGTCAGTAAGCCCCACATACACAACCTGAGATCTCTCTTTCTCTCTCAATATAACTATATATATATATATGTGTATATTTATATCAAGACAAATTCATCATGTGTAGGCAGAAACTTGTCCATCCTTCCTGAGGCAGGACCTGAGAATACTAGTTGACTGCGGGATGAGTTTTCGATGGCATTTTCCCATCCGGGCTGCCCCCATCCAGCAAGCAGATGTGTTTCCATCGTTTCACCAACACTTCACCAACACTGAGAGGGGCCGGATGAGACGACCACAGATGTGACGACCATATCTTCAGATGTCTCCCTTCCTGAGGCTGTTCGTCTGCGCCTCTTTGGCCCCTTCGCTGAGAAATCGCGTGAATGGGGCAGTCGTGGCGACTGCTTCTAAACGATGTAGGTAGACTTCCACGACTGCTTTTGTTTCATGTGCAGGTCTTGAGTTCCCCTTGATCCTTTTTCGAGTGGGTCATCGCCATGCCTGCCGCAGCCTGCCCCCCCCCCCGCATCTTATCAGTCAAACTGATGACTGATGACCCAAACACATCATCAGCACCCAAAGACGATCACAACCACCTGCATCTCCATTGATCGATCCGGCAGGTTCAAACCAGAAAAGAGTTTTCCCTCAAGCCAATCGGTCGATTGTCTAGGTGATTGGTCGATGAGGAGGCTGATCAATGACTGACACCTCTTTCCGGCCGCCTCCCGATAGCGCCTTCCTCTCAGGAGATGCGTTGCAAGCAGCACACGGCGCGCACCTTTGACGCGGTCAAAATCACGGTGTTGAGCGCCTGCGCCGCCATGGCAGATCGCATCGTGAGGATTTGGCCCATGGACGACAGGCAAAGCCGCGCGAAGAAGCGCGGCAAGCGCGGCGCGCGGGCATGGAGAGCACACTCGACCGACCTGTCTTTTTTCAATGGGGTGTTGGCGGGGGGACACCCCTTTTGAACACGAGGGCCATTGGGATGCAGTGCATGAACAGAGCCTGGCTGTCTCACACGGTTTGAGGGTGTCTCTCTCAGCCAGGCTCTTCAAGAGTGAGGAGAGGCCCTCGGAGCTCACGAAGGCCCTGCACGAAGGCGCTAGACATCGGGTCCGTGAGCGGCGGCATAGGGGGCAGTCACCGGGTAGTTTTTTGGGCTATACGCAGCTAGAGAGACATTCCACATGTTTGTGAGGGAACACTTATTTCCAAGGCATCGTGCCATCCACTCTCCATTTTTCGCGGATAGAGAGGTCACCATGTGCCGTAGAGGTCATCTGGGTGTACCAAGACGGGTCTAAGATACATCCCATATGTGGCTTTGTGCTAGGCTTTGGGGGTCTTCGGGGCACCGGAACGAATGGAGTGGATTTGGCAACTGAGGTGAAGAAGAACCGGAGTGAACCCACTCCTTGGACCATGGAGTAGACTTTTTGACATCGACCATGTTGATCCACACCAGTCCCTTGTCCCGCACCAGTGCCACCTATCCACTCCCAACTCAGATTGCAGTGCTGGTTCAGGCCAGTGCCGGTCAGCCCCACGCGGTGACTCGTCTTGAGACCACAGGTCGTTTCGCCATCGATGCGGCGGCCTTCGTGACGCAGTCTGAAACCATGGAGGCCTGCTTCCAGGACTGGACGTGAAGGGTGCGAGTAAGGCACTTGTTCCTAGTAGCTTCTTGTTACTACTAGTAAGGCACTTGCTCCTAGTAGCGAGGCACCTGTTACTAGTAGCTTCTTGTTACTACTAGTAAGGCACTTGTTTCTAATAGCGTGGCACTTGTTACTACCGCTGAAGTTCACTGAGACGCAGCATGAATGCCATCGTTTTGTTTGCGTTGCTGGAGCATGACTCGTGGCGTTGCGTTGCTGAAGGCACTCTCTGTGAACTCGCCTTCGGGCAACGGTGACACCAGCATTCCTTTTTGAAACGAAGGGAGCGTCCCGAGGAGTTGTCCATCACCCGTGCGGCCAGCGTCGCTTACTTCCACGAGGTGACACAGCACTACAAGGCCAAGACGAAGAAACGACCGGCTTTGGCTCCCGCGACCGGTGGGGTCTGTGGTTGGGAGAAGGTGGCTGGATGGCAGGTCTCGGTGCAGGTTTGGAGCATGATTTTTGTGTTTTTTCTTGACGAGATGCTGAATGTCACGGTCCACTTTTGCTGGTCTCGTAAACAAGAGTGGTGCAGGCCAACAGCTCATCTTTGGTTGAGAATGGTTCTTGAATTGGTCAGGAAAGATCCCAATCAGGACCAGATTCGCTGCAATTCATCCCCGTTTCTGCCTGAGGGGATTTGGCAATTCCTTTTCTCTGGTGGAATTCCTGGGGATGTCCATCCACTGTTTCAGGATCGACAAGCCGAAGATCGACATGTTTAACCCAGAACTTCCATTTTGACTCATGAACTAACCTCACCTGACCTGATAGTCATTCCACCACTTGTTCCTTGAAAAAAAGAGTCACAACTCGGATCTCAGGGCTCAGATCTTTCACTTCCCCACATGGGGTCAATCGCCCGATGTCCGATGACCTGACATCGGCCTGAGTTGTACCGCTGAGAAGCGAGACGCGTTGGCCAAAAGTGCGTGGATGGGGTCGCGGGGTGGGTTTTTCGCGACGGCAGGTGAACTTGGACCGCCGGCGTACGGTGATCTTTGACTATGCCATGCACAAGTGGGGCATGTGGGTGGTAGGCGGGCTGTTGGGCTTGGGAGTGGAGGCTTGATGGACTTCGGAGGCAGACAGAGATTCAGGCTGGTCACTCAAGGTCGCAAGCACGGCTCTTCCTGTGTAGGACACGGCTTGAGTAAAGCAATGTAAATCTAGATAATGGCAATTGAGACCCATTTTTATGAACTAGTTCCCGACATTTCACGATATTTTGCACACAGGAATCACTTAAACCGGGTCGGAGTCCTCGGTTGTGCCGCCGTGCTGCACGGCACGAAAGGAGAGCGGGGCACCATTGCGCTGGTGGAGCGCATGGCGGCCACGAAGCTCTTGATGGATCCAAACCCACAGAATTTGGTGAGTGGCCCCTGGGCTCGACGCTACGAACGTAGTGATCGGACGCTACTACTGTAGTGGCTCCTGGCATTACTACTAGGAACAAGAAGCTACTAGAAAGGGCATCGCTACTAGTAACAAAGGGCACTACCAGTAGCAAATAGCTACTATTTGGTAGCAGTGGCCCCTGGGCTCCAAGAAGCTTCAGCCGCAGTCACTCCAGCCCAGTCAGTCCCAGTCCAGCCAATTTTTGGCCTGTCATCACTGTCATCACTGGAACATCGCCCAGGAAACAACGTCATGATGCCGCACATTTGGCCCGAATTCCGCGCCTATCGAGACATCGTCCCTCGGACGTCTCCGCGCGTTGGACACGTCGTTGGACGTCGCAGGGCGCGCGTCGTTAGAGATCCTCCTGTGGGGAGCCCCCCCCAGCATGACAAAGGAGCCACCGAATTGGAATGCTGACCAGTGGCAACACGTTCGAACTTCACGGAGGCTCCAGCGTCTCTGTGCATGACATTCGTTCTCTTCTTGGCCTCTTCTTTCGTCGACTTTTTCTGGTTTCCTTCGACCGAGTTCGAGGGCAGCAGATTCACATGGAGAACCGTCCTTCCAAGGCAAAGCAATCCACCCGTGATGCATATCAGTTGATTTGCCTACATCCCAGCAGACTCATCCGAGTCATCCTAAGCACCTCCAACATTCACTATCCAATACGAGCACAATTGAATTCATTGTCACATCTCTCTCTCTCTCTCGACATATATATATAATATATATATATACACATATCGATTGGGGTTCGGAGTGCTTGGTAGTTTGTTCCGCTTAGGGGTGAGGCAGTGAGCCAATGCTGTTGAAGTATCATTGCCACACACGGATTTTGTTCATACAGAAAAGTATCCAATCTCAGGATGTTGGCAGCCTACCTCATAGTTCAGGCAATCGTGATTATAGTCACATAAACCGTTGATGGCACCCACCTCACCCACGCCACATCACCCAGACCCGCCTCGCGGTGTCGCACGACGTCATCACGACTGGATCGCCAGGTCTTCTGGTGGAAGTACTTCCTCTGCACCGATGTCCGCGTCTTCCCGGAGCCGCGCCAGTTCCACCCGGCCGAGGCCATCGCCCGGTGGTCCGTGGCACAAGACGACGCCTGGGTGAGGATTGGAGGGTGAGGAGGGTGAGGAGGGGACTGTGGTAGCTTCCAGTTTGTTTCTTGAAGGGGACTGGGGCAATCAAGAAGAATTGGCACAAACAAACATTATAATATATATATATTATATATGACAATGTTACATTGCATCGGTTGCATGCTCGTGACTTGTATTACCCTTTCCGGTTTCGCAGATTTCCTGTGTTGAACAAGGTCATGATTCCACGCCTTTTGCACAGTTATGGGAGCTCCTGTTCTTCTTTTGAAAGGATCCTTGGAGGCTTCTGTGTTTTGATCTTTCCCTTTATGATAGAGGCGATTTCAGTGGCTTTCAAGTTCAACTATCTTGTCCCAAGATGGGCGTGGGTGAATTCCAAGGTCCCTTCACCAAGGTCCTCCGGTTTTGGACCCACAGCAGGAGGACCTTTCTGCCACATCAATTCAATCTCTCCGTCTGTCCAACATGGCGAGACAGCGCTGCCCAGACACCGCTGCCAAGGACAAAGGACGTCAGTACTTCAAAATCACCGCCTTGGGAAAGGAGCGTTCAGACGAAGCGATCGCCCCGTCGTTGAAGCGATAGCCCAAGAACAGCTGTCTGGGATGGAGAAGAGCATGGAATGAACACCGCGCATGGCTGAAGAGAACTTTTTTCTTGACATACCAGGGGAGCTGTGGCAATTCTTGGTTGTTTCAACCTTGCTATCTACATCGGGCTGATATTCTTAAGTTTGAACCATCCCAAACCTGGTGAAACCACCCAAACTTGATGAAACCTTCATGAAGCACCTTGGATCTTTTTCCCTCCGGAGCTCCCTTCGGTGCCTCTCTTCTCTTCGCTTCGCTCTTCGCCGCTTCGAGGACAACGTGGTGTGGCTCAACGAGCGCAATCCCCCGCAGCCGCCGGCGTCCGGGCATCGCTGGCCGTCGCCCGCGCTGCCGGCGATGCACACCAAGGGTGAGGTGCGTCGCTGGGTCGCAGAGAGGTGGGTGCGGTCTTTTTCGAACCGAGGAGAGGAGGAGGAGATGGATGAGTCCGTAGGTGGGGAGGGGCGTGGGGTTTCCAATTTGGGATGTCAAGCAGGTTGAGACAGGCTGCGACCATTGGATCTGCCATGTGGGCAGCATTGGATCTGCTGTCCGTGTGGGCGTGGGGAGCTGGCTTTTAGCGACTTCAACACACAGGGAGGGAACCGTATTGACTCGCATCAATGGCCAACTGCAAAGGCTGCATAGATCTTAGCATACTGCCAGATCCGTGCACAGTATCTTGTTCGAGGGCGGCAATCTCTCATTGTTTTTGGGAATGTGGGCACTACTCCCATTCCGGAAGTTGAAAGAGTAGACTTTGCCCAAGAGTGACCCAGAGTACGTATAAATTAGAGGCTATGCCGCGATATGCGCGATATGTCCCTTTGGATCACACGGAGACGATCGGCCGGGGTGGGCGCGGACCGGTGATCTAACCGACATGCGAACAAGGTACGGAAGATGACCTGCTTTACCAGAGGCAGTGACCGGTTCTTTCGTGCGGAGCTGACCGGTGCAGCAGTTGGTGGATCAAGACTGAAAGAGAGTCCGATCGTTTTGGCCTCTTTGATGCTCTGTCTGTTTCTATTCTTTCAGGCCATTAGAGGTAGATGAGATTGGGACGATGCGGCGATCTCCCCTCTTTTCTGGCTCCCAAACGGGTGGACCGCTCCGCACCGGGAGACCTGGGCATCCCCCCCACGGGCCCCACGGCTCGGAGGTCGTTGCCGAACTTCGCGGACGAGAAGACGGGGCGCCCCATGCTGCGGCCCTCGGACAGCGAGGCGCTCCTGTCGTATCTCACGGCGCCTGGGCGGGACCAGAAGACGGGGCCATCGGACACGGCCGCCATCGGCTGAGCTTGGTCAGTAGCCGTGAACGGCATGAAGACGGGGAGAAAAACCATGGTGTGTGACCATGCGCTGAAACAAGATGTCCCGACCTTCCTTGTGGCAGCGAAAACGATCAAACGATCTCAAACGATCAGAATAGCTGACCTGCCTGATGAAAAGAGCAAACGCATCGTGCGCCATCTTCGTTGCGCGGAAGCCCGCGAGATTTCAAGGGGAAACAGGTGTTCGTCGTGCTGTTCGTCGTGCTGGTTTGAGGGAGGAGACCATCCCTCCATGTGGATTAACGCACCACACGGCCACCGAAGAACATCGAAGAACCGAAAGAAGGAGAGTGGGTCGTGCCCAGCAACGAGGGAGGAGTGCCCAGCGACTTGGGGTCCAGGAAGCATCCGGTGGATGTTGACACTCTTCAGCACCTACCCACCTACCCTGACTATCGCTTCCGACCCACCATCCAACGATGAAAACCCACCAGTGGCACGCCTTCAGCGCTTCTTTGGCATCACTTCACGCCGATCACCATCGATAACCACCAGCACCTTCCAACAGGTCTCCAAAAGGCCCTAACAGGAGGTGCTGGCACATGTTTCTTGAGCCAGGTCCCCAGCCAAACATCCCAACTCCTGACCACGACCTCGATCCGGAGCTCCCTCGTCCCGTGGTGGGCCTTCGTCTCACCCGACAGGTGTTGCTTTCGTCTCACCGGTGGTCCGGTCCGGTCGCGCCCGGTTCCCTCACCGTGCACCCAAGGTGCCCTACCTTCGTCAGCCTTTGCTGCTGAGCTTTTTCACCACACAGGATCGCTCCAATTGCCTGCGCCAGGCGGACTGCATTTTTTCCTCGCTGCGGTTCTTCGGTGCGGTCTGTGGTCCGCCCTCGGTGTGGAAAGAAGGGGCCAATGGTGTCAGGATGGGTCCGGATGGATGGGTTTCAAGACATGGCCTTCATGGTGCCAAAGAGTTCTTCATTTGGCACACAAGCAGAGTGTTTACGCTGCCAATTCGGGAAACACAACTTGTCCTGTGTATGCGATCTAAGTGCTCTCCTGTAGTAGAAATTATCGATGGAAATTAGATACCACCAGCACCTGGTGAAGATAGGTCCCTGGGCCTCAAAGTTGGGGCCTTCTTTGCTTGTCGCCAGCGGCTCTATGGATTCCGCGCCATCTTCTCCCAGTACCGACAGTACCGATCCATCGATTTGCATCCCGACCCATCCGTGCCGACCAGGGGACCTTACAGAAGATCCTTCAAGCAACCATGCTGGAGCCGGGGAGGCTGCTGTATCCCGAGCCTTGGAGTACGGTGGAAGACATCGTTCGAACGACACCTGTGGAAGACGACGTGGCGACACGTGAGGCTTTCCAAGAAGCTCATCAGTCGTGTGACATGTGCATGAAAAGCATATTTTGACTTTAGTCTCAGGTGCACCACTCTGACGCGGTGTGAGTTTGTGGATGAGCTTTGAGATTTTATCCAGTTTAATGCTCACCTCAGACTTCATTAAAGAGAGGACCCCTGTAAAGCCCATCAATTTTGAACAAATCATCTTCAATTTTTGGCGATTCGTCAGGAAGATATGCAGAAGATCCCCGAGTATGTGCCGGCCATCGCTGAAGAGGAACACTTAGCCTCTCACTTGCATCACTGTGAACCTTCCAAACGGCGGTTGAGCAGATAGCTCCGTTGTGAGCGATCTTCTGATTGACATGCACTGGGATGGGAAGAAGCTTTCTCTGGATATGGGTCTCGTTTCTTGACGGCTCCCTGCGGCGATCCGATCACGTGGTGACTTTCCCCCCAAAAGCCATGCGCCTGCAATCCCCTCGCCAAGTCGGACCAGCGATGACCCGAGGTCGCACGACTTCGCGTCACCGGCATGTGGGCCGTCGAAGTCGCAGTCGCCGCACCTGAGGTCGCCTCACCCTTCAGTCAGATCTTGACAGAGCTGTCACACGGCCCCTCACAGATCCTCACCGCTGTTGGAAAGCTGAGCCCTGGCCGAAAACATTCGGACCGAGGGTGGAGGGTCGGTAGGTGGAAAAAGGGCCCGGCCGTTTTGGTGGATGTGTTGGCGTGTTTTTGGCATTTTTCATCGATCTTTTCCGCCGACACCTCTGCCAGGCTTCCCACCCTCAGTTCAGGACGCCCGTGATCACCCAGCTTCGGTCGCCTACTCTGTTCGGTCGCCCTCACTGTTGCTGATTTGTCCTTCATCTTCCGGGTCGAACCAACAAAAACATACAGATCACATCACACATCACAAGTAAGCCCAGCTGACCCGCGCCGCCTTACCTCACCCAGGATGGCCTTGACCTTGAGCTTGGCCACGTCGGTGACCTCCGAGACGGTGCCCGCCATCCTCTTCGCCGTGCGCCTGGCCGTGCGCGTGGAATCCGCCGCCGCGGTGCTCATGGACCATGCCGAGGGCCGTGTGGCGCGCGCGTGGCCGCGGCTCACGGTCACGCCACACGTCTTGGAGGACCGCTATTCGGCTAGTGCCGACAAAAGGAATTCAAGTCTCTATAGTGCTTGAAGATTTTTTTTTGTTTAAGCATTGAACTTGTCCATAGTTTCGGCACCATGGCACTTCTTTTGACTTGCCAACGGCCACAAGCTTGGTTGTATTGGTCTTCTCTAACTTTTCATTCAAACACAGACATTGTGGGGTGCATCTTTGGAGCCATTTCCGCGGAAGCCTGACGTACCAACGTATTTTTTTACTCGCCCAGTCGACTTGGACGTCTTCTTTCGCCATGGCACGTGGACTCCTGATGTTGGCCTTGGCCGTCGCGGTCGTCGCGGTGCTCAACGTGCTCCAGACCGCCTTCGTGGGCTCCTCCCCATCCCGCAAGATCAGCTCCCGTGACCAGTCGAAGGTGTGCCGTTTTCCGGGCGACAAGCAGCTGAAGGACCGCTGGACCTCCGTGGGGAAGACGGGGAAGTTGACCGATGCCATGCGGCTGGTGGCCGCGGCCAAGGTCCGTGCAGCCCAGGCAGGGGTGGAGAAGGCACGGCCCTTCAGCGATGAGCTGCTCTCGATGATCAAGGGTTTGGTGAAGAAGTTGAAGGGCAGTGGCTTGGAGGCGGACTTGCCCATGCTCCGCGTGCCCGACAAGGTGAATAACGTTGGAATCCTGGTGATCACCGCCCAGCGTGGCTTGTGCGGTGCCTACAACGCCTTTGTCATGAAGAAGCTCAAGGCTCGTGTGGGCGACTTGAACGAGCAGGGCATCGTGCCGAAGCTCTTCATCGTGGGAAAGAAGGGTGTCAGTGGCTTGAGGACTCGACTGAACGTCGAGAAGTTCAACTACACCGAGGAGACGAGAGAGACGGGGGGGGACACGAGGTTGACCGAGGAAGACCCGGGGGGGTAGGCCGCTAGAGGTAGGTTAGCTAGGTAGCTAGCTAGTAGCTAGGTAGCTAGTAGCTTAAGTAGCTACTAGTAACTGGACACAGGATAGCTCATGCTTCTTCAAGGAAGCTCCTCCCGCACTAAAGGCGGCAGGGGGAGCTTCCTCGAAGAAGCGCTCGCACTATTCATTTGGTTCCTAGATTGTTACGGAAACTGCAGGACCACGCGACTCCCTGTACTGTAAATACAAAATTCCTCATAATTGAAACATCCCCCGGGCTTTGGACGTTGCATGTGTTGAACATCGGAAGGCCCAACAGCCCAACTGGTCGCCTCGCCTCTCTTGGACGTTTCGGTCTACCCGTCGGGTCTCGAATCGAAGGAGTTCTGGCCCATGCCCGACACCATCACGGCCAAAGAGTCCACAGCCATCGCCGAGACCATTGAGAACTACTTCTTGGCTGGTGAGGCGGGACACAGTCAAGTCTTTCGCTTCTTTCGAGTCGATTCTCCGGAGTCGCCACCGGGACCGCCACCGGGAAGCCGTCCGTGCGAACCGGACTTGGACGCGGTCGCAGCGGAGCGCCGCTCCACGGGCCCAAACGGAGCGTCGCACTGCGCCTATTTGAATTCGATGAACACGGTCCCACAGCGATTTCCACGGCACCGGCGAAGGGAAACAGGCACCAAAATTCACTAAAAGTACTGTATACATCTACTTGATTCCTGCTCTTTCCCGACACGAAAACCTGCCGCGTTTCGCGTTTCGCGTTTGTGCGTTCGCTCTTGAAGACCAGGTGGACAAGATTGAGATCTGCTACTCACGCTTCATCAACTTGATCTCCAATGAGCCTGCGATCCGCACCTTGTTGCCCCTGTCGGCCACCGGACGCCCGGTGGTTTTTTTCGTTTTGGGCGAAAGAACAGGTGACAAAGCGGATGAAACGGGAGACTGATCAATATTTTTACACAGCATATTTAATCCAGTAGATCCAATTCTATAAGACTGATGGATGTTTTTGTTGGGGGGGGCGAGGTCCCTGAATTAAGCCAAGGAATGGAAGATCCGGAGGATGAGACCTTCAAGCTGACCACGGAGGATGGAAAGCTGAAGGTGGAGAAGGAAAAGGTGAAGGCAGCCAAGGCCAAGGAGATTGAAGCAGATGTGATTTTTGATCAGCCACCACAGAGACTTGGCGATCGATTATGGCATGATCGATTTCTGTCTTTTGTTTTCTTGCCCACCTTGGATTTCTGCCACCGGGTGAATTCGCCGCCAAAGTTGGGGGAAGATCAGAAGAAATATTGATAGTAAAATAGAGATAATAACTGGTGTGAGTAACCAGGCTTGCAACCAACCGCTCTGCAAAAAACTCTTCGTGCCACAGCGAAACCAAAACGAAAGGTCGGCTCCAAACGAAATGGCGGCGCACGGGATCGCCCCTTTTTTCTTTGGGCGCTTAAGTTAAAGCAGCTTCGATCGGTTCACCATGTCAAGGTGTCAAGTGCAATGCTCACAACAATAACAATAACAATACCAATAATAATGTATATATACATATAGTCTAAATATGTCTTATTGTTCTCAGGTGCCTCAAGCCGATCCAAGGATTCTCTTGAATTCCATGCTGCCGCTCTACCTGAATTCTCAGCTCTTGTCCTTGCTCTATGATGCCCAGGCCTCCGAACTCTCCAGCCGCATGAACGCCATGAAGACGGCCACCGACAACGCCAAGGAGATTCAGAAGAAGCTCTTGTTGGCTTACAACAAGACGCCTGGATACGCCAAGGATCTTTTGTGCTTCTACATCTACATACATCTATACGCAGTGATATCATTCTTTTGTCTTTCGCTGGCCCCGAACGAACCAGCGAATCCCTCACATTCCGAGGGAAGTCTTCGATCTTTTTCAGATCACTCAAATAAAACTCATCAGTCTTTTCACAGATTTCCTATGGTTTCCTGATGTTCAACCTCTCCTACCTACCTCCTACCCCTCCCTCCAAAGACCCCCTCCGGTCCTCAGGAAGCGTCAGGCCGCCATCACCGCCGAGATCTGCGAGATCTCCTCCGCGGCCAACGCCATCGCGGCCTCGGACGCGAAGGGCGAAGCCGGGCCGAGCCTGGGCGTCATGGACAACGAGGCGCGCGGCACCGAGACACAGGGGAGACGAAGCAGCCGGTCGTGAGAGACGGTGAGACGGACAGAGACTGAAAGTGGATCATGTCTGTCAGACGTCGGACCGAAGTGCCGGTCACTTCACGTGTGTACAGGATCCGACCTCCACGTCTAAAGAATATATTTCCTCGTGTGAGACCATATGGGACCGACGGAACACTAAAGCGCTCCAGTGTCGCCGTTCTGGCAGTGCTTCCCTGCAGGAGAGCGTGGCCGAGGACTTTGCCAAGGAGTTGGCCGGCGGCGATGTGCCTGAGATGCCGGTCTCCTATGACCAAGCCTTGGATTTCGAGACACGCCAGGACTTAATTGCTTCCAAGAAGTGAGTGACCACTGACCACTGTCACCACCGGAAAAGCCCCATCACCCGGAAAGAAACCCCCTGGAAAGCGGGGTTTGAGAGGTTGTGGGGAGGCGGTGGCAAGTTGGCATAGAAAATGGAACAGATTGTGAATGGACGAAGTTGCTGGCAAATCCTCCAGTGGCCTTCATGATTCTCCCAAGGGACCGGCTGCGAGCTTCTCGCGCCTCGCGGCGGCTTCTGCGAAAAGGGTGTGCGTTTGGGCGCCAAATGAGGTTGGTTCGGCTGAATCGCACATGAAACGGATCCCATTGCATCCATTACAATCTACTGTATTCAAAGCTTAGCAGATAGTAGGTCACTGGCAGTCTTGAGTGGAATTACATTCTGGACTCCTAGCTCGCCAGCTTTCAGGATCAACTGTAGGGTGAGTTGCTCCAGATGCCCCGATTTCTCAACGGCCAGGAGTTGCGGCGCGGGCGGGTCTTGTTGCGGAGCACCTTCGAAGGGGAGGCATGAGCATCTTCCTGGTTTCGAGGGGTGGTTGGATGAGGTGTTTTCGGTCAATGATCCATGTGGAAAGAGGTGATCAACACACCTCACTTATTGCCTTATTTAAAGTGTCTCATGGAAGAGATTGGCAGACCACGGAGGGCCTCTCCAAGTAAGGGGTAGAAAGATATCGAACGACCTCTGTAGGTAGGACTTCATTGCCCTCACCTCAGACTTCATTGTGGCAGACGCCATGCGAAGACGCCATGCGAAGACGCTTTTGAATTCAAATGGCGGGTGTGCAATTTTCTGGCCACCTGTTTCTTTTATTTTTCCCCCTCCCTCGAGAGTGCGCATTGAGGTCTAGCCTCGCGTCACTAAAAGGCTACAGAACAAAAGCGGAAGGCTTAAGGGGAGAGCACTTGTGAAACGAGACCAGGTGAAACAATCTAGAAAGCCCGGCGCTCAGAAGCACTTGTCCACGGTAAGAACATGACTCAGTTCTCAGAATCTTAGGCCAGGAGAGTCGAATCGACCCCTGAGGTGAAGTTGGGTGGCGGGTTTAGCTGAGCCATCTCCTGGAACTGGAGACGGTATGAGTTCAGCATGTGCCACAGCGGTCCAGCATTGGGTCCCTGAAATGCCTTTTTTTTTGCCCTCAGCAAAAGACCAAGACATGTGGACAAGCCCTTGGTCCAAATGGGACGGTAGCACCGTCCAAAAACGCCCTTCCATGGCCACCACTTCATCATCCCCCACTCCGCTTTGCCCATCCTCGCAGGTGCTTCCCTGGTTCGACCGGTGGATGGAAGAGCTGGCAGAATCCGCACAGCAGGAGCCTGCGCGCGAGGATGAGTGCAACAGCCTGGCCTGTCGCCTGCACGCGCACCAGGTGCCAGGGATTCGTACACTGAATCCGCGTGGGCGTGCGGTTTTTTATTGGGGGGTGAGGTTTCTTGGTGGTGCGAGCAGGTGCAAGAAAGTCGGCTTTTAGGTCTTTAGATTGTTAGATCCTGTTTTCCTCCATTTTCTTCCATGCGAACTGGTGAGGTTCTGGTGCTCCGGAACGTCCCCACCAGCGATTTCGACTCAGAGCGCATCAAGCGATTCTTGTCCTCCTTGACCTACCTGTCCTCGCATCACACCTTCAACCAGGCGGGACTTTGTTTCGAGATCCGTCAGGGATTATGGCCAGAAGGACAAACAAATTCCATGAGATAGCCGCATTCATACATTTTTGACATATGTTTTGTGGATTTGATCCCCCCCCCCACATCTCGATGAACAACTACTCTTAGCGCGCTAAAGACCGGCATCCATCGGCATGCATGCCTAACCAAGGGTTGAAAAGACCCAGCATGTTCGAAAGGAAAAGGGAACCAAAAACCCAACATCCTCGCTCCGGGATTGTTCCCTTCTCGCGAGACATCGCGAGACGACGCCGTCACGAGAGACACCCCTGGCCGTGGCCCAGGAGCGTTTGGAGGTGCCCGAGACCGAGCTCTTCGAGGCTTTGCATCTGCACCGGCGCTTCATGGTGACGTGATTGAAGCGGATCTCTTGGATGGCGTGGATCGTTTTGGGAGATGTTCTTTTGGATATGGGTGAAGCATGTGAATCCCTTTCTTTAAATTCACTGAAATTATGACTTGAATTGACCTGGAAACCCAAAGAACGTCACAGAACCAGAAAGAAGTGGTTGTTCCGGGCACTGGAGATCCTTTACGAAGTGGTTGTCTGTGGAACCATCTCATGGTGTTTCTGGTTGCTGGGGTAAACAGCTATCAGCGTATTGAGCGCTACCGCGCCGCGGCCCTCTCAGGTGCGGTGGCTCGTGGAGCAACGGCGGGTGAACGCCTTGCAGGGCTTCAATTCGGTGTTGCGCTCATGTCACCATCAGCTCTCAGCTTTGGGTGCTTCGAAACCGAGTGGGGAGTCGTTCTGGAGATGCCACGGTCGGTCGGGGGAGAGGGTGCCTGGTTTCGGCCGGTGGTCGGTTGGGTCTCCTGGCCCTCCGTGGATAGCCGTTGGTTCATGGTTCGGTTGGAGTCGGTCAATGGCCGGTGCCGGTGTTCAACGCCCAATTCATCTGGCAACATGGTGTCTTCTTCGTAGGGCGAAGCGTGTCAACCATTGGTCACCATTGATTCCGAACCACCCCGTGAGATGGGAAGTTGCTTGGGAAACGATGGCCTATCGTCGCCGGAGCGAGCGATGGAGCTGTTTCGTTTGGTGTTCTGCCCCTGGGAGGTTGGAAGAGCTGAGGAGGAGAATAGTGGTTGGAGAGCCTTCCTTTGGAGGCTCCAGGCAAATAATTTCAAATAATTCTGGACCAACATAGGTGTATCTGTGCTCCACTTCATCTTGCCAGTGTTGAAGAAACACGCCAGCTGTTCGATGGGTGGATCGGATGCTCTTCCTTTTTCATGGGTCTTCTACCACGCAGTTTCTATCTTCCAGTTCTTTTTTAACAGTCCTTCCATGTCCTTCCTCCCAACCCCCAAAATCGAAAAAGAAAACCGCCTCACCCTGTTCCACCCTCCACCCTCCACCCTCCACCCTCCACCCATCTCGCTCCATCCTCTCCCGTCCTCTCGTCTTCGACAATCCGACCCAAGGTGACACTAGCGCCGACACCTCGAGCTTCGAATGGGTCTGCGTGGGCGACGCCTCCGAGTACGAGGGCCGCTTCGGGGTGCTCTCCGAGGCGGCGCCCGACAAGGAGGCCCAAGGGGAGGCGAAGGAGAAGGAAGAGGCGTAGCTCGGTGGCAAAGGGAGTTTATTTTTGGAGGCCAGGCTTGAGGTTGGGGTTGGGTGTGCCATGTTTTGTTTGATGATGGTTTTAGGTTGGGGTTTACAATCTTAAAAATCAAGCTGTTCCTCAGCCTGGTGGAGATAGAGAATGGTGGAAGAGGTGAATCAGAAGCCTTTGTTTTGGGTACTGGAAGTGTTGGACGCGGGAACTGCCTTTTTCTTTGAGTGTAGTGTTGGTTCTCTTGGCACTGGAGGCATTTGCGGAAGAGGGTTCGAGAAAGTGCCAAGTGAGTATAGAAGTGCACGGTTCATTGTGGCAAAAAAGAAGGACGCACGCGGCTGCCCTTCCAGAAATATATCCTTTCCAGTAGATCCGTGTTCAGACAGATTTGGGGTCATACCACTCCCTGTGCACAATTTCAGGTCGATCTTGAAAGGATTGGATGTGCAGATCTTGTTTCGGCTTCCAGGCTCCAGGGGGTTCTTCCTCCTCTTCCTTCCCAAAGGCTTCCACCGGGTCCTCCGCGGACGTCCGGACCTCCGGACCTTTTCGTTGAGGTCGAAGCCCGGCATCAAGACGGTGAACGCCTCGGACGCCTTTTGGATCGAGCTGAACGTGCAACTCCTCCAGGTGCCGTGGATGTTGCAAAGACCGTTGGCACGTTGCAAAGGAGGAAGGATCTGGACCAGCGTCTTTTTTCTTTGGGGGTTGGAGGAATCTGTGGATTGGGGGTGGGGTCGGTTGGGGGTCGGGGCTCTTGGTGGATTTCGTCTCCGATGGGATGGGCTTTAGGGAATCGGTCTGCGTTCAGCCGGAGGTTGGTTCAGTTCAAAGATGCGACAGACTTTTGCTCGATCGATTCTTGCTCGCACACCCCGCAGACTGACCTCGCAGTTCGAACGAAGCTGGTGGCTGTCGGCGGCAATCTTGGTGGCTGTGGGTCAAAAAAACCACCTGACTCAGCTAGTTCGGCTCCTGGTTCGGCTCCTGGTTCGTTGATCGCCCGCAGGTTGGGTCCGTCTCGGCTTTTTCTCGGAGAGCATGCCGTGAGGTCACGGTGCGAGGCCGTACCTTGGTGCCCTTGGAGGATTACATCTGGAATGATGAGGAGAGAGGGGGACATCGGCAGATGTGAGAACATCTATAGTCTTATATAAGTCCATTCTTTTGGGTTTCCACCAAGCGGTCTGAAAACACTAGAGAAGCCTTCTCCGGTCGAAGCAATCGTTCCTGACTTGCCCCGGAGGCAGATTGAAGAACCGTGCAAAAACTCACCTTTTGACCAATGTCGCTGGAAGCGCCTTCTGGCTTGGAGATGAAGTCTGCAAGATGCCACTTTGGGGTCGTAAAAGAATCCCCATCAAGCAATTTCAGAAGAGCCGTTTCCAAAGTAGCCAGGGTGAGCAAAAGTACCAGAGAACGATAAGAGGAAATAATCCGATGGATGACATCACCTAAATAAATGACTATTAAATGATATACGATTGAACACTTGCATTTCATGTCCAGAAGCACCAACAGGGGCACAATAAAGGCCCAAGATAACTGTAGTACGGGGCCCTTTGGGGGTATCAGCACAATAACAGGACAACAGCACAATGACGGTGGGTAACAATATCCTCTCAGATGAACGATGCCCCCCTCCCTGTTTCTTCTTTTTTTTTTTTCTTTTCTAATCATGTTACCCAATATATACACGTCCCAAACCTTGAAACGCGATAATTCAGTTTTGGTTATGGCAGAATGTCTCTTTTTTGCAACCCCATTTCCTGTTTCCGAACGCACGTCTATCGCTTCTGGGCTTTGGCGAGTAGCACGGGAGTGTTTCTTCACCATGCCCACGTCGGCTTCCGCGACGTCCAAGATCTCGAAGAACTAAGAAATGCGAACGTTTTAAGTATGTATGAAGTACGGACTTGGCCACGGCAGCAGCCGAAATGTGATCTACCACGTGTTCTTCGTCTTCTTTTTTGCAAGTAGAAAAAAGAGATAGAGGCTCCAAAGAAGCACACGATTTTCTCCCTTTCATGCACCTGCTCGCACCTGCAAGCCAACAGATTCGTGTGTTTCCACACGTGGACTGTCCACGTGGTGTCACCGCCAGGACTTCAAGCACGTCTTTGTCTCGGAGTTGGGTGAGAAAGGTGCCATGCAGAAGACCACGGTGCAATGCTCCGCGCTGCTGACCTCCTCCAATGCCACCGTGCGAGAACTGCTGAGTATTCCGCTCCTCGTTGGGACGAAAACAAAAGAAGGGACGAGTTTGGGACGAGTGATCTTCCTCTTGGGTGGGGAAAGGGCGCAGACCTGTGACGTTCCATGACTTGCCGAACTGTCTTAGAGAGGTTTGCAGAACGGTCTTAGATGACATTGAAGCCGATAAATGGCCGTTTTGCCTTACCGAAGGTGTTTCATTTTACCGAACCCTTGTACCCCCGGAATCCCAGAAGCGTTGCACCGTTTCGCCCACAAGCCCAAACGGCAAATTTTCTAAAGTACAAGCATGCACATTCTTCACGACTTGGTCGTTTCTTCTCAAATAGCAAACACAAGCCTTCAACGCAGAGATCTTTCTTCTAGCAGTCTTTGAACATGCATTTGCGCGAGTTGATTTCTGTTGTATTGTTGCATGGATCTTCCTGAGAGAAGAACCTGTGATGCCAATGTTGAAGAACCGTCTTCGGCTTCTCGGGGCTCCGGACCAGGTTCCGAGCCACCTACTGGTCCTCGAAGCCTGCGAATTTCTTGCCTTTCCTGGATGAGTGGGAGTCTTGTGCAAAGCTCGTGGCGAAACCGATCACTTCTCACTTCGATCACCAACTTCCCCCCTCCCGCAAAAAGACTACTAATTATATTAATCACTCTTTGCATTTCAGCAAGGTCTGGGCAACAAGGAACATTTGTGTTGGCAAAACCCTGGGTTTCTCAGTCACACGATTCACCAGGATTCACCGTGATTCACCTCTACAAGGTCGTGCACCTGCTTCGCCTTTGAAGCAGGGGTCGAACAATCCTTTTGAGGTCGATTGAACATCTGAAGGGCATCGAGCCAATTTCAGGGCTTCAATAGGAGTCGAGTTGCGTCAACATTTCTGCTCCAAGCCGCAGAAATCTGCTCCGACCTGCAAAGGCCGCCCATGCAAGGGCCGCCCTACCGCCAGTCCAATCTTTAGCCCTACCCGGTCCTACCTGGAAAAGGGCGGCCAGACGAAAAGGACTTGGCCCGTGGTTCCGGCTTCGGCTCGGCCGGCCGGTCTCCCCGGCTCCTTCAACCTAAGGACCGGTTGTACGACGTGGAGGACTTGGAAGAGGACGAGTTCTGGATCGCTGAGCTCTTTGAACCGGTGAGGAGGCAATTCTTCATCCCGCCGCCACCGCGAAGGCCACCCTTGTGGTTCATGAAGGATGAACCCATCCCGGGGGACACCACGGTGGTGCAGCTGATGGGGGTTCATCAGGAGGCCAAGGCACGTATCTGGAAGGAGGCGCACGGGCTTGGTGGAGCTGGTGGAGCTCAGAAGGGTCGTGGGTGGCGTGGGTGGCGTTTCGAGAGGTTCATGCAGCGGATGAAGCTGCCTGAGTGCGAAGCAGGTCAAACTCCCTGACATTGTCCATCTAAGGCAGACACTTCTCAGTTCGGAGAATGCCTGCTGTTTACTGTAAAACCACGAGAGGAAACAGATGGAAGACATCGATTGCCTTTTCCCTATCAGATACGCGTCGAGTTCTGCAGAGTTCTGCAGAGCTTAAATTCTGGCGGGGTGGGTGGAATTTGTGAGAAGTCTTGCATTGCGTTGGATTCTGCTGTCGTTCACTCGTTCACTCAGGAAAAGCCTTAGTCAGATGCCGCTCATTTTCAGCTGAGCAGAACCCCAGAACGCGACCTTTCTACCAAACCATGGGAGTTGAAGGAAAGAATCCCGTTTACATTATATTTAATGTTTGAACACGACGTTTTCCACCAAGGTGGTCTTCCCACGGAAAAACCAACATGCTGCCACATGCTTTTCTGAAAATGGGGGTGGTTTGCATAACGGTCTTCAGGTGCATCTCTTCAAAGAGCGCCGCATGATCCACATCTATGCATTGAGGTGCGGGGGTGCGAGACGAAGATTTGTGCCCAGCTAGCTGTAGGTTGATTGCAAGACCTGTGTCATTGAAGAAAACATTCAACAAAGTGAGATAGATAGATAGATAGATAGATAGATCGATAGATAGATAGATAGATAGATAGATAGATAAATAGATAGATAGATAGATAGATAGAGAGAGAGAGAGAGAGAGAAAGAGAGAGGACACGCACACATGAGATTCTTGTGGGCATCAATTTGAACTACACTATGACCTCGGAGAAGATTCGCAGACCAAAAAGCAGCTTTCGATGAGTCTTCTTCCGATCTTCAATCCCAAGAGCCCACCGTCGAGGGCGCTTGCCGATCAGTTCATGGAAACGAAGGGGCCCGACGCTGCTCAGGGCCTATGGCCACCAACTGTACCGACAGTTGGAATATAGCAGCAACGCCCGGCTCTGCATGCGAGAACTCCAGCCATCTCTGGATGACCGTGAGCGGCCATGGGAATTGTGGGCTCGCTACGAGGCGCTTGTTTCGCTGTTCTCTTTTACTTTTTCTATCTTCTTTGGAGGCACGCGACACGTGATGCGTTTCAGACTTTGAGGGGAATCCTATGCCAAAAGAAAGAGGGAACGGCTCACAGTCACTCAGCCACCAAGTCAGGATTCTTGGTCCCATCTCCATGTTTTTGGGACCAAGCAATGACCTTCGACCAACCTTCCAGGCGGGAGGCTCCAGCTGCGACTTGCCGGGGCACGAGAACAGCACGACCATCTCCCGCACCTCCGTCAAGGGCATGTGCCTCCGCGCGAGGGAGGAACGAAGAGGAGATGAGGGGGGAAAACCCCGTGGTGGCCAGGGGGACCTGAAAGGAGGATTCATCCGTCGGTTCTGGATGATTTTTAGTCGATTCCTTCGTGATGGGTCTCATGCTTTTCGGGATGTTTGAGGTGAACAAATCAGCAGGAGGTGCTAGAATTCATGCGGTGCTGCACCAACGCACCCCAATGTCAGGTTGGATGAAACACTCACAGACCGGTTAACGTGCTTGTCATTCCCGAACCTTGGTGTGTTGTCAAGTGACTTTCCATCCCCAAAAGCGGCTGCCGCTTCTTTCAGTGCATGGAAGTTCTGTAGAACTATGTCCTGACTGGACCTCCAGTTCCGGTCCAGACTTCCAACGATGGGCCCACCTTCCCCCTCCGCCCCCTCCGCCCGCCGCAGGTTGGGCTTCGGCACAGAGGTGGATGGTCAGAGCGATCCGATGGACGACCCCGAGGCCGGACACGACGGAAACGAGGGGGGTCCGAAGGGGGCATGAGGCCACCGGGGGGTTGGGGGGGGTTGAAGAACTGGTGGGGGTGCCGGAGGTCGAGAGGTGGCACCGAAAAAGGTGGCTGTTGTTGGGGTTTGGAACGGAGATCCGACCAAGACATGCCAGCATTGAGGTTCGGTGTTGTTTTCTACGATGCTTGGAGGTGGGCCATTTCGTTGGAAGAAATTCCAGTGGAGAGGTCGCAGAGGTGATATAATGTAGACTCTTGATTAGTAACCCCAATTTGAATTGGACATCCTCATACAGAGTTTCATTTGGATTCATCATATGGGGTGTTCATTCATCCAGAGTCTACATTGTTTCGAGCTGATTTTTGGGCCCTCCACGTCGGAAAGACGTTGGCAGTGCTGCGTGTCTGTCGACAAGTCCAGCGACTCCAGTCCGACCGAACTGAAACGGAGGTCGGGACGGAGCCCCTAGGAATGTGGAAGTCTTTTGCCAAGCACTTTTCTGGGGAGAATCTCATCCATGTTTTCTGTGTATTTCAAGGTGAATGGAATGCATCCCTGGCTTCGGCCCGGTCTGTTCCGCCCATTGCTCACGTTTGAAGTTTGGAGTTAGAGTCGGAAGAAAGACCACCGAGTTCCACCCAGACCGCGTGGTTTCCCCTCCCTCACGCCGACTTCCATCCTTCTCACCCAACGGCCGGCGCCGCCCGCACCCGCCGCCGCAGGAGTGGGACGACAACGATATGGGTGCCGAGCGGAACACGGGTGGTACGGCCAAAGACGACGAAGAGGACTTGGACGAGGATGGGACTCTTGGGCCAAAGAGGAGGATCCTGGGGGGTCTTCGAACCGGGTCGCACCCGTCCCAGGCGGTGTCTCGCACCACTCGGATCGATCGAGGTCGAATCGCGACGCTCCATCGAAGAGCGAGAGTGGAGTGGACTGGGTGTTCGGGAGTGAGACCCTCCGTCCGGAGAGTTCCATCCGATGCCGCGCTCGAGCGCAGCCGTTCAATGGTTTGGGTGGCCACCCAGCGCCCCAGAAGGAGTTGCCATCCGTTGGTGGTCGCCATGGAACACATGTGGAACAGGTGCTTTCTTAGGCGCACGGAGATCCCGGTCGTTCCGTCTTCAGGGCGACGGAACCGAGAGAGCGCACTGCGGAGAAGAGAAAAGGATATGAAAGGATCATAGTTGGAGAGAGCGAAAGGAAGCACACAGAACCCGATAAACCTGATCATGCAGACATGCAAGCAGGGGACCCCCGACTTATCATAAACCGAGGTCTTCGGGGGTCTCTTAACTGTGCAGACGATGCCGACAGGTCCTGGACGAGGTCTCCTGATCGTCGGAGACCCTCGAACCCGAGGGACTGAGAGAAGCTTCGTCGATGTCGACCGTCGGATGTCGAGATGAGGACACAACTGGACATCCAAACACTAGTAGCAGAGCCACACACACACACACACACACACGGTGGGCTCATTTGGTAGATGTTTGCCACAGTGAACTGGTGTCCCCTGCTTCCCGTACCCAAAGTGTGGATGGTCTGGACCTGACCTAACGATCGAAGCAAATCAGCCATGAACCGCAACGCTGCTTCCCGGCCTCTCCTTCATCCGGGATTGCTGGCGTTTCGCCATGAACCTCCTGAAGCCCAAAACCTTAAACACACGTTCTACCTGGTAGGTTCACGCACTGAAAGTGACTATAAAGTAGATATTCGTGACTAGTCACAAGAAGCTTCTAGTAACAAGTGCATCGCTGCTAGTAACAAGTGCCTTACTAGTAGTAACAAGAAGCTTCTAGTCACTCACTCTCCAGCGCTTGCTATCTCGACCGCCCGAGGATCCAACGTCGACGGAAGCCTTTGCGCGGCAGCTCTGCGGAGATACAGCAGGTCTTCTGCCGGAACGGGCACGAGTGACTTGGTGATGAAATGACATGTAGGATAAATTGTATTTGAATACTGAGTATTGATGTATGATGCATGTCAGTTAGATTCGTTAGATATAGCTATAGTGCATTAATTATGTATACTGTGATTAGTCATATAATGTTCTAGATAAAGTCACCCCAAAGAAACAGAGAACGGTAATCAGCACTTGAAGATGTTTTGGACAGAGTTTCCTCTACCAAATGTGCCTGTTCCACTTTGTTTGTCCCTAGCCTCAAAGGGTACAGGATTTGAAGCTGTTCTCTTTACACAAAGCACATCACTAACATGGCTCTCTTTCTTTTTCTCCCAGGAACAAGGAAGAACCTGTGTGAGTTTGCTGAGGAAGAAGGAGGGTTTGAAGTGAGTTCTCCATGTCCAGGTTGCAACCTGAGAAGAAGAAGTCCAACCGATGCAACTTGTGCGGCTGCAGCGGCACCGCCTTCCGGTGTCGAGACTGCGACTATGATTTGTGCGAGCCGTGCCAGAAGAACATGGCCCGCAGGGTGATGGTGAAGATCCTTGGAAAAGAATGGGTGGAATCTGGTGTGGACGGACGGGATCGCTCGAAAGCGAGCCAAACTGGCCAATTCAAGCTGCTTTTGTGTACAACTATCATTGATCAAGCTACTCTCCAAGCAGTAAGCCAGCAGCTAAAGTTAACATCTCCCCCTGAAATTCAAATGACAATTATCCTTTTCTTCTTTGATGGTCCGCATCAAAGGAGAAGCCAAACCTATCTGCCGCTCCAAGAAGTATCAACATCACATAGGTATTTAAGGGGCAAGCCTAGACCAGCCACTTTGCAACAGGCAATATCCATAGCGTTGCCCCCAACGCAGGATGTGCGTTTCCTTTGCCTCTCTTCAGTCAACTCTTCACTGCTTGGTTTGTCTGAAATGTGTCTTGGTATGGGACAAGTACGTGATAATCTTTTCAAGAGCATTTGATGGTTTTCATGCCACCGCCAAGCAGCGAGAGAGACCTGCGGCTGTGATCAATTAGTTGCTGCCCTTCTCGGCAAGTCCGGACAAACAAATTCTTCTCTCTCTCTCTCTCTCTATCGAATCTATCGAATCTATGAATGAATGAATGAATGAATGCAATCAGTCGATCACTCAAGCAAGCATTCAATCTAAGTCGAAGCCGCCCGAAGCTGAGGTTCCAGGAAGGAGATCGGATCCTCATCAAGGGCGGCGGCTACAATCGCAAGGACGGTGTTGACTGGCGCTTCTGTGGCTCGGCGCAAAAAGGTGCACCGTGGTGAGAGACAGGTGGTGGAGGGTCTCTCCGCCCGGAGGGAGGGAGGGAGAGAGAGAGAGAGAGAGCCTAATAGAGATGGCCTCCAACCTAATAGAGAGAGAGAGAGAGAGCAAGGTTTTGGGTTTGGTGGCTGATGACGGTGCCAGCTCGTTGCGTGAAGTGGGTGTTCCACTTGTAGCTAAGTGGGTCTACTCGTGCTCCAAGTAGTTGATCTCACTTCACTCCCGGTTTGTTGATGGATGTCGCCCTGTCAGACTCGTCTGGTAGACGAGGCTTCTACTCGGGCAACGATTGTATCTTCTCCTTTGCGCCCTGCACCCAGCGGAAGTGCATCCTCCGGCACCTTGGTCTGCGGATGTCCGCAGGGGTGGAGGGTGTGTCCATCTCCCTGATTATTCTTCATCAAACACGCAAGTGGATTGCCCCTTGGGGCACCCTTTTCCTCTAGAAACGGGGATGTCTTCGCTACTCTGTGCCACATCCACGATTCATCCTTGGGTGGACAATGGTGGACATGACCACATCTCGAGGGCAAAAAGAAAGGAGGTCACAGCCGAGCTGTGTTGTGTTTGTTGAAACCAGTTTCGCATGCGATTTTGACAGGTCCTCCAGGCCGAAAGCAATTTTGTGGGAACCACCTCCCCAGCCAAGCTTTAGAGCATGGGGGCCCTCACACCCAGCTTTCTCCGCAAGCCTGTGACACCTCAGGTGACCCGGCATGGAAAGTCCAAAGAAGAGCATCACGCTTTCATTAAAAGCCGCTATATAATAGATTTAACCTTCATCAGGATGGTTTGGTATTCCAAGCTGGTGAAGCATGGTTTAGAATTTAGAGGGCTCAGAATTCTGGGATGTGGACGGCGACGGGTGAACAGCTCCGGATCTGCGGCTTGTACACGCCGATTCTGCCAGGAACTCCCTCATTGATGGCAGCAAGGGTTCTGAGAGCCTCGCGGGGATGTTCAGCGGAGGGACGTGCATAGAGGGGTTTGGAGAGGTTTAGAGGTGCTACTAGTAGCGATGCACTTGTTACTATATAGTAGCTTCTTGTTACAGTAGCGATGAGTTACTGAACACCATGGAACATGCACGTGCATAAATCTCGATAGAACTTGTTTCCTCTACAACCTGAGCTCTTGAAAGACCTGCCCATGGAGCTCTGCAACTGAAGGTGACACCACAATCGTTCAACGACAGATGCCAGATTTCTCCAAGACTTTTTTTCCAGGGCTTTTCCTTCCAAACCTCCGGAGTCTTGGCTCCTTTTTGTGGGAGTGCTTGGTTTCGCTGATATGCTGTGGCAAAATTCGGGTCACAACAGGAGCTTCGACGTGTGCCGACGTGTGTCTGAGAAACCGACTGGGACCCACAGACTGGGCGTCAAGGCCCGCGCGTGTAAGCCGCACACCAGTGAGGGGTCCGACCGGTTCACCGGTGCCGCCGCTTCGTGCTTCTCAGGATCCGCACCGGTGGGTGCCCCTTGGGCACGGAGGCCGACAGCTTCTCGGTGGCCTTCGAGAAGAGCGACGAGGGCTTCGAGCTGCGGATCAACGGCGAACGCCAGGCGCGGTGGATGGATGGGATCTGATGCATACCAGTCCACCATGGAGCGAACGACACGTCGGTAGGTCAAGCGGTCGGTCTCCTGGTGGCACCAACAGAGCCAGATAAGGATTAGTGGATGATCAGTGAGTGAGGGCAACCCACGACTCAGCTATGACCTTTTCAATGATACACCTCCCGTGGAGAATGGTGTGAACGATTGCGGAGGGAGTGGAGGAAGTCTCCCCAGACAGCTAGCAGCTAGCGATGTGCGAGTTGAGGCTTTTGCCCTTTGCCCCGCGGGTCATGGCTCCTTAGTCAATGAGTCTTCTTCAGTCGGACTTGAGGGATGCAGGACAGCTGCTCCTCCTGCCCACATAGGGGGAGAAGTTTTAGAGTCTCTTGATAGAACGTCACTGGTTTTAATATGTTTCAATATTTACTATTATTTGCTATGCTGAAAACTACCCAACAGTACGCCTTATAGCTTTATAGTGTTGAATTTCTGTTTGGAGCTGGATTGGGCTGGGTCGTCTACATTTCTTTGAGAATTTTGAGGACCACCAACATCAACTCTTGATCCCTTCGCGTGTTTTTTTGGGGATTATGGCGTACATTAGGTGTGTATGTACTTGCCACGTGCTCTGACTCTGATATGTGGCAACGAGGCGGTCCATGGGCCAGCACCCTTCTGAAACGCGATCACTGACGCGTATTGTTTGACTGATTTCCCAAGTCGCTGGAAATCCAACAAGGTCCTGTTACCGGGGGGATCCTGTTCTTGGTGCACTAGGAACAAGATCGGAACCACCGCCCTAGACATTTCACGGCAGTCAGTGAACACACATCACTTACTCGAAGTGTTTGATGGAAGGGCGGAAGTGTTCGATCCCTTCGGCACAGCACCACCGATTCGTCCAACCGATTCGTTCACCGTTTGACCGGTCCGACACCTCGCGACCAGACCGACACCTCGCGACCGATGGGCAGGTGGATTTCGACTTCCCGGACCGCTCAGCGGAAGCGGTGGATGCCATCGGCTTCGACTGCCGCGCGGGCGCCATCAAGGAGCATGTGTGGTATGGTGGTATGGTGGTATGGTGGTATATGACACATGGAACCGGAACCTGGAAGATGTGGGTGGGTTTTTGTGGCTGCAAGATCTGTTGGTTTGTTCCATGCGGGGGGGTGGGAGATGGGAAGAAGAAGACGGGAGGAGGAAAGGATTCTTTCCAGGTTTTGGTTGGATTTCATGGGTGTTTTGTCCTTCACGAGTGGTTTGTGCAATGCCGGGGGATCATGGGTTCTTGCATGTGGAATGAGGGACGGACCTCATCCGATGGAGGTCCTCTCATCCGATGGACGTGTGGTGCCCGGGGATGGAGGGCTTCGGGGGTGTCTTCGGTTCGCCGAACTCGGTGGACGAATGGCTGGGGTTCAGATCAGGCAGGGTGGGGTGGGTGGGGGAGAATTGGAAGAGTGCATGAGATTAGGAATGTGGTTTCAAGCAGCACTTCCATGGACGGATGTTGATCCATGAACAGGGCGAGGACCAGGCCTCACAAATGAACACCACGCATGCACTACACCACGCAGTCGCAATTTTGACTTTTCAATTCCGCGGACATCAAACCGCCTTTTTGGCTGAAGAAGGTCTCAGGAACTTCCCTTTTTTTTGCGGTGCAAGAAGGTCTCAGGACCTGCAAGGCTGCATTTAAGCAGAGACGCCTAGACACCAAGCATTTTCAACTGGAAGGCTGCTTGCCTCCACAGACTGCTCGCGGGTGACATTCCTCTGCGCCACGGGAGACCGTGACGGTCGCACGTCGAAGACGTGGACCGTCCTCGCAGGAGATGGAGATGTTCCACGACCGTATGCTCACAGAGAAGAGCCCCTTCGAGAGGATGATGGAGGTCCGGCAGACAATGTGCTTTTTCGTCCACTTGCTACTCTTTTCGACTTGTAGTTGAGAATGGTTGTACACCGAGCTGAGATTGTGCTCTGCACCCCACAGAAAAAGAACCAAAGCACCAAACAATCGGAGCCCATCGCCTCTTCAGGCCTGAATCTCCTTGCAAGTCCATCAGTGTCTTCCAAACCCCCAAATTCCGGGAGTTTGGGGAGTTCCTTTTGCTTTCCACTCGGTGCGTTTCGGTGGGTTCTCCCCCCACCGTGACCTTTCCTCAGTTCTTGGCTCCAGGTGGGCGAGCAGTACCTCCCGCGCCGGGTCTTGTGGGGCCTGCTGCCTGAGGCGAGGGATGCACGGTGCACCACGGGGCGCCACGGGGGGAGTCGGTAGGCAGGAAGTAAGACGGATTATTCCATCGAGATGACGCAGGTGACATATGAGGACCATCGGGGACCGATTTAAGGTCCGAATCTGGAGGAAGACACTTGTCCTGTACATGGCGGCATGGCGATGGTCACGTGGAAACCCGTCCGCCCCCAATTGCTCCAATCGTTCGTCAAGCGACGTGAGGTCTGTATTGTAAAGGGCTCGGGTGTTCCACGGCTGCTCGGTCTAATGATCCGTGGCGGCGTTGAGGCCTTGTTGGAGGACTACAACTTCTACCAGGAGAATGCTCCACCGCACCGCTTGATCCGTGGCTATCCCGCCAAGGGTCGTTGGCCCAATGAGAACGAGGAGGAGGACTTGTTGGAGGCGGACTCCAGCAACAAGAAGGCTGGAGAATGGTTCCCCGCCCATATCGAGGTCCAGCTGGGTCCCCAGCTGGGTCCATTCCTTAGGTCCCCTTTTCAGCAGCTCTAGGGGGTCCAATTCATGGATCATGGATTCTCCCATCCTCCAGAGATCTCGCTCACCCAGCTGGCGTCTTTTTGCATGATGCCGAAGTAGCTTCGACGAACTTCGTGTGAAGTAGCCCAGTCAGTCAGGTGGATCATATTCTGATCGTCAAGCTGGTGCGCATCAAGAAGGTCCTCTGCACCGGCTTGCGTGGCTGGGGCGCCGTGGTGATCAAGCGCTTCCGCGACAACATGGGACGTCCGGACCTGCGGCTCGGTGGAGACCGGTCCCATCGGGCGTGCACGGTTGAGGGACGAAGGTCGGGGAGGGTAGGGTTTAGGGAAGTGGAGGTGGATCCTGTTGAAGGTTTTGAAAACAGATCTGGTGAGGGACTGTTATGTAATACCCTAGAAGTCGAAGCACCATTTTTAAAGTAGCCTTTGCCGAAGAACCATTGTTTTACTATGTTCTAGGGTCATATTTATTGGGACCCGGGAATTAATGGGTGTTGCTGAGCTTTAACACCTCGGTGGAAGCCAATGTGCCTGGGAGTCCCAAAAACCGGCTTCACGGCGTTTCGAGTCGATGAACCGGAACCGGGTCAAAGCTGACGACCCATCCACACTTAGTCACAGGTTTTTCTCCCTTGAAATGGATCTCTTTGCGATCAGTGTGATCAGCTGTTTTGAGGTACTTGTTGGATCTGCTTCACACGAAGGCTGGAACTCCCCTGCACCAGCTGGCCGATGCCTTGGCACGTGCGGAGAACTTGTCCTTCATCCTGGCCTGGACGGCCATGAACCCCTGGGAGGCTTGGAACAAGTCCTGCGAAGGAGCGCAAATGCTTTGGTTTTTTGAGGAGCGAAGAGGGGAGAAGGAGGGACAGGCTCTGTGGTTTTCAGATACTTTCAGTAAGTGAGGAAGGTGGACCTACCAGAACACTTGAAAAGGGGGGTGACTTCACCTCATCATAGTTCTCTTGAAGTGTTTTCGTTGCAGGTCCAAACCTCTTCCGCCCCGACTCCGCGCGCGCCTCTCTCTCTCTCTCTCCGTTTCCCTTGGAGGTGGGCGACGGCTTTCTGCGGGTGGAGCGCGTGGAGATGCCACGGCTCCAGCTCACCTGGGACGTGCGACGCGGGCCGACGCTCGGCTCGAGCCGGATCATGGGTGACGGGAGCATGGGAAAACAGGGGGGGCTGAGAGGTGTTCAGTAGTTCTTTCTGAAGAGGGTCGGTGTTTCTTTTTTCAGAGCTAAATATTTTTTTGGCATAGTTCCTGTTCCCAGCCATCTTTGAGATTCAATGAATTGGATGCATGTCTTTTCCCATATGCTTGGATGCTTCTCTCCCCGCAGACTCACTAAAGAGCAGCGTCAGGTGAAGCCCTTCAACTGACATTGCATTTGTTTGTTTGTCATGTGCCGGGGCGGAATACCTATGGCCATCCTATGTGGCCATCCCCATGCCACCACCTGGGTGGATGATGTCCTCCGACCCATGGCCGGACCGGCTGACCCGCTTTGGATGGCACCGCTTGCCACACGAACACGACCGAGGAAGGGCGAGCAGCGGCTGTATTCCGTGGATCATTCGCAGTAACTCCACGGCGAAAGCGCTGGGAGTTTCCGTGGAGCCAGGGCTCGACATTGGATCCAGGCTGTTTCCACTTCTTCGACTCGCGCCTTCCAAAATGGCTCCCCCAAAACAGGCACATGGGCTACACATGGGGTGGATTTCTTGAGCGACCGATCGACCCATTCCGAGTTTCCATGGGAGTTCCATGTGGTTCGCCATGAAAACAAGGGGGGGGGACCCTGCAGATTCCTTGGCCCCATTCGGCCAAAATGGCTTTGGACCACAGACCATTGGGCCAAGATTGGAGACATTTGTGCAATAAATCCCGACAGTTTCAAGCGTGCGACAGGTATTACTGTCCGATGGTTCATCAAGACTGCCGGCTGTCTAGATATTCCATCGCTAATGCAACAAAGCTCGGAAAGTCCCCTGATCCTCAGACAAGGTAGGATGAAGACTCATCACTCGTCGTCAACACCAAGAGTTGTCCTTGCGAACTTTCCGGTGGTTGCTGATCGCAAGTCTCGAGACGAGCAAGGCAAAGTCTAAAGAAGGTCACGTCCTTTCCTTCGCATCCCGCGGAATCTGCGAGCCGACCGGGGACGTGGCGCAGAACAAACTGAGGCTCTTTTTGCCCACCCAGCCACCTTTTGAAGCCCGGGCGCAAGCAATGCAGCTGCTGCAGGCGAAAAGACCTGTTTTGGGAGCCCACATGATCTTTGGTAAGGAGAACGTTGCAATACCAAACATGTTGGCGTATTTGTTGGTCGTTCCATTGGTTTCGGTATGTTCGACTTAAGACTTCAGCAAGCTGTCACAGCTTTCCAATAGACGCTGCAACGAGCACTCGCAGGATTGGTTTCACATGGTTTCCCCCCTTGCAAGCTTCGTGATGTCCAGCGTTTTCACCGTCTGACCAATTGTTTCCAGCCTTCCTTTCCTTCGTGGTGCTTCCATCGCACGAGCGTGCAACTCATGCGGAGAATCCGGCAGCAACGGCGTTTCCGGAGCCGTTTTTTTTCTACGTCGGGTGAGACGTTCGATGAAGACCGACTTTGGTCGGTTTGGGGAGACCCGTGCTGAAACACAGAGGAAATGCATGGACATGGAAGCAACAACACGGCCGGGGTAGGACCCATGAAAGCGAGACCACCCACTTGGTACTGCAACAGATGGCGACACACCCTATGACTACTTGCTTGGCCATTGGCTTCTCTTCCTTTTTTGGGTGCTTTGGACCAAACGACGGGCGGTTCTAAACCGAACGGAAGGCGATGCCGCATGCGCTGTTGCTCCAGAGCGAAGACGAGGAGATGGTCGTTGGTGGATGATGGTGGGGTAAATGGGAGTGACCTCACTCGAGTCATGGGATGTCATGAAATAAATATTGCCTCATGAGTCATGGGTCCTGATCCTTTGGCTTTGTTGCTGGAGACAGTTCAGAACATGGACATAAGGCTCAGGCAACGACAAGTGAATTGAAGAATTGACCATTCGTGTGGTCTCATAGCACACATCACAAGCACATCAGGGAGCTCGGAGCCGCTTTTTCGCGGGGTCTAAGACTTCGTGGGAGGTACCAGGGGAAACCGAGACTCGTGGCTGACCCGGTGGTTGTTACTGACCTCTAAGGGTCAATCTCGACCCGGTGCTTCACCATTGCTTGATGGGTTTTTTGGACGGTTTTGGGACTACGAAGGACGGAAGGTCTCTCGTGGCCCCTGTCCAGGAGTTATTCACCTGCGTGGGGGGGGCTCAGGGGGCGCATGGGTGGATTGGTTGGTATGACAAATCCCCCAAATAGACCGAAACGGTGTCCAAGACATTTGTTCTGGGATCTACTCTTCTATATCTATTTGGGGGTCAAAAGCTGCAGTGACTGCCGGCCTGGTGTCCTGGCCGCCCGATACCCGGCCCTTCTGTTCGAAAGGTCTGGGGGTGGTGCAGATCGACATGTCCAGTGGATTGAGAGGAGTAGATGGCACAGACCCCGTCGGTGGTTTATATGGACCCCCATCTAAACCACTGTAAGACATCGATCTTGATGGGGTGACACGGTGAAACATGGTGAACCCTCACACGCCTTCCGAATGATATAAGGCCTCTGGAGGACCTCCCCCGCCGAGGTGCCCAACGTTTGTCCGCACCGCACCCACATCTTCTCGACGCTGGGCGACCGGTTCCGTGCTTTTCACGGCGGGGAGGAACGCCCTGCGGAAAAGGCCGCGTTTCCTTGGAGACGAAATGAGGGTTCTTTTCCGTTCGGGTACACTCTTTGGGCTCATTACAACACATATTATCTTTTTACAGTAGAGAGACTATGGCAGAATCTTTGAGAATCCTTTCGCTTTCAGAACATATTGTATATTTTTGAGCGGCAAAACGCACTTTTGCACAGGACCTAAAAGGCCTCCCCAAGGTAGGGAAGCCCTTCAGTAGTTCCCCAAATGGCTGCAAGCTATAGGGGTTCTCACTTGGCTCTGGATCGGCGTTTTGTTTTGCGGGTGCTGCTGTCGTGCTGGTGCTGGTGCAGGTGCTGACTCTGGTTGGCGCCTTGTTTTTGCCCGTGCTGGATCGGCGTTTCGTTTTGCCCGTGTTGGTGCCGTACTGGTGCAGGTGCTGGTGCTGGCCCTGAATCGGCATTTTCTTGGGGCGTGCTGCTGCTGCTGCTGGATCAGCGTTTTGTGTGGGCGTGCTGGTGCAGGTGCTGGTGCTGGCCCATGGCAAGACATGATGTCATCCCTGGCGTGACATGATGTCGTCCGTGGCATGACACCATGTTACCGCAAACGATGCATACCACAAGGCAATACATGCATCAATGTGTCAGGCACCATTGGGGTGGATATCGTCCCTGCCCTGACAGATGTCATCCCTGGCAAAGTGAACAATGCCCTTGGCACCGCTCATTGACAACGAAAGCTGCTAGAAATGGGTCTTTTTCCCTCAGGCACTATGAACTTTTTCCCTACACACCCGCTATCTGCCCTGTCTACATTTCATACATTTTGCGATGCTCTAGCCACCTTCTTTGTGTCATGTTGCTTAGACCTTGCCATGAAGGGGATCACCGTAGAGAAGGGTCGTTCCACCGATAGATTTCCCGATGACTTGTGATGAAGCATCTATCCTTCTACACATTGAGCTGGTCATCACCAGAGAAACACCTCATCCAACATCTTCATTCTTTGGGACCTCTTGCGACCGAATCACTACAGATTTTCACACCATTCTTTCTCACAATGTGGCCCAAAACGCACCGCCCATTTGTTGTTGTTGTTGTTGTTGTTGTTGTTGCTGCTGCTGCTGCTGCTGCTGCTGCTGCTTTTTTTTGGGAGCTGGGCACCGTGGTGGTAGTGCACTTTCTTTTTTGATGGTCGTGTGCCCCTCAAAGAAGCTGGGCCGAAAGCCAATCGCCAACGCTTTGTCCTTGGCTCCGAGGAATCCATTCAGTACAGAGCTGGTGCTGGAGCGAGGGCATTACGCAGGGAGACCCGTTTTTGACCTCCTCCCTGGTGGTCCGTGGGCGGTTCAGCGGCGGTCTGCGGGCGGAGTTGAAGCCTTTTCTCAACCCTACAAGTCAAAGACCTCATTTTACTGGAGATGGTCATACAAACCAATACTTAAGGCTTAAGGAGGTAAAAGACCAGGTTTTACTGGGTTTTTGGACTTGTAGGGTCAAAGGTTTTCCAAAAAGAGGGGACGACATAGGGGCACTGCGATTGCGAAGCTGATAGTTTGGAATGACATCATCAGCAGTTGATGAGGATGAAGCTACAGTAACATGCACGTTGTGTGAACTTCATGTAGGAGTCTTTTCGAGGCCATTTGCGCCCAGGGGCAAACCCATAGATCTTTGCACCTTGCAAGAGACCTTTGCAAGCGGTGTACATTATTCGTGTCAACATTTCATTCTTTTACAGGCTTTCTCAAGTATTAGAAGACCCTTCTTCATAACATCTCCCAATGTTCGGAGGTAAGTGTAAACGTGAGATGAGAGAGTGCTCTTCCAGTGGAATTCTTGAGACACTCAAAGGGGTTCCACGTTCTGAGTCTTCCGCACAAAACCATCCGGGTCCAAACTCTGGTGGCCAGGGGGGTTGCGGAGATGGAAGGGGGGACGGGACATGTTTCATCTCGAAGTTGTATCTATACATCTATGTAATGGTACATATCTCTCCAGGCATATAGACCCCCAAATAGATAGAACAGTAAGTAGATCCCCACTCAACATCTATTGGACGCCGTGGAAGCCGGTCATCTCTTTGGCGATCACTACACTCCGACTCACTAACATGGAAGTGGAAAACCCTGGGTTTGTAGAGGAAAATGGTCTTCCTTTCGGGGCCATGCCATCCATGTTAGTTGCAGGGAGTGTAAGCACGCATGACGAGCACCATGGGATTTGGACTTGGCCCGTGCTACGGACCTCCCCAAGGTCTTTTCGCTCCTTTCTTTAGCGTCAACCTTTTGGCGCTATGACCCAAGTGGTCGCCCTTGTTCTCCAAGAAACGGCAGGATCTCCTCGGCCGATCTCTTCCTGTCGTGCTTCACCGGTCGATCGTTCCGAGGTGTGGAGCGCGGGCGCCACGAAGCACTTCCTGCCGCTCGAGCTGAGTGAAGTGGTTTTTACTTATATATATATTGTTTATTATGTTTTATTTTTTTTTTTTTGAGGGAGGCTGGGGGTAAAAATCCACTTTTTTCTATACATTTTCACTTTTCCATCCTTTTCTCGTCGGTGTGTAGAGGAGGAACGGAGGTGGCTGGAACTTTTTAGAGCCACTTCTGACGAAGAGGTCGAATACGACTTTCTGTTGACAAGCTTTTTGTTGCTGACCAGTTGCACTCGACAGGTGTGAGGTGATTGATTTGGGCGAGCTAGGAGCTTGGGTCCACCTGTGAAGTTGGGAATCTAAAGATGAAGCAGGACAACTTCTATTGGGGTGGGGAAGTTGATATTTTGTAGATGTCCTGTGCATATCAGAATCCAGAAGCACCCCCAGCACGCTTAAACGGGCTCCCAATGGTAGCCCAAGGGTAGCCCAAGCAACAATTTGGACTTGGACGATGGCTCAGCAGTGGCCCGCCGGTCCGGCGGTCGGACGTGTGGCCTGTGGTTCCGCTCAGGTATCCCGTGCACGTGTCTGCGTCGTTCTTGCAGCCTCCGACCACGGGATGCTGGGCGAAACGGGGGCCAACCGGAGAGACGGGGGGGAAGAAGCGGTCTCTACCCGGTGACTCTACCCATTGGATTTGCTGGTGTTGGTATGAGAGAATGCCCATCAGCAGCTCGCACCAGAGCGAGCGAATCAACGCGTCCTTGGGGGGCTGAGGATCAGCGCTCTACCTGATGCTGCTCTTCTTCTTGCATCGCGACACTTGGGCAGCAAAGCTTGAGAGCATAGTACCGATGTTCCTCGATGGCCAAGGTGCCAGTGCAGAGAGGATTCCAGTATTGTGACCCATCATCCACTCATGGCGCCCATGATATGTTTTTCGTCCACTTCGTCCAGTGATCCTCTGCTCGTGGCTCAAAAACTCGAGGATCAACCTCCACAAAATCTGCCAAAGCAGAACTCTCCCTAAACTACCCCGTGCTTACTTCAGGAATGACGTGGCGGTTTTCGCGTGACTTTGGTGGCGGGAAGAACGTGACCCCAACAGATTGGATACGGTCCAGAAGGCAAATCCGGTAGCGTCCGGACACTACCGCCAACACTACCCTCCACTGATCTGGCTTTGCTCGTTTAATGGGCCATGGAAAAGATGTTGTTTTGTGAAAGGTTGTTTTGGGATCCATCTCCATCTGCTCTGGCTGCCCTGGCAGCGAAATCCACCCTGCCACCTTGGGCCGCCACCTCCAGACCTTCCGGACTCGAAACATCAGGTGTAACTCTTGTTTCTAATAGCTTCTTGTTACTACTAGTAAGGCACTTGTTACTAGAAGCGATGCACTTGTTCCTAGTAGCTTATTGTTTCTAATTGTATGTATGTTTTTCGAGATCCTCCCAAAATGATCACCAATAACTCCTCTTCCCTCGTCCCTTCCATCGTCCCGAGGATTATCACCTCGTCTCCCAGCTCATCAACTCCGTGGCCACCGATTCGCCCTACACCAGCAGGGGCGACCCAGTGGGCGGGCGACGGCGGACCGGGCGACCGAGGGTGCCACCCCAAGGTCCTTAACCGGGGTTTGGCCGAAGTAGTACTTCTCTACTTCTTCCAACCATCTCTTCTTGTATTTCCAACGATCTAATGACAGTCTCTTCAAGTCCACAAACCTTGTCTTATTGGCTCTTCGCCAGGCGAAGACAAGGTCTGCTTCGAGCATTTTGCCACCATCGACGACAGGCAGAGCGAGCAGGGTTGATTTTCAGCGAAAACGAGATGACGAGATCCTCAAATAGGTAGAAATGGTTTCCAAGACAGTTTCCGGAGGGGATATACATGGATTTTACTGACTTCTATTTACTTTAGTGGTGTCATCAGAGACTCTCAACCTTTTCAGAGATCCAAGCTGGGTTTGACCTTTGGCCTTTGGTTGCATCAACTTCCACAACAGCCGTTGACTCCCTTGAAAAGAAGAGTTGTTTGAACCAGATCAACGGACAACCCCTCAACCGATTCAAGGGTATCCAAAAGTTATTGATTGTGATTTCACACCGAACTTGGGGGCCCTTGCGCAATCTACTCTCAACTCAGTTTTGCTGTTTTGGGCTGCAACGGAATGGCCTGCGGGGTTCACCGCCCTCAGTCATCCCAATGCCACCGCCCTGCGCTGCAAGCTGGCACTGGCGGTGCGACGGGGGGTGGAGGTGGACGTTTGAAACGTCAGGAGGATGTTTGGCATGTTCCCCACCTGGCTGTGGGTCAAATGCCGTACCCCATAGGCATCCCGAAACTGGCCTTAGGGTCACGGTACCGTGTTCTTTGGCAGGGACGCAGGGCACTGCCATAACCCAGAGTTCGCCTGACGGGATGATCTAGGGTGCCTGTTGCTTGCAGTCTGAACTGGTGCTTCTTCCTGGAATTCTTGCGGAGTATTCTTGGGTCACCACCCTGTCGGTTAGTTCGCAGGCATATTTATATCGACTTTTGACTTCGGGTGGCAAAGTGAGCCCAAACTGAATCTTAAAAGGTTTCTTGAAACTGCGTTGGAGTAACCCGCGATCTAGAGGTTCTGGGTCAGCGCATTCATCAGCTTCCGAGCCTAGGGATCTTGAGCCTAGTTGAGGGAGATTGTTTTTGGTCTGCACCTCCCTGAAAGGACATGCAAAAAAGCAGGGCATGAGAAAAACAGGCAAACTCACCACCTTCATGTCAGGTGCCCATCAGTTAATGAAGGACCTCATGAGGACCTCATCAGTCCTTCATTTTGTACACCTTTAAACGTGGGCCACATGAAGAGCTCACATGGATCTCTGGTGGGTTTCGGAGAAACTCCAACCCTTGGGGCTTGAAGCTTGGTGGCTGAAACTCCCTGCTGTGGAGTCTTTGTGCTAATGGATCTAATACTCAACGGATGTTTTTCCATATCCGTCTTTTCCGATGGGGTTTTCTATCGTCGTCGTTGGTGGCCGTTGGTGGCCGTTGATCGGTTTTTCCTTTGGTCGGCCAGGTCCAGCACTCTCGCATGCCGTTGCCATGGCATTTGTATTCGCAAGGCGGGGGTCCGAGGAGCCGAGGACGGTCTGGGCGGAGAGGTGAGCCGACTTGAGAGTATTGTCGGTCGGACTCATGACTCCCTGTAGAGTGGGAGTGGCCGGGATTCATGGTCACAAGCTTTGGGTTTTGGGCTTTGATTTTCCTCGAATTTTGGTCAGTTTTGGGGGGGGCTAAGACAGCTAAGACATAATATGATTCAATGATCGATTCTGGAGGCCGAAGTGATGATTTTCGAGCGAACGCGCCAGCGACACACCCAATGTCAGCAGGGTGTCCCCGAGTTCGAAAAACAGAATGGTGCCGCTGAGCAGACCCTCATCTGAATGTGCCTTTGGAGTTCCCTTTTTGTTCAATTGGCGGGTGTGGCAGCGACCTGGTCTCGCTGGTCGCCGCTTCAGAAGGGGCGAAGCTGGCCACACTGAACAAGGTCAATCGCCTTGGTAGACAGGCAACTTCCACATGCCCGAAAATGAGCAAAAGAACTGTTTGGGTAGAAGATACCTTTTTTGTTGGTCGGGCGGCAAATCTCAGTGATCTCTCCTATACGACCCCATCTGACCCCCTGGGGTCGCCGAGTCCCGCGTTGGCCGGGCCGGCCAGGTGCCGAGCATGTGCGTGGTGCAGCTTGGGCTGAACGTCCCAACGACCCGTATGGACGGGCTAAGACGGGCTAAAAACGGAGGTTTACGTCCACCTCCGATTCACGCGTCCCACGGCAAAACCGGACACCTGAAAGCGTCCTTCCGCATGATGCTGAGAAGAAGATAGGCGTTGTATTATCACCGGTTGTCATTGGCGGAAGTGGATCAACCCGATGGAGGGCTGAACGCCTGGCAACTTGGAGGTTTCCCCGAGCCGGTCCTGGCTGGAACTCGAGCTCCGCTTGTGGTCCTCAAACATCGCTGTGAGCCTCAAACATCAGGGCATTACAACATCTTTACTCTTATATACTGTGGCTATCAACTGCAGCATATACATTTATTCCAGTTGCTCCGCCAATGGGTTTGGCGGAAAGCCTCCTGTGTCTTCCAGCCTCCTGTCCGGTTGGAACCTCGACTTAGATGTACTGGTAGTCAGGATCTACACACCAACTGGGTCAAGCCTTCATTGGTCAGAATTCATAGCTTTGGCATTGGCAAAACTACTAAGGTCATCTAGAGCTCAATCCAAACCTGCCGAACCCTGGCCGTGCCGCCGAACCCTGGCCGGGCCGTGAGGTCATCCACGTGACCGGCGAGTGCCGTTTGAGCTTCGAGGAGGAGATGCAGGTCCCGTGGCGGACTCCGGTCGGACTCCGGTCATCTCGGTCCGGTGGTCAGCGGGTGAGGTCCGAGGTCATCCGGTGGAGCGGTGATCAGTGGGGTGATGGGGCCCCTGATGGTGTGTGTGTGTGTTTTTTATTTTAATCTCCAATCCAATCGTTTTTCTGGAGTTTGAGGGGAGCTTCTATGGCAAGCCTTTTAGCTGAACACATGTTGGATGCAACAGATTTGATTAGTTTGGGAAGGAGCATGTGAGAGACTGGTGGGAGTCCCCCCCGTTTCAAGATGTGCCCATTTGGGACAGATGCAGCAGCTTAGTTCTTTTTACACGACGGATAATGAGGTCAACTCTGCAGTTCAACCTGTACAGCGTGGCCTCTACCATCCAGGGTGAAAGTATCTTTCCATCGGGTGTTGATCCAATCGTCGGACAATGATTTAACAACGCATGTATCTGGAATCTTTTGAGCTCCGCACTGGTTGCATCCTCTTGGCTACAAAGGCTTCTACAAGACTTTTTGGGAACCCTTCTTCCCACCGTCTCACCCGTCAACACCCACCTCATCCTTCCTCTCGTCTTCCTCTCGTCTCCCCGCCAAAAGCCTTCCTCCTTCAGGTCCTGACCATGTGCCGCCACTACCGGGAGAAGTTGCTTCTGGTGACCCGTGAGGTGGATGCCTTGCGCCGCGATCAGGCAAGAGACGATGCGTCGATGACCATCGAACGTTCCGTCGAACGTTGCGTCGGGGCGGGGCCAGGGTTTTTGGAGAAGAGGCGAGACAAGGTGAGGACTGGGGGGACGGTGTTTTTTTTTGTTATTTTCTGTTGGTCTTCTCAAGGGTGGGTTTCTAAAGTCATTGATCAATAGATGATTGATGGGCATTGATGGGCAAGTATGCCAAAGCTGATATTAGCTTTACCCATCCTTGCCTTGAATGGACAGATAGTACTTGACTAGCATGACAACACATGTCGAAAGGTTACAAGATTTCTGAGAGATCTGCAACAAAGGCTGTTGTTTGTAGAGTTTCACCGTCGTCGACATGAATAAGTCCGTTGAAGGGTGTCATCCACCTATGACAACGACAGTTTTAAGCTATAAGCAATTCCTCCGACCAAGACCCATGATATCGAGAAAACACGGTCCTTCCTTCCCTTCACCAGGGGCAGATGCTGAAGAAGTTCAAGAACATGCTGGAGGACTGGCGACGCAACTTCTTATCAGGATCTTATTCTATTGTAGTTCTGCTCAAAAAAGAGATCATGTCCCACCAGTGCTACTGCCATGGCTGCAGTGACTGCAGTGACATGCAGTGACTGCAGTGGCGAGCTATCTCAAGAGATACCAATTAGGTGGTCAAAGCAGCACGCTTCCATGGCGTGCTTCCATCGTTTGAGGTCGGGTCCCAACCACGGTGCCGCCTTCCCGAACGGCAGAACCCCACTAGGCCTTGCACTGCTCCTGCAACCCAATGACTTCAGGTGACGTGTCAGCTCACAATCAACTAGCCTCAGATGGGTGTTATAACTTATAACATGGAATTCAATGATGACATATCCAGGCACTGGGTCACAACTCTGAACACATCTATTTTTGGAAGAGCATTGGATCAAGCAGCGAGCCCCACTAGTCACTAGCCGTCCAAGGCTGGACACTCCTCAGCTCCTGGGTCCGGGGCTTGTGTTTGTTTCCATTCACGTGAATGGCTCCTTGTTTCGTCTTCCTCGTTTTTCTCTACAAACCACAAAAAGGTGTTCACTCCAAGGAGCATTGGGAGGGAAACACCAATCCAACAGCAAAACACCATCCAACGATGCGTCCACGGTGTTCAGATCCCGTCGGCAGAGGACTCCTCGGCCATGTTGACGGCCTCTGGGGAACATGCCAAATCCTTGAAGAAGTGGAAGGACCGCAGAGTTGCGTTGGCCTTGACGGCTCGTCGTCCACCGTGCGAAAGACGTCTTCGCATTCGCTCGGCTCGCGGTGTTTTCTCTATGTTTTTTTTTCACTAAGACAACGAAGAAACAGGCTTTTGTTCCCTCATGTCTTTGCCAAAGGAGGGGCGGATCGTTCAAAAGTAGCTGTTGATTTACATCCAATGTTTGACAGTGCTTGCTTTGTTTACAGAATGTTGAATGTAAGGGTAGCAGGATGGATGCCCTCTTCGAGATGAAGCATTTTGGGTGGATCTTGCGCTCATGTGATGTTTAGTTTGACATATAGATATTATATGATATATATATATATGATAACCCCTGAATGCAACTAAATAGCCTTATATATATAATATATGGTTTTTTGTGGACGTTCCTGTGGATGGAGGCCATCCACATCCGGATCTTCCATCCGCCTCATCTGCCGTAAAGCTCCCCGCAGGACCGCATCGTCCGGCGGCTGCGAGCGGAACGCTTGGGCACTGGTGAGACAGCTTGGGAGCCTGGTGCACTGGGAATGAAGCCATTTTTTCTGGCGCAAAGAACAGAGTTAGATAAGAGCTGCTAGGATATCCACCCCATGCTTGGCAGTTGTTCAAGCATCTTGGATATCTAGGATTCTTGGTCCCTCCAGATCTCCAGTTGTGCTGCGCTGTGAGGCTTTGGGTTTCCTTTCGGAGCGTCGGCACCGCGCGTGGCTCGACCGAGGAGTTGGTGGCCATGATTCTGGCTGCCCTAAGGGGTGAGCGCTTGAACCCACAGGCGCGGCCTAGACCGAGGGATTGGCCCCGGTTGGTCGTTTGCTGGTCGGAAGACCGGGGGCTGCTGGTGTTTTGCGGTGGAGTCAAGGAAGTTTGTAGGAAGTCATAGGTCTGGCAGGTTGGAGTGAGTTTTGGATGATTGGAGGGCTGAGCACTGTTGGGTTGTGAGGTTCCTCGAATGATCTCAAATGACGATCCAATCTTCTCCCACACAATATCGCTTCTCTTATCATCCAATGAAACCGCAATGGCTCGGGATCGTCCACAGGAGCTCGATTGATGCTCAATCGTTGAAATGGACAGAGCTGCTGAGAATCCTGACCTTTTGAGGCGAATTCCGAGTGTTCCTTCGCTGCGCCCCCGCCGGGTCCCCCGCGCGTTTCCGAGCTCGGTCCGGTGGACACCGAAGGCCGTTGTTCCGGACACGGGACGTCCCGTGTGTTTGGACCGATGGGTGGACAGCTAAGCCGAAGCCGACATAGGATGTCTTGATGCTCCAGAATCGTGAGAAGTACATGGAAGCGGTGGAGGACGGACCGCATCGGTCAGATCGGAGACGGTTAGCCCAGTGGCTCGCCCAGTGGCTGGAGGAAGAGGTAGGTGATCGCATGGTGACAACATGTGCGTGGAGCACTCCAAACATGTCAACACGGAGTACTGAAAGAGGGCCTGGTGATTCAAGAAATCTCGCTGCAGTGCATGTTTCGGCCGAGGTGAATGAGGTATGTTCAAGAGCAATGCAGCTGTTGCTTTGCAGGGTTCTACCCTCAAATTTGGGATTTAGGTCCCTAGAGATTTCCAGGTCGGTCCTGGAGAAAATGTCGATTTGAGAGAAAGAGGAGGGACCATGAAACCGCTGTTGTTGATTCGCAAAAAGGCAAAAAGGCTGTTGCTTCATGTTGCTTCGCACAAAAGCACGTTCCACTTCTACCCTAGATTCTGATCTGGAGGAAAAGCTCAACAAAGACTGAGGTTGGTCTAAGAGGAAGTGAATTTCCAACATTCTTAGCAAAAAAGCAACGACTGAGGGGCAAGGTGTTTCTGATCATACCTGCAGCTGCGTGATATAATACATGTTTTGCTCTGAGGATGCAGTATGCATCATTCTCAGGCAAAACACCCGGATTGATCGCCGCGACGACGACGTCTAAACGGGCAGGAACCGATGGATTCGCATGTTCAGCGAAGCCAAGCACCACACTCTCGTCCAGCCATTTTCTCCACTGGATCCAGACTTCTCGAGTTCCATTGGCCCATGGCATGATGTTTTGCTTTTTTTTACTTTTTCCACCCAAATGCCATTTCCCAACACCAATTTGGACCAGACCCGCAGAAACACTACCGTCTTGGAGCTATTCCATATACCTTTTAGGTCAGTGGAGCGGGTGTGAATCCATTGACCCGAGCCTCCGCGACGCTATGACCGCCACCGGTCCAGGAGCGTCGTAGCACCGTGGTACTGGAACTCATGGTGACTCCTCGAGCCTCCCGCTGGATGCAGCACACGGACGGTGCCGGGAGACCGGTCCACCGTTTCGCGAAACGGTTTGGTTGCATGAAAAACGCAGACATGGAGGCTTGCAAAGGATGAAGTGGTGTCACTTGTCATGGACATAGCCTTGAGAGGATGGCCTTTCAGAATTTTCTTGGGTCTGTCAGGTGATATGCGCTCATTGAACAAGGGAACACTGAGCATAGTCCCTCTCCTTCGATGCATCACAGCCCATGATTCAGAGGGTGAATGTAGCGTGCCCCTGCGGGTTCTGTTCCTCGCAGATTGGAGCTCGATGCATGGCCGAAAACGGACCAAGGGCCCTCCACCCTCTTGGGCTTCAGGGGGCCGTTGCCGCCGCTTCAACGCGCCGGCACCGTGGGTGAGGACATCAACGCTTTGCTGTCCTCGCCCTTCGACTTGATGCAACGGATCTTGGGATCGGTCTCTGAGACGCTCGGCCGCGAACAGCCGCGAACAGCCGCGAACAGCCGCGGTTGCTGCGCCCCCGCGGGTGCGGCTCAACCGCTGCGGGGGGGGGTCATCTGTGTTGACGGATGGGAAAATCGATGTGGCCATGGTGAGGTGTCCGGGTTTTTGGATGTGCAGTGGCGAGCGTTTTGGGAGCAGAATCACGCAGACATGCATTGAGCGACTCGTAGCGATGCCCTTGTTACTAACGGCCAAGGTACCCTGTTTCTCCTTGGAAGTCTTTGTCCTCGACCGACATGGACCCTCCGCGCCGAGACGACTGGTCGACGCGGGAGATTCGGTCCAGGAGAGATTCGGTCTACGACACAGGTCCAGAGGCGAAAGCGCTGCGGAGCGCTGGTCCTCGCCTGTCCTGGGGTGGTGGTGAGATGTGGTGAGTGTTCCGTTCATGTGGTGGGGTCAGGTGGCTTACGTTCTACAAGCTTTTGCTGCTAATCAGTCAGTTTTTAGTTTTCCCACTCAATCACCAGCCATCCTGGAATGTAATTGCCCTGAAGAAGAAGAAGAAGAAGAAGAAGAAGAAGAAGAAGAATCTCAGACATCTGAATTCGCTTGGTTTCCTGGTCTGGCATCTTTCAGCACCGGGAAAGAAGTGCGGGGGGGACTTCCCCCGAGAAAGCGGGGTGCGTGCCCCGCCTCCTTCGTTGGAACCTTCACTCGTTTCACCCCGGTCGACCGGTGGAGGTGCCGACCATGAGGAACATGCCCTACGTCATGGCGGTGGGGACGTCGGACGGAGGGAAGGAGAGGAAGGACGGAGCTGTGGTGTTTGGCCATAAAAGAGCGTGTCCTCTCTTTTAAAGAAGACTTGGCCGGAGACAGAGATGGTTGCAAGGGCAGGCTTTCTCAGCATTTGTATTCCTATTTTGTGTTCTTCCCGTGCGAACGCCACGCTTTAGCACGCACCCAAGGTTCAGTCTCCCACCAAATCTGTCATGGTTGATGCGAAAAGACTTCGCCTGGAACGGTCAGGCTGCAAACAGCTACGAAACCCATTGAAACCTGAATTGACCATAAAATTGTCGTTTGGTTAAGAGTCAAGAGGGTCGACGCAACTAGACCCACTGGTGACCTCATTTCTTTCGCTCAGCCGCCGCAGTCAGCGCCATCTATTTCGCTTTGAAAGACCGTCAGACCAGGTGGAGCATATCACGGAGATTGTCAACGACCAGGAGATGCCTTGACCTCGGCGTTGACCCAGGACGATCCAAGCGAATCCCGTGGCGAGAACAGACGTTCTTCCGGAAGAAGAAAGCCCAGGGTTCCCGGTTGATCGTGTGTTTTCGAGTGCGTGTGTGTGTGCATTCGGGTTCGTGGGTTCCATCTTCTTTTTCCTTTGTAGCAGGAAATTGATTCTTCTGTCATGGTCGGTCGGTGAGACAACTGTGCATATGTTGAAAGAACAATTTGGTGGGCAATTTTCATGTAAAGCTCTTTTGCAAGGGGTACCAATTCTTTTTTTTGCATCGCAAGACCTACCCGACGTGCCAATTTTTCTTTTGCTCGCATCCCAGCACACACTAGTCTTGGGACAAGAGCTCTGACATGTGTGCGACCACTTTCGGATCGTTTTTGCCAGCAGCCTGGTGCTGGGGGCATTTTCCTCTCTGCCGTTGATGTCCCGTTCCCGGTGCGGAGGTCCTTCACCAGTGATGGCGCGGTGTCACTCTTCATCAAGCTTTACTCCCTCTTCACTCAGCCGCTTTGAATGATTCTTTGGGCGACTCCAGGTAGCAGAGAGTGGGTTCAACATGGTTCAACCTCCACATGGGGTTCCATGATTTAGGATTTGGGACGGCAGAACTGGCAGCGCCACAGTCCACACCCTTTCTATGCCAGATCGATGAAAAGCTGCTTTTCTTGTAACATGATTAATGGTTCGAGCCTAAAGTCTTCCTTCACACCTTCACTATGAGAGATGTGCCCAACCGGGTTGCAGCAGACATTTAGTCTTGGTCCTTAACCTGGCAAAGTTTGCACGCACACGATACTGTTGCATGATCGCAGCAGTCATCCATCTCCAGAATCCCGGATGACTTTGACATACCGGAAAGGACCAGCATGGATGCCTGAGACCATGTTGGCTTGTGATCGGAACATAATCTCTATTTCCTGGTCAGGCTCTCATGGAGCTTCCTGAAGAAATCCCATCAATATCTATACATGGGTGTGCATCAAAACCCCAGAAAATCACCCTCAATGACCACATCCATCCCAATCTAACGTCAACTTTGTGTGCAAAGTCTTTGTCTCCACCGGTTTTGGGGCCCCTGTCACTCCCCCACGTTTCCCCCCCCCCCCTTTTTCTTTCTCCCCAGAGCGAATGGTCCGCAGCCATCCGCAGCCTCCGCGAGTTCGGCGACGCACCGCCGGACGACCGCGAGCTGCGACGCACCGCCGGACCGCGGCGAGTTCGCGGCGAGTTCGCCGCGTGCCGCAGGTCCTTGGGCGTGAAGCTGCCGCGTGCCGCCGGGAGCCCCGAGACGAGCCGCGGGAGGAAGACGACGAGGTCGGAGGTCGGTCGAGGTCGGAGTCGGACGACGAGGTCGAGTCTTGATCGGCCCGTGAAGGTTGGATGAAGTCGGAGTACTTTTGTTTGGACTTTGAGGCCGTTTTTGGGTTTTTCTATACCGGGCAGGGCTGAATACTCAGATCACCACTATGGGAATGTAGACTAGACGTGTGCTTGTGCTGGTTTCCTTTCTTGACACAGTGTTGAACAACCATTGTTACCCTGATACAGAGAAAGAGAGAGAGAGAGAGATATACAGACAGGTGGAGTTGTTGTTATATCTTGCAGCAAACCTAGCCTCTGACTTTTGATTGATAGATCGTTGGGTTGTTTTGCGGAAAGCACGCCTGGCATGCGCAGTTCATCTCAGTTCCATTCGCAGCACCATCCGCATGATCCTCGCCATGCCATCCTCCCAAGCACTACCGTTATTTTATAAAGACTGTATTTATTGGTTTACGACGATGGCTTATTTGAATCTATATGTTCAACATCTTTCTGATAAATTGCTTTGGTAACAGCATTCAAAACCTTATCAAACCTTGAGCCAGAAGGTTCGCCTAACAGTAGAATACAACTTATTACTTAAAGTCGACACACTATATATATATATATATATATACACATATAGTTTAAACGATAAGTTGATAGAATTGTATGAGAATTACAGCAGTGATGATTACCTATTCCTGACCTGATCTTGCCTCGTGTGCCGCGTCCGCCAAGGTGAATCCGGTGCACCAGCACACCTTTGCCACGCTCTCCTTGGCTTTGGCCCGTGGAGGGCGGAATCATGGGATGCTCCAGTCCTTGTCCGGGACACCTGAAGACCGGGTGTGATGGGGAGAGTCTCGGAGAGTCCCACAGAGTCCTGTTGGGTGGGCAACAGTGCATATCCTATGAACGGCGGGTGGCGTGCACGGCACGGGTGGCGCGTTCCTTTGGTGAATGCCCAGCACCATTTTTTGGTGGATTTTGGCACAGAGCTTGGATTCAAAAGGATGATGGGCGTCGATGCAACGCGACTTGGGCAGGATTTGCGTGGCATGGCTCCAGATTGAACAGTCCAAAACTGACACCATTGGTTATTGGTCGATGAGATTCCACATGCCATGTCGGTCCATTCTGGCAAATTGGGACATCGTTCGTGTAGAGTTCCTCTCAGGACCGCGTTTCCATATTTTCCCCCAAAAAATAGGGTTCGGCTGACCTCGACCACCTGCAACACTGAGGCTCCACATTTGTCGCAGGAGCCAAAAGGCAGACGACAGGGAGTCGGATGTGCTGCGAGGGTACTGTATGCGTTCGAGGGTGACAACAGACTCAGTCTATTCTTTCATGACTTGGTTGGTGTGGCAGAATGTGGTTGTCGTATGTGGCAGAATGCATGATCAACTTGAGAACTAGTGTGTCCTAACTTCCCAGTGGTGCCTTGTTTGGGTACACAGGGTACCCTCCAAAGACCTGAAAAAACCGGAAGACCCTGGGCGAGTGGGGGCCACATTTCAGAAAGGATCCGCAAAAACAACTGACGGGAACCCCTCCAAAAGTATGAACACCCGTAGGTTTCGAGTCAGGCTCCAGCATCAGCCCGGGACATCCTCCGAGAGAGGGACCCGATGATTCTTGATGTTCACTGGCAATCCTTACAAGGGAGAGAACCGGACATCTCCCCGCCCAATCGGTCCCATCCGGTCCGACCCCAGACCCCAGACTCCGTCCAGGTTTGCCAGTGCTTACCCCGCCTGGACCGACCACGGCGGGTGGTCTTCGTGCGACAGTGGAAGGCGAAGCTCATCGCAGTGCACAGGCGCGGACCGCGCCGGGGACCGCGCGTGCGATCCACGGCGGGTTGGCTTCTGGTTGGGGATGAAAGGCGCTCAGAGACGGAGAGGAAACAACGAAAGAACAGTTCCATAATTCGTTGGTGGATGATACCTCACTGTTTTTTTTTTGGGATATTTGTTTGTGTTTCTCTCCCAGGGCTCTCGTGGTGATACCGTCCACCAGTGAATCAGAAGGATGCCCAGTGCCTTTTGGGTTGGCATCGAAGCGACCACGGATTTCATGCCAAGGTCACCAGGCCTTCATGGATCTCCTCTCCCAAAGCGAGCCAAAAATACCCACAGCATGTGGTGCCAGGATCACTTGGTCCAAAAAAAGAACTCCACTCTCTCCGGGACTCTCTCTCGCCCCTCTACAGGTTCCCCCCCTCGGGTGAATCTCCCTTTGACACAGCTGCTGTGAATTTCCCTTTGACCAACGTCGACACCGCCAGGAAATTGATGGCGCTGGCACAGCAGCCGGAGCTACAGTTGGCCATCGCGGAGCGGTTCTAATCCTGGGTGGGACTGTTGTGGATGGAGGTTGAAAGGATTTGAAAGGCTTCAAAGTGGGGAAGTCACAGTGCCACAAATGGTTAGGTGCTGCCCGTCAAGGTTTGCAGGGTGAGGTTCAAGCTCCGTTCCTTCTCATGTGGAAAGAGAAGAGAACTTTGATGGACGAGGCGGTGGGGCAAAGAGTTTAGCATTTCTCCGAGACAAACTGGACTATTCGTGGTTGAATGTACTACTACATGCCCTGGTCAAGGAATGTGAAGGATGGAAGTCATATTGAAAGCATCTCATCGCCAGGAGATGCCCAACTCTGGACCCAAAGAGAGCACCAAAGCACCGTGTGCACGGACCCCGTCGGACCCCGCCCCAGCTCGAGCGCGCGCGAGCCCGCAGGAGGGCGAGGTGGAAGAAGCGCACGGCGTGCGCCCCGACGAGGAGGACGATCTCTGCCGTTGGTCTGCGGGATTTCTCCGCTCGTTTCACCAAGGGCATCGCTACGAAGGGGAGCGAGAACGATACACTACGAGTTCGTGGCTCCTGGCAATATATATATATATACACACATACACACTATAGAAACCAGAGGACGCTACGAACGGTCTACGCTTCGTAGCTGTTCCTCGGATCTCACCGACCGTCGAGACGGTGCGGGGCTGCGCGACAGGAGGTGCCGGTGCTCCAGTCCATTGGAGACGAACATGGCCGGTCAAGCCCAGGGAGGGTGGGAATGGTGGGATGGGATTGATGGAGTTGCGAATTTCCCCCAAAAACCAATTGGGGCACGTATATATTCATATCTTAGACTCAGTTTTCTAGTGAAGGAAAGCAACTTTGAGGTCAAAGACCATCAGAAACACACGCTTGGAGAATTATGGCGGTGTATGTTAGGTTCAAGCCTTATAGTGGTAAGAGTTGTGACCACAGCAGGTTCAGGACCCATCTGAACTTCAGGCAAAGCTTCCACATACACACCCTTCCATTGGGATCCCTTCGAACATACGACTCAGTCGACCTTAGGCTTCAGGAGCTCCCAAGATCCATCACTTGGAGATGAGTCGACAGCTGTTCGACAGCAGCCTTGCTGGACCGAACCAACGATCCCCGACTGGTTTGCGTTCGACCGGAGAGAGCATCTCTCCACCCCGGACGCCCCGCCTGAGCGAGGCGGTTTCGTCGCGACGTTTCAGGCGGCTTATGTCCTCACCTGGTCTTTGCACCCAGCCTGGGCCAGTCAGAGGCCGGAGACACGGAACACATCGTAAGGGGGTGACGGATAAGGAAGGCCTTGTGCGGATGAGAGGCTCTCATCTTCGCGTTCTGTTTTTTCTTCGGATGGTTTTTCTTCGGAAGTTCCCGACATGTTCGTCCTCTGGGACAAATGGGTTTTGCCTTCAAAACCAATTCGTCCCCCAGCGGTCGTTTCGCTGCTCCAACTGTCCAAGCTGCGACGTGAAGCTCCGGGGGCAGAGAGGCGGATCGGCGATGTGACGGCATGGTGGGCCTGTTTCAAGGACGGTCACAGGTGATTTGGCTTCAGTCTGAAGCTCTTCAGCCTTTGGGTGAGTGGGCACAGAAAGGCGCATCGGTGATGCTTCTCACTCGCCCGGACCGAACCGGTTTCAGGGAGCTCGGCGTTCATCGGATCTCGGCGTTCCGCGCTCCGCCGGCCTTCGGACGGCGCCCTTCGACCCAGGACGGCGAGGAGATCCGCCGCGCCGAGTTTCCCCTGGGGCCGCAGCTCGGTCGAGACGAAGGGTCGGGTTGGTGGAGAAGAGATGAGACGAGATGAGGGTCGAACGTGAGTCCTGAAGTGAGTCGAAGGTGAGTCTAGTTAGGGGATGTCCCGACTTGGGAAAGAGGATGGACTTGGGTGATATTGGGTGATTGATGGTGATGGAATTTTGGGATTTGGGAAGGGTTGGATTAGGGAGTGGTGGATTTTGGAGTGCAGAAGGATTCCCCCAAACATGGAAAGCCCAAGCCAAACTGCTACTCATCTATCTCAAGGACATCCGAAGCCCAAGCCGCTCAGATTTCTTCGTGACTCGTCCGTGACATGTCAGTGAGGCCCTTCTTCGAGACGCCCGAGCACAAGGCATCCACATGCGGAAGCTGAGTCCTTCAGCGGTTTTTGAGCTTTCTGTCAGCTAAACTGTCGGTGGAAGTGGATGTAGGCTCACTGGTGTTTGATGCTATAGAAACATTTGACACTTCAATGCATTCCAGTTCTAAAACTTCTCCATTTGTGAGCAGATGACGAACTACCTCTACTACAAACATCTACAAACCAGTTACCGGACTATTCTCTGATTCCATGCACTTTTTTCCCTCACTCTTCCACGCCGTCCTCCGGCGCCAGAACTCCACCAGGACCTTCAATGTGGCGAGCGGGTGCTCATGGCCTTGCAAGGCCGGCGTTGCTCGCCCCTCAACCCGTCGAACCCCCAAACGACCCGTCGAACCGTGGTTGTTCTCCCCCCGCGAAAAGCACCCGGTGGCGGTGGAGTTACGGCTCCTAGAGGGATCGGTCGCAAGGGGTCTAAAGGGTCTGGGAGGGTGACCATGTCTTGCTACAGATGGTGCTTTCTTTCGTACGCTGCCCACGAGCTTGTAGAAATTGATATATATATATATATCTGCGGACCTCGAAACCGGGAGCTTCATCGTTCGTTTCCCGGTCCTCCTGTAAGGGAACATCTACAGGAAGCCTACAGTTTTGTTGGGGTGAACACCAGGGTTTCCTGTAGAGTTCCCTTAAACCAATGACCCAGGAGTGAAGCCTTAGCCACCAGAATCTCCAGCCCTTGGATGTCCTTTCAGCTGGTCCCTTCCTTCCCTGCAGGTGCTGGTGGAGCCTCCACCGGAACCAAGAGCAGCGGCTGGGGATGGGGTGGCAGTGCTGCCCTCAAGGCCCGGATTCGCCCCGGTTGGCTGTGAGTTTCTTGGCTTGGTGGGCTAATCTATCTGGTGGTTTGGTCTGGCCCGGTTTGGTTGGTCTGGTCTGGTTTGGTTGGGTTACTGTAGTTATTTTGTTGCCTGCTTCGCTCATTTCTTTGCTTCACTTCCCTTGCACTCCGCCAGGCCATCTCCCACGACGAGCCGCTGCGCACCAGCGATCAGGACTTACAAGCTTTGGCGAAGCAACCGATGCAAGCGGTTGCCTGGTTTACTCCGCAGCACCGAAACGCCACCAAAACACACACGGACGACCCAAAAAAACGGACCCGGATGGACAGAGAGACAAGAAAACGTCTGGATGGACCGGGACGACCGGGTGATCAGACCGGGTGATCGGACTGGGTGATCGTTGGTTGGAATAGGCCAGGATGGCCGTTTTTTTTTAGAGGGAATGGCGCCGGTTGCTTGGGGGCTCATGCAAGGGTTATTCTCAAATAGCATATCTAAGACATTATTATGTAATTTATACATCAACACATGTCTCCAGTCTGCAAGTAGTACGAAAAACATCCTCTTGAGGGTGGACAACAGCCACATACCCGGTTCGACCTGGTGCTCGAGAGGTTCTGGACTTGGGCCACATCGTTCGGGAGGTGCCGGCCAACCTGCCCACAGGCGCGCGCGGTTGACACGGCTGACGTGCCCGAAAACAGGCAGTTGACAGACTGTTGACAATCAACTGGGGTTTGTAGAGTATTGTATAGGGTTTGCGCGTTGAAGAAGATCAACTGGAGAGCTTGTCACGCCATTTCATCTGACAGATTCTGGAGGATTGAACATTCAGAGTCGCTTCAGTCAAGCTCTTCTTAAAGGAAACCTCGGCCCCCGAGCTCAACCCCACCGCCCAACTGCCCAACCCCTTCTCCCCGTTTCACGCAGTGAGAACCACCGATCCAATCTTCTACCGGTGAGCTTTCGACGCGCACACGCCCCGCGTCGTGCTTCACGTCCGAGGCAAGCTGCCCTTCGACATTTCCGCCCACCCGGCGGTGCGCCACACGGTGGCCAGGCGCTTGCTGGACCGAATGGAAAAGGCGCGGGTCGGGCGGCAGACGGGCGGCCTTCCCGGGTTGGGCGAAGCGCTGGCGACATGCCACGAAACGGATGTTCCGAGTTCGAAGATGGAGTCATCGAATCACCCCCCAAAAAATAGGCCAATCATGGTGCCCCTCTGTCGGTTCCACGTCGACCTGCTGCGCGCTGAGGAGATGATCCGCTTCGCCGAGATGCAAAAGGCGACGCCGGCACCGCGTGCGGCTTGGGTCAGACCCCGTGGAGCGACGCGGGGGGAGTTCTTCCTTTCGTCCGGAGGTGGAGAGGTTCACAGTGGCGGCCGTTTGGTGGAAGGTAGAGATGATGACATGATGCCAATAAACATATAAAATAAAGTATATAACATATACATATTATTATCTATTGTAAACCCTGGGAGTCAAAGACTATACAAAGAATGGTCTTTAGGTGACCCAAAAAGGAATTTCCTTTACTTCAGTCGGTCAAAATATAGTCTTTGGACTTCTAGGGTAAATACATAGTCAAATTGTATATACCCGTGTCATTTTTTGATGGGATTGGTGGAAGAGTCAGGTCCATTTTCATTCTGCCCACGGCTCCAATCCCAAGTTTTGGATCAACTGCCTGGTCGTGTTCAAACTCTGTCCATTCCTGCTGCCCGCTACCTTCCTGACGTGAAGCCAATCAGCCAAAGCATAAATTCACACCAGAGAATCCGGGCACAGACTGCAACTGTGCCTTTTGATTTTAAGGAACATGCAAGCATGCCTGTCACAGAGTCCTGTACTCCGCATCCATGCAGGCCGAGACCTCTCCAGAACTCTTTTCGTTTCGTTCCAGTAGAAGGGAACCACTCGAAAAGCCCACGCCGAGTTCCTCCCTCCTCCCATCGGGACGCACGACATCGGGACTACCGACAGACACGGATTGATCCGACAGCACGGAGTGGGAACACTCTGCTGTCGCTTCGCTCTCTTCTTTTCGCTCGCGGCCGGTGCGGCGTGGCGGCGGCGTGTGGCAGCGCTTGGGAGAATCCGAGGTGAAGCAGCTCTCAGAAGTCGAGCTCAGCAAGCTGAGTGCTGGCAGCCAGGCGGCCGCCAAGGCAGCCGAGGAGGCCGTTTCTTGCGGGGTGGGGTGATGGCCTGGCTGAAGCGCTCAACAAGATTGAAGCGCTTGGAATAAAAGCTTTTAGTTTTTTGGTGTGTTTCCTTTTTTAATTGTTCACTTCTGGGATTTTGCTTGCACTTAGTGAAGGCTGCAAACGCCAGAAGTCCAGTGTCTTGAGGAAGAGGAACCCTGAAGCCTGTCTTTTTCCACCTGAGGATTGGACCAAGGATTTGGGTTCCTCTTGCCCCAAGAGCTTTCTTCAAATGGGGTGAACTTCGCGGGGCCGACCATTTGCCAAGGGGTTCCGTTAAGGAAAGGACGGATTTCAAAGATTTGGTTTAGAATACTTCCCAGAAACATGCTACCACACACCATGACCCGAATTCCACGAGCTTTGATCCCTTCATGTCTCCTCACCGCGTCGTTTCAACTCCTCGAGCGCGCGGCGTTCGCGGTTCGACCGAAGGCGCTCAGCGAGATCATCAAGTGCATCGCCGAGATGAAGGAACGGACCGACCGGTGATTCCGGATCCGCTCGTGTCTTGGGGACGTTTTTTTTTTTGGGGAGGTAGAGTAAGAAGGTGCATCGCTACTATAGTAGTTCTTGCTAGCTCCTGGCATTACTAGGAACAAGAAGCTACTAGTAACAAAGGTCGACTCCCTGGACCATCTGGCGAGGTGACAGAGGTGTCAGATCAGCGACAAATTCTGTCGAAGCCGGATGAAGCCGGGGAGGAAACCAGGCGGAGGGTGAGAAACTCACCACCTTCCATGTAACGGCAACCGCTCAAAATGTCGCAACCCTTTCAAGGGGAGGTGTTGATTTATATAAACCTCTGAACGGAACAGGGCTGCTCCCTTAGTTTCTCTGATGACCAAGTGAGCAAAGGGAGATCATCATCTCGTTTCCGAAGAACACAGAAAAAAAGGCCATGGAGATCATCATCTTGTTCCCTTCAAAGGTATTTGCTTTGGTGAATTCTTTCCTTTACGAATATACCTCCGCAGGGTGAACTTGGTCGGACTCCCTCCGTCATTCCACCTCCTCTCCGGCGCAGTTCGTGCAGGCGGCCGATGCGCAGTTCGTGGACTCGGCCTTCAAGGAGGTCTTGAAGCGCGGCAACGCCATCGATCTGCTCCTGGGATGGTGCGAGGGCGTGGGGTCCAGGTTTCTTTGGAGCTCGGCTTTTTCCCTCCTTTTTGCACCTCTTTCTTTGGAAGAGACCGGAGCTGTTGGCACTCAGGTGGGTGAAGGAGAATGTTTGCCTTCGTGGAAAGTGATGTTTGTGAAAGGAGGGAGGAGGGCTATTGAAGCAGCTGGGCACGACACAGGGTTGAGTGGATTGAATCAAAGACATTTTCATTTGTACAGCTACATGTGTACCAGGTGCACTACAATACGTCACGAGGATCAGTGTAATCCACACTGCCTGGAACGGGGTGACCCATTGCGACAGCGCGGGTGCCGCGGTACCTGTGTTCGGCTCCGAGGTCCGAGGAGAACATTGGCAAAGCCACCAATGGTGGCGCCCGCGCCGCACATGACGCCAGCTTATCCCGCCTGAAGCACTGGCTCTTGCGGGTCTCAGGTTTCTTGGAGAAGTTTTGGGGGCCTAAGGGGGTGAGTCTGAACGGCTACTACGCTGAGTCTCTATTGAACCTGCCTGGGACCGGCTGGACACGTACCGCACCGAGCGAAGGAGCGTGTCAGGTGATGTCCAGTGACATCGGAGTGTGTCGCAGTGAAGAACTTTGAATCAGATCACGATTGCTGATTGCTTTATTATAATAGAGTAATCGTTTGTTCAGCTGAGGAACTGAAAGGTTTCGGCTGCTTTGTTGTTGAAGATGATTCGAGTGACCTCGATCATGTTTGATGCGTAAAACTGGGTCTCCAGATGAGTGCTTTTGGCAGGCTGAGGCGGCATGTGTTTTCACCTCTTGTTTCCAGTTCAGGCAGTGCACACGAACTCCCGGACCCGGACCGTGCCCGTGCGTCCAAGGCCACGAGTCGGAAGCCTGGCTGCAGCGCGCCTGTCGATCCTTGCTCTCCTCCTCAGCCTTGGAGGATTGGCAGCGCATCAACCCCTTCCTCTCCGAGAGCGAGGCGCGCGCTTGGTTAGGCGTCGCGACGTCGTCGCGACGGGGTGACCGCCGTGACGCGGCGGTGAGCGCGGTGGGTGACCGGTGGGCCGCTGGTTGCGGAGTGACTCCGAAGGATTTGTGCACTTGTGGGGGAGGGGAAGCTACATGGCGTGGTTGGATCGCTAGTAGGACCAGCTGGACTTGGCTGGAAGGTTGTAATTACTATACAAGGATCCTTCAACTGTAAATGACCCGCCTGCTGGGCAGCAGTCTTTAATATCTGACCACATCGTGTTGATTGTTGTGCTTCTTTGAACCTGGTTTTTGGGAACCTTCTCCACTCAATGCAACTCATCACCACCCCAGCGTGAAGAGCTTGTTCCATCCGTTCCTGTTTCATAGATGCTCTCTCTTTTCTCATGATACATGCAGTAGGTGAACCTATACATCTATAGACTTTAGTTGCAGCACTGCACCACCATCTAGACTCCACTCCTCTGAGGTATACATACGTCATACATACCTTCACTTCCCGCCCCTACTAGGCTCGTCTTCCACCCAGGCACGTTTACCCAGACCCAGGTGCGGGACATTCTACAGCTCACAAGCCATGCGATGCTCCGTGCCGTGCGGGTGGTGCTGGCCAATGGATCGCTGGCAGAAGCGAGGGACTTGCAGAAAATGCTCCTGAAGGTGCCGGGGGGTGTTTACTAAAACAGCATAAAACAGCAATTTATTTCTCACTTTTTCTCCATAATCTTACATGATTCTTGTTCTTATCATCATTGTTCTGTTTCTTGATATCAAATATTTTTTTTGGAGGGAGTCAGGTGCTGAATCGAAGAAAACACTCGAACATTGGCACATGGCCGAGAGCTCAATGAAACATCGCCGAGATCGTGGCCGAGTTTGAAGCTGGCCAGAGAGTCCGAAAACCATCCGAAACATGTCTTGTTTGGAAGGAACAGGTGTGATCACCCTCCAAATCCATCCTTCTTGGCGAATCCCCCCCGATCCCGCTGGTGACCGATCGCCGCTTCGCCGCACCCGTCAGGCCATCCGGGTGGTCCACGAGGAAGGACAACTGTCCAACGATCTCCTCGTGGGTTTGGCCGAGAAGGGCGAGGTCCTGGCCCGGCGCCTCGACGCCAAGCGGCACTACGTGGAAAGCAACCTGGCCCCTCGGTGCCGAAGGCGAACGAACGAACGCAGTGCGGAGAGCGGTCGGTGGACATTCACCAAGTCCTTATCTGGGTTGTTTGACCCCACGGTAGGGTCCAACAAGGACCAAATGCTTTCCTTCCCCGTTGCCTCCTGCGGGTTCCCCCTATCCTTCCCTTCCCCTGAAATCGCAACTCCTTTCGTTTGTCCGTCAGTTTCTTCACTCGTTCGGTCCTCTGTCCTTCCTTCCTTCCTTCCTTCCGTGGTCGTTTGCTTAGCATTTTGACTTTGGAGAAATGCTTGCAAGTCTACTCGAGTTGACCTCGTCCCGGTTTTTGGAACTTTCTGATCTGTTGACCTGCGAGTGAATTGCTGGGCCTCAGCGTGTTAAAGCCATATTATCATGCCTGCCCACTGCCAGTAGTAACGATCTGTATATATAAAGGTTTCATTTTCTTAATTTTTGCAAATTCACAAGGTTGAGCGCTTCAAATCATTCTGACCAACACCTTAACAAACACTTAGACACTTAGCTACCTTGGATATTTGCAATGGTCCAACGCCGTGATCCGCTGAGGCTTATGATCCTCATTTCTTAGTCTTCGAGCTGCTTCGGCCGCAGCAGAGTCGTCAGTGGAGACCTCCCGGTCGACCTTCCAGTGGCCTCCTCCTAGGTAAATCGCAACAAGAACTTCACTGGCTTACTGCTAGGAGAGGACACTGAAAGGGTACACTTCTCCAATCAACGATAAAGGCATACAAAGGCTAGATTTCTTCATCCAGCCAAGATGGCTTAGCTCTTCTTTTCTTTCTCTCTTTGCTCTGCCGCATCGATTTCGACAGATCCGTGAAATCGGTTCCTTTCATCTCTTGTCGAGGGTGGCAGGGTGGAAGGAGGGCAGGCACGGTGGCTGATACGTTTCTCCAACTCCGGAGTTGACCAAGATGTGATGGCCAAGATGGTGTGCATTTTAATAGGGAGACCTTCTAACCAATGGGTAGGACTGGTCTATTTCCGTTCTTCCATGCTGTGTTCCCACAAAAAACTCGTGGTGAGGACGTGTCAAAGATGTTTGCACAGATCTCCATTGATGGCGAAAGTTCCCTTGGAGATGGTCGCAGGTCTCGTAGCACCGCTCAGAGTTTTTTTTTTGCTCAGGTTCTCCGACAACAAGATGCTGCACGAGCGGCAGGTGGCCATCATCTCTGACTTCCAAAAGACAGTGGAAGGAGACTCAATGACAAAATGGGGTGTTGAAGGGTGATCCATCAATTCGAAGTTGTTTCGGTGTTCCAGGTGTTTTTGTTTCTTGATGCTTCTTGTCTTTCTGTTTCTGGTCGTCCACTTTAGCAGGGTCGGCCTGGGGTAGTGTTTCTTCGGTTTCTGTGGACATGGACTTGCAGGCCTTTGGGGAAATCATTGAACCTGAGCCTTTGGAGGGTCTCTCTGTATCATGCGCGCCTAGGGATCCCAGACAACAAGAACACCCCGGTGAGATTGATGTGGCCCTGATTCTTGTCATTGGAAGGAAGAGTGGAGCTCAATTCTCGCCTAAGCTTGGGATCTTTGGAACAGTTTCATTAGAACGATTGGGCATGCATGTTTTTGAGATGAAGGAGCTAGCAGCTCCATGACATCATGATAATCACGGAAAGGACCAACAGGACCAAAGAGTTTGAGTCAGAAAAACCATTTGCCGACATGTCGGCACACTCCTCCAAAAAGATCCTGGCAACTCGTGGGTCACTGGGTCACCAGCCTTATTTAACCAGCTACGATTTCTGCCGTGGATATTTTTTACTTTTTTCCGCTTCCGCCCCACTCTGCCGCAGGAGGTGAAAGCGGAGTGAAGCAGATGATCATGGGAGCAGGAAAGACCACCGTCGTGAGCCCCTTGCTCTCCATGCCACTCAGCAGTGAACAAAAACACCACGAAAAACACCACCAACCGCTACCACCACCGGAGGGGTGCGTCTGGTGCGGGAGTCTTCAGGTGGAAGAAAGACCACGACCCCCCCGGATGTAAGTCTTGAGTCTCAAGTCTTGTGCCTATTCAGCAAGAGAAAAAAAGATGAACGAAGAGCGATGGGGGTCCCATGGGTCATCGAAGTCCATTCGAGCCACATCGGGTCGTAGGGCCTTCGGCATTCGACCTGCAATCGCGTTTGACCTACTTTTTGCTCTGGTTGACAATGCCGAGAGAATTGGTCGCCCCTACTTGTTTTGTAGACTTGAGCCTCTGGAGTAGGATTGAGTGTTGCAAGCTTGGAAGCTGGCAATTTTCGGGTGGATTTGCAGATCGTGTATCACATAAACATATACTCAATCAAGATCTTCAACGACCCCTGACATGATGGATATGGACATGACATATGCTACACACTTCCCGATCGAGTCCCCTCTATGTCCTCATTCTGAAGGTGGCTATCCCCGATTCAAAACTCCCATAGTTTTCAGTTTTCAGAATACATCCCGAAGCCAAACGTGAACTGATCCAACTTCAGGAAGGGGCAGATTCGGCTCGGTCCTTGGGCGAATACTCATCGAACCTCAAAGCGCTTCCGACCAAAAAACACCCAGTGGCACGGCAATTTGTGGAGGCTGTTGGCGGATGGAAAGCGCCTGGTGAGTTTGGTGGTGCCTTCGGCACTTCTGGAATTTTGCCGTGGTGTGCTGATGGCCGTCTTCTCGTCCATCATCCAGATGCCTGGCCGGACAAATCTGCGCTTTCGGCATCCGTCACTTTTGTGGTCCTGCTCCATTGGAGGCTTCCGTTCCAATTGCAGATGATCTTGAAGATCAACCTCCAACCCCAAAAATGCACTGGTTCACGCCGATACCCTTCCAGGTTCACGCCGATTCCGTGGAGTCGGGTCGAATAATTCGTCATCGCCGGGACCGTGCCGGGACCGTGGCCGACGCGGTGCGTGGTCAGGAAGCGCATTTGCCTCTTCCACTGCGACCGCTCGGAAGATGTGGACATCGCCATCTGCGACCGCATCGAGTCGGTCCGAAACGAAGGCCACTCCATGGGATGAGGATTCGAGGATTATGAAGAGAAGATGAGAGAAAGAACATTTTGGGTCAGAGGAGTTTCTTGAGAAGCTTGAGAGTTGGTCTATGTTGGTTTTGGTCAGAAGCTTTGTTTCTCTCCCATCTTTGCTGGGTGTCACCTTTTGACCCTGGGGCCGGATGCCGCCCCCCTTAGGGGGGGATGTCCTGACTGGTTCGTCACCAGGCCACGTGCTGTTGACGAAGCCCACCGACGTGAAGAGCTTGATCTTGCGCTTCGTGGAGAACCTGGACATCTGCAACGACCGCCGGTGGGGGACCTCGGACCCGACGGATCGTCGGCGTCCCGCGGACGTCGGACCGGGCGAGGGTGGTTCGGACGACGGTCGACGGTGGTGGCAGGTCCAAGCGCAACACCGCGGCCTTGCAGAAGGAGACGACGGAACTGGGTCGTGTGCTGGAGATCTTCTCGAAGGGTGCCACTGGGACAGCGGATTGGAAGAGACACAACTGAGAGGAGCAAGAGGCCTTCTTTGAGGTGAAGATGGTAGTGGGTTCAATCTTCGGTAGTTGTTTTGGGTCGTAGTTGAAGGGATGGATGAGATGGTTTTGCCCGGGGAATGGAGCTGAATTATCAGGGCATCAAAAGGCTCAAACAAGAGTTGAACCACCAGCTAGATGGATTATGATGGATCTTCAGCACCATTCATCCAAACTCACAGGTAAAAAAGTGACAAATCGATACAAATCGACTAACCCCCAAACCTGGGGTCTTTGAGTATTTTGAGCCTGTAGAGTTATGTAATAATGTAATAGATCTATATGAGGATCTATTGGGAAAACAAATCTAAGACGTTTTGCTTGCTTTGGTGGATCCTCATGGAGCCGAGAGTCACTGAGGTCTGCATGATCGATGAGGTGGACCTGGTGCTTCACCCCTTGAGGCGAGGCGAAAACGAACACGCGCGGTTCGTCATTTCCAGGAAGGAGGAAGGAGGTGAGGCCCTTTTTTTTGTTCGGTGGGTGGAGCAATCTGATGGAATTGGTGGCTCTGGAGGTGGAGATGGCTGGAATCAGAGTATATATAGAACTTTTGATGACCTGCCAGCCAGTTGCCACTTGACTTGCACCGCAACTGAAGGCTCTGAGCCCTTCTGAAGTTGTTTTTAACTGGGCGCCATGGCACGCTCTGTGCCGCACAGTGGCGCCGTGCTTGCAGCTCTCAGCTGCTGTGTGCTTGGTCTGGCCTTCCTTTCACCGCCAACGATCCAACGGCCAACGGCATCCGGTGCGGCTGCCGCGGCCGGTGCTGGCTGGTTTCTAGAGGCCCAAGGTGCTCATGCGGAGGAGTACCTCATTGACTCCCTATTGGCTTCACCTCGAAGTGGTGCAGATATCTTTTCAAACTCAGAGGCATCGTGACTGCTTGGGTGATGTTGGGTGATGTTGGGTTGGTTGCAGCCAACTCTCTCCGCCAAACGAGAACTCCCATGAACCAGATCGTGTCATGAAACAGATCGTCTCCCGGCTCCCCTGGCTCACCCCTGCAAAACTCGCACGTCGCTCGCACGTCGTCCGCACGACCAGCGAGTTCGCCACGGACCGCCCCGGCCCCGGCCGTGTCTGCCGACCTGGCCAGACCGTGCAGAGCATGCGTGAGAACCCGCCCTTCTTCGCTCAATGGCCTCCATTAGTGCAGATCGCGGTGCCCGCGGTCCTGCTGCTGGCGGTGGCGGCGGCGGCACCACTGGTCGCGTGAGCGAGAGAAGTGGGTGTTGGTTGAGTTTCGATGAGATTCCTTTTCGGGATTAGCTAGTTGTTATAAGCATTGTATGGACATTGTGATGTGTATTTTGGTATATTTGGTTGTGACTGTCGTACGGGACTGAGAATCCCAGATCGAACAGCATAGCGGCGAGCGTGGCTAGCTCCTCCAGTGGATCCTATGTGTGCCACGTCTGTGGTGTCCTAAGGCTCCTCAGGTGATGCACTTCACAAGCATGTAACATACTGCACTTCAAGTAGCGAAGGAGAGGTGCATCCGGACTCTACTCCTGAAAATTCTGGAACATGAAGTGAACACATTTACGCACCACTTCAGGAGCGCGGTGTGTTCCCCAAACAATCAGAACGCGGACGACGCGGACCATACTTCTCCTCCTTCTCACCTGCAGGGTGGAATCCTCGAGGCCCAAAGAACCCTTCCGGATGGACTGAATAGCTCCGAACTCGGACGGCACTGAACAACATGGACCGTCCAACTCTCCTCCCAAGAACTACAGTAGTAGCAAGAAGCTTCTAGGTGGAGGACATTGCTATTAGGTTGGAGGCCATTACTACTAGTAACAAGAAGCTACTAGGAACAAAGGGCATTGCTACTAGGAGCAAGGACGCTACTAGGGGCGCTCCTGGCCATTACTACTAGTAACAAGGTTCGCTACAAGGAACAAGGTTTCCTCGCCCCCTTTCCGAGTAGCGGCCGCATGTCCGAGTTGGGCGGCGAGTGGATCGACAAGGCGACGATCCGCCGAGCCAAGCGGCGCAAGCGCGAGAAGAAGGACTTGGCTCGGCGTTTTCCCTCAGGGATCGGTTTTGAACAGCGGTTTTGGCGCAGAACAGATGAAGCCGTCGTGCTTTCCAGGCAAACTGAAATATGATGAACTTATGTCAGTAAGTTTTATAGACGTGCTCAGTTCAAAGTTGATGTCTGAGATCTGGAGGAGCTGGTCGCAATGCTCCAGCAACAGATGGCTGCGGCGAATGCGGCCGAAGCAGCTGAGAGAGCCGAGAAAGAGGGGGAGAAGGAGGCGGAGAAGAGCGAGAAGAGCTGAGACCAGAGATGTTTTGTTGGAGCTTTCGGCTTCTGGGAGATCTTCGTTCTTGGGAAGGGTCAGAAATTGCTCCAAGATCCGCAGATCCGCAGGGTGTTCTTCATGTGACTCCCGATACATGTGATACATTTGATGCAATCTCGTCAGATGTGGAAGCCTCTGACCTCGTCCCCTCGTTGCATCGCATCGGGGGTCTCCTGGGCTGCTGAGCTCCAGTTTTGATGTCGATTTGTACAGAACTTCAGATTGGCCAAAGGCCAGCCATGCGACGCGCAAGCCCAAGTCCCAAAACTGCTTGGAACGAGGCACTGCGAACGCAGCAAGCTGTTGGACCTGAACGGTGCACGCGTAGCCATCCCGTGATGATTTGGATGTTGCGATGGTATCGCAAGACTTTCTAGCGTTGGGAGAAGGAACATCTCTTTGGTATAGACACATGGAGACCATGGAGCAATGCCATGTGATGATGTTTCCACGACCTGTTCTGAGGGCAGTTTTCAACTCTCTTTGCTGGAAGACTTCATCTCGTGATGCGGAGTGACCCTGCTACCGGCCTTTTTCACAAAATCAGTTGACTCATTCGGTCAGCACCGGCCTGAACATTTCACCCCACTTGCACCCACTTGCACCCATTTCACCCCACTTGCAGCATTAAAAGAACATATAAAACACCCGCAGAGAACCGGAGAAGCCGCCGAAGCGCCAGGAGCGAATTGAACTTCCCCATCGGCCCGAAGAATCTCATCGACTTTGCACCACACCGCTGGCAGATTCCGCTGCACCTCTTGGAAGGCGAGAGCACGAAGAGTCCTGACACGAAGAAGAAAGACATCCAAACTCTCAGAGATTTGTGTCAAACAACCTTGGAGAGAGTTCGAGCTTTGACACTACCCCCAGCTACTGCTGGGCCTGGCCATTAGAATTTGGGGGTGGTTGGGGGTGGTTTTGACGGGTAGGATGATACCCACCCACCTACCTACCTACCTACCCACCCACCCACCCACCCACATGCCGGTTTCCCACGGTCTCAAGCACTCGTTTCCGGGAAGACCGGCGAGGCATCTTCATCAGCGAGTTGCAGTCCGGGAAGACCGGCGAGCTGACGCCGCCCGAACGCTTCGCCGACAGCGCCCTCGCCAAGGACGTCCGGACGCCTCGTTCGGGTCGCCGGTCAGCGTTCCTCGCCGGTGGTCGCCCGGTCGTTCGCCCGGTCGAAGACGGTTTTGGTCAACACACTTGGTCTTTTGAAGTTCTGCCAGATGCTTATGGGCCGATCATCCTCGGGACCTTTTCACGGCTCGAAAACAAAGCTTATCAATGAAAGACGTTCCCTTCCCTGAGACGGGTATGTGCTGAAGCTGTGGTAGAAGAACCGCTGACCAGATGTTTGTATATACCTTTTTTTTAATTCTTCTTTTTTTTATATGCATAAAATACATGTCCATTGTTTACAATCCATGGCTTTTAATCACTTGTTTGATATCATCCATGGATTTTGAAGTCTTCCCCAAGAAAACCACACCTTGGACCCTGTCCCGCCCCCCTTCATATAGATCATGAACAAGCTATTTTTGGACATCCATGGATATATCAAAACCTAGTGAGTACCTAGTACCATACCCAATATCTTCTTCTTACACTTTCTGCAATTCTCCCTCTATATTATACATTATATATAACTTGATTGGACATCTTCTTGGCTTCACCAAGACCATGGTTGCAGGACATCTTGAAGAAGATCGCCAAGACCATCTCTGATGGCACCCGACCCTCGGCTTCCTTGGCGTTCGGACATTTAACAGGGTAACCTTTAAGCTTTTTGCCACTAAGACCATCTAAAATCTAAGAGGTGGAAAGAGGTGAATCGTATTACTTAGAGAAACTGAGGGAGTCAAACAGGAGCAATTGCGGCAAATGCGAGGCTTTTTCGATTTCTCTCGGACGGAGCCGAAGCTGGCGCGGTAACCGGTGTTTGGTGCATCCCATCGAGTCAAAGAGCAGCTCACACGCCCAGCAATGGACGTAGAATGAAAAGAACGTTGGCCGCCTCGCTTCGTCGTTCAAGAACGAAGCAAAATGCGGCGGATGTTGACTTGTTCGAAGCCCAGGAGAGTTGAAGATGCAACGGTCCCCCCCACTTGGTGCTGCTGAACCTGGAGTTCTACGACGAGAGGCTCGGCAACCGCGTGCCGAGAGAGCTCTCCTTGCTCCGGCCGGTCCAGCCGAAGCCGAAAGGGTTTGGAGTCGAAGGCTCTGCAAGATGAGAGAAGTTGCTTTTTTTGGGGCCCGGGAAGAGTAGGGGACACTTTTGGGCCCAGCCAGAGCCCAGGAGTCCCACAGACGAATCCGCTTCTGTCCCCTTTGGCCACGCAGCTTCTGTCCCCAAGGCGCGTCTGGTAGTGACCACACCGATCCAGACCTGGTCGCGGACAACCGGGCGCGATGTGCGGTGGACCCAATGCTTTAGACCCAAGACCACCACCACCGCACGCTGGCCCGAAGCCGAAGAACCTGGTGGGCCTCTGTATAAACTGCGTTGGTCTGAAAACCACGACCAGGTTGGCCTCTGTATAAACTGCATTGAACACCACGACCAGGTTGAAGGATGTCATGGTCTCCTGGATGACTTTGTGGTTGGCCTCTGAGCACGTGGGCCGCTCCTTTGCTCACGAGCGTGAGGGCATCATCGATGGAGGGCTCAGCGATGCGGAGGTGCCGGTCCTTCCGAGTCCGTTCCTGCTTTCTTGGAAAAGAACCCAGTCGAACCTGTAAACAAGTCGAAGATCGGAGCATGAAACAAAGACCACCAAAAGTAGCAAATGTGGGGCTCTTTCTTCTTTTAGGACCTTTTGTTGGGTTCTTTCTGCTGCAGCAGAACGGATGATTCGACATGACATCGCTCCCTTCATTTCCTGTGACAATTCAAACCAAAAAACAATCTTCCACTTAGCTTTTGCATGGGATTCGCTGTTTCCCCGCGAACCAAAGAACTGCCGCACCCTTCCTTCGACCTCGCGGCCTTCCCCGGACCTCACGGGACCTCCGCCAGGTGCGCGAGTACATCACCAAGGTGGCGGCGCCGGACTCGCCGCTGGCCAAGCGGGTGGCGATGCTGCCCAAGCGCGGCTCGGACCGGAGCGAAGAGGTTTCACAGGGGGGGGGCGAGCTGCCCCTGCATGTGGCTGTTTTGTGGTGATTTGGGCTGCATGTGCTTTCTACATCTTTCTACCTGAGTTTTGGGACGTGTCACCCTGCTGGGTGGTCAAGAATACCTTGATCGAAGGGGCTTTGAGATATTTCGTGTTAAAGGTTTCTGCTGCAGACACACCCGCATGAGAGTGTAGAACTGCAGATATGCGGGGAAGCCCAAAAGTGGTGGACCTCATGTGCGACTCCCGGCATCGCGTCTAGTGGGGATGGTACTCGCCCTCCAGGTCCTTGGACCACAACTTCCTCATGGCACCGAAACGAATTGGCGCTCAGGTGACATCCAAATGTTGAACCTGTCCGCCGATTGGCTCTCCATCTTTTTACCCCATGTGCTCCAAAAGATCAATCGAGCCTTGGCCGCGTTGGACGTTGGGATCCGACAGCCTCGCCCGTGCGCAGCCGTCGCCCGGGTTTCACCCTGATCAGCTTGTAGAGGTGACATCAGATCTGGGGTGAAACACCCCCAACATGATTGGTTTGTCACTCTTGTGAAGTGGTTCCTGTTGCAATGGCTAACTCGATTTGTTGAGTTCGACAGATCGGCCTTTCCTGGTCTCAGAGATTCTACGTCTTCCGTGCCGGTTCACGTGGAGGACATGCCGACTCCAGTTCGACTCGCTCAGCGGAAAGAACCCCGCCGAGCGCAGCGCCAGGCGTGACCTACGGAGTCATGACCGACGTGCAGGTGGAGCAGGCGCTGATTCGCCAGCCGGGCATGCCCATGCCGCTCGGAGTTGACTCCGGCATCAGGTGAGTGGAGATTCGGGGCGGGCGAACTCGCGGGGGGTTTGGAGAGTGCTCTTTCTGGTTTTGGTGTGCCGCACTTGTGCAGGTGTCTTGGAGGGTGGATCTTTTGGTTCGTTGCGGTCTACTTCGTCGTCCGATTCTGTTGGACTTACATGGAGGAGCCATGGAGGTATCAGTATCAACGGTGCTTCATGTTTAACACTGGCTGTTAATAAATGTGCAGGTCCGGTGGACGACTTTTTGCCGTAAGAGAAGGACGCTCCACTCAGTAACTCAAACTCATTTTCATTCTGTTGGGAGGGCCCAAAAGGACTTGCTTGGCATGTTGGTTCTCTGGACGTCTTTATACCTTCGTACGGTGATTCAACAGACAGGTTTAGTTTGATCTCCTCAAAACGTTGAACCTGTTTCTAAAGTAAAGCATTCTTCCAAGGACCCACTTTCGACTTCTATGTTGGAGGGAGGGTATACACTTTTTTGATGCATGAGACGCTCGAGAAGCTCCAAGTTTTGCTTGAGGGACCAGATGATTTAGATGTTGGCAGTTGTCTCCCAGTCACCCCCTACTGTCTCCCTGGATGTAGAATGAGTTCCCCAGAACTCCTTGCACAGGTTGCGGCGGTCAATGCATTCATTCACACATCAACGATCAACAACATGTCGATGCTGAACGTATCCGCCAAGGAAGCCAAGGCCTCCCGCTCCACGCTCCGTCCTCCTTTTCCGCTCCGTCCCCAGGACCCGTGCGAAGCTGTCGATCCCCTTCATCGGCAAGGACGTGCCGTCGCCGTCCTCGGAGTTCGCGCACCCCGCGCCCTGGACTCCAACCAGTCGAGTCGTCGGTCGTCGAGTCCGCGGGGCGATCCGCGGCCCTCCGAGAGACGGCGGCGGAGCGTTGTGGGATGGTCGGTCTTGGGGAGGGTTAGGAGATGGGAGTTAGGGAGGTGACCGACCGAGACAGCGAGGTGATCGTTGTGGTTCTTCATGGTGAAACCGATGTTCTTCTTGGTAGCCTTTTGTCGTTGCCTCTCTTCCTTGTTTGAAATGACATTGCAAGTTGTTTGCACATTCTCTTCAGGGTGTCGTGTATCCCAAGAACCTGGAGACACATGACGTTCGTGCCTTCTCGAGGTATCAGAGAAAGCCTTTTAAGATGAGAACCTCAAATTCTCAAACATTCTCAAACAACCACCCATTTATTTGGCCAAGATCTCCCACTTCTCTCTGAACTCACTCTATGTTTTGTGATCACCGAGTCACCCCTCTCTCGTGCAAAAGCTCACCCTCTCCCAAAAAGCTCTTTACAACACGGACAGGTCCCAGAACAACTCCCAAGTCGTTCGGAACTTCTGCACCCCAGGGCAGCGCCAAGGAGGGACGCTGTGGTGCAGATCTCATTCGCAGACGACGCTCCTTTTGCTGAGGATATCACCATCGGCCTCACGTTGCTCAGCTTGCGCTACGAGGGTCTGCGCATGTCCGACTACGAGGCGGCGCCATGTCAAACAGACGAGGAGGCGTCGTTTCTTTGGCCGGGCTGGTTGGAAGGTCGGGTTGGTTTCGGGAGGAAGTTCTTTCCATGGTAAGGAAGGGAGGGGACTTGTGATCCCCCATTTTCAAGCTAGAAACTCCCCTTCCTGAATCCAGTGCACCCAGAATGTCATTGAACACTTAACAACCTTTGCTTTCGATCTCTTTCGCTTCAAGGACCTCTTCCACTTCTTTGAGGAGACCACGTACCTCGTACAGGAATCAAACTTCTTCTCAACGAATTCACCCCTTTTCGCACTCCAACGTTTGCGCTCGTCTGCGCTCATCCCAGCTCCCGCCAGGCGGTGCTCGACCTCTTGGTGGCCAACTTGGAGTCCGAGCCTGGCGTGGCGGCCGAGCGGCCCACGGCCATGCTCTTCAAGCGCTGGGTGGAAGGCGGTTGACCGCGAGCGCGGAGCGACGTGCGACGGGCCGAAGGAGGAGTGCGGCGGAGTTCGTTGAAGCGAGGAGTGCCTTCCCCACGTGTGGTTTGGGTAGCTTGCGTTGGTTGGTTTGTAGAGAGAAGTGATAGTATAGCGTGAGACTATAAATCAATCTTGTCTCAAACTCTTTTCGGACATCAGCTGATGACTCTCATCTATGCTGCTGGTTGCCTGGAAAGAAGTGCTCCTTTTTTTGTTAGGTGCCTTCATTCAAGGTCAAAGAATCATAAATAATCAATAGAGAGCTCTTGGAGTAGGATGTATGAATCCAGGAACTTCTGCTGGGGACATGAGAGTTTGTGACCCATGGTCGATGCCATGGTCGAACCCATCTCAATGCTTTCCAAGCAGCAAGGGAAGGACGTTTTCGTGGCGGCAAAATCCACCGACCCCCCATGTCTTCATCAGTCTTTCATGAAAATAGTGCGCATCTACACTTTTTGCATCTACTACGTGCTCGATGCCAGCACTTGACGTCCAAATGCAGCAGAGCTCTGGACTGTTGTCATCATCCCCTTCAGCATTTTATACAGTGGTTTCTGAGTAGATGACACGACCCCCAAGATGTCCTTTGGATAGGGGTCCATATAAACCACCGAACTTGGGGATTGTGCCATCTACTCTGAACCCACTGTATTTATTTTAGTATATATGTCAGTTGTTTAGCGTCGCCATGCATTGCCCTTTGCTCCAAGGCTGGCTTGTGAGATATCAAACTTGCCCGATCCACCAAAGAGCACCTCTTTGCACAGAGGTCGCACGTGTGGATGCGATTTAATCATGGGTGTTTGGAGGTTTTTCTGATCTTCCACAAGCCTCTTCCTTGACACCTCCCGGCCCCTCCCCTCACTCCGTATATTTTCTTGGAACCCTTACCCCTCACCAGCCATGGCAGAGCCTTCCGCACCGTCCACACCACGCTCCCGCTCCGCCACCCGTGTGCGCGACGTGGCATTGCGGATCTGCCTGCCCAGTGGGCGGTCGATGAGTTGGGCGGGGCCCAGCAGTGCCAAGGTCTCTTGGACGTGGCATTGCATCGTTTCTATCGCGGTTTCCATCGTAGGTCGCGCGTATTCAATCGCGCAAATATTCAATCGCGCGTGCCTCCTTTTTCCAGAAGGTGGTGAGTTGGGGTGGCTTTTTCTTTTTCCATCCAATAATTAGGAGGAAGCTCCTCTGGAGACGGGCGACCCCCAATTGGTTGGAAGCAGCTAGGTCTTTTTGTGACACCGAAACTGTGCCGAAAGTTCCCTAAGCTAACTTCTGTCAGCTGTTCTTACTTAACGGTGCCTGTGAAGAAAGCCTCTGCGGTCCAAATGCTTGCACAAGAGTGTGAAGAGGAGATTTGAAGCATCATGCCCAGTGGACAGCTGCTCCTGTGAGCTCTGGAACAGTGTGTGGAAATACAGTGTGCGCTCTGGAACAGTGCTCGATGACGCTGCTTGTTACCCCAAGCAGACAGAGTACACAGGCCTCTGGTTGCAGCCTCAGGGTGCAGCCGAGATTGATGCCGTGAGTAGAACCTTGCGCTGGCAGAGTGTATTTCCAGAACATGTCTAGGTTTGCGCGCCAGCGGTGGGCCACAAATTGGGCCGTGCCGCAACCGAGCGAGGTTCGTTTCTAGCTTGGCAGCCGGTCAGCGGGGAAGACCACTTTTTGGGGTTCAGGAAGTATGCAGTACGCCCATGTCGCCAGATTTTTTACAGATCAATGAATCTATGGGCTCAAAAACTGGGCTCGGCTGCGCCCCCAAACCATCCCCTTGCTGACCCCCTTTGCGAAACCCTGCCGAGACCGACGCGTCGCGAAAGAACCTGGACGGGCATGAAACACTGAGGTGTGCGAGGTGAAAAGGGCGGCCAAAGGCTTCTTCAAAGTCTCCTTCTTGAAACTGATGCCTGGAAGAAACATGAGAAAAAGCAGAGATCTCGCACAGTGAAGTCTGTGTGTTAATGTTTTTTTTGTGTTTCTGCTCTTGTTTCCAGAGGTTGGATGCATCTGACCAAGCAATTTGGAGTAAGATTATAGAATTATAGATGCATGATGATACATGATGCATCATACATCTGCCCTGGAAGTCCAAGATTATATGTCACAGCACCAAGGTAAAGGACACCATTTTTCAGGTCTAAATTAGATCCCTCAAAATTTAGTCTTGAACTCCTGGTCCTAGTGTCAGTTCTTTCTGTTGCATTTCAAGCTAAAAGCTGTGCTCCAAGGATGGATTCCTCCGGTCGCCTTTTAGATGCGCAGCAATCCTTAGAGGATTCCTTCGACTGTTTTGATCCGTCACCGGTGCTCACGGCGGTGGTGCTGATGCCCAAGGTGGTCTCCACCGACACGGCCTTTGCCCTGTGGTGTCCTGGGAGTCCGGGCGTGGCCACGTGGGGACATCGGGGATTTGGAGGTGATAGCAGCAGTGTGCAAGATCGCTTGCATTGCATCTGGGCCGAAAACACACCACCGTCCGCGCCGTTCAGAAGCACCGTCGACGGTCTCCGAGACTTAGACGGCGAGACTGACGAAGGGCCATGGATGGAGGGTTCGGACCCGTTTCCTCAAACAGGTTGTTTTTGGGTTCTCAGTGATTTTTCAATGTTTTTTTCCCACAATTAAGGCCCCCGTGTGATCTGCTTGTCTTCTCGTGTCCAGACAGAGCCTGTAGGTGTCCGGCAGATCAAGTCGTCTGGCGGGGCCTTTTGTGCGATTTTGACGGATGGATCGGTGGTGACGTGGGGCCATGAGAGCTTTGGAGGTGACTGCAGTACTGTCCAAGATCAGCTGAAGAATGTCTGGCAGGTCGGCAAGTCGATCGATGTCCGGCTCAGACTTTTCCTAATTCTGTTTCGCAACACACTTCAAAGAGGTTTTGAGAGATTGAGACCAGTTTCTTTTTGCCAACGAGAATGTATGGTCCTCTTTTTTTAAACGATGCAGCTCTGCTAGATAAATTTAATCCTGGGACGTGTACGCGAGCATACAACAGACGAGGATTTGCTTGCAATGACATGTTCCTGTTTTCGGGCTGGTTGATGGGTCACCGTTTCCATGGGTGACTTGAGGTCAGTCAAATAGGGTTCCTCATGCATTTGGGCGATGTTTTGGTTGGCAGTTAAACCCTCCGCCACGCGTTTTGCTTGATTGTGTTCTTAAGGGATAAGGGGGGTGTTTATTTGTTGCGACCTTGAAAGTGAATTTGAAGGTGGTTGACTTTCCCAATAAACCACTCTTGCGTGGCTGGTTGAGCTGTGCTGGTTCAGGTCGCTGACCAGGGTGCGAAAGTAAGAGGTTGCTGCCGGTGCGCAGGAAACTTCGGCCTGTAATGCAGCTCTCCTCTACATTAAAGCTAGTTCGGATGACACAGCAAAACCTAAAAAACGCATAGTTAACAAGGCAAAACCAATGCTGCAAAAAATGCACAGAAAACGCACAAACAAGTCACCAATGGAAGCGTTGGAATGCACAACAAAAGCAAACACAAGGCGAAACAACAGCACAATTGTCCACTTAAAACATGCAAAAACATGCAACAACATGCACAAAACATGCAAGAAAGGCAACAAAAGCGAACAAACACGTTCTGGTCTTTGCTTTTCTTATTTTGCTTTTTGTTTGCCTTTAGATTGACTGTTTGTTTTTCGTTGTTTATGTTTTTTTTTGCATTTTTGGGGCGTTTTCTTGGGAACACAAAAAACGCCAGAATAACATCGCAAATACACCGCACAAACATCGCCCCAAAACTCGCAAACATATCGCACACAAAACGCACAAACATCGCAAAAAAAACATACAAAAAACGGTGGTGTGTGAAATTTGGTTGTGCATGCGCATTTTTGGGGTGCGTTTTGTTTGCTTTCGTTTTGCTTTTTTAAATTGTTGTTTTGCGTTGTGTTTTCTTTTTTTTGCAGTTTCCTTTTTCCTTTTGCAATTTTTGTTCTTTGTGATATGCACTCTTTTTCACCAGCTGCCTTTCTTTTTTTGCCCTTTTCATGCATTTTTTGCATTTCCTGGTGAGTGTGTTTTTGCATTTATTTTGCTTTTTTTTGAATGAATCCTTGAGATTTCAGAGTTAGGCTGTAAGGCACATCATATAGCTAGAGACTGGGTAAGTGCTTTGGTCTTTTGCAGAATTATATCTCGATGTTTTGCAGAATGACTCTCATCCTTCTTTCACTTCATAATGACTCTCCTTCGCACCAATCGTGGCTGGGTTTTTCCGGGCGAAGCGGGGTCGTGGCCAGGTGGAGGCCACGGGCTTCACCTTCGCGGCCATTTTACAGGACGGTTCTGTGGTGTCCTGGGACACCAAGAATTCGGGCGTGGACTGCGGCCCGGTGCAACACCTGCTCCGCCAGGTGCAGCGGATTGAAGCTTCGGGCTTGGCCTTCGCAGCCTTGCTGGCTGACGGATCCGTGGTGACGTGGGGATCCAGGAGCTCTGGAGGGGATAGCGAATATGTGCAAGATCGATTGAAGAAGGTGAAGCAAATCAAAGCCTCAGGCGAGGAGTTAAAGAAGATGTCATAGTCAATAGACTCTCAATGACTGCAAAGGTTCTATTACATTAAAGAGCCTGTATGGATAGAGTTGCAATGATATATATATATATACACACACTGACTCAGGGCAAGCAAGAATTCTCACATTGATGGTTTTTCCCGAAAGCATTGCGAAGGGTTCTTCCGGAAAACCCCTTGAACACTGACACTTCGACACTTACACTTACACACTGACACTTCTACCACACTTGCACTACAACATGAACGGTATATGTACCCCAGTGTAAGTGGAAGAGCGAAAGCATCCAAGTGCAAAGTATGCAAGTGTCAAAGTATGCAAGTGTAAGTATGTAAGTATGTAAGTATGTAAGTGTAATGATGCAAGTGCAATGATGAGTGTGCAAGCATGCAATGAGTATGCATGCAATGAGTATGCAAGCATGTAATGAGTATGCAAGCATGCAATGAGTAGGCAAAGCATGTAATGAGTAGGCAAGTGTGAGCACGGGAGATGTCCTAATGAAAAAACATTTCCCCACTTTATAAATTCTCTCTTAAAGGCAGAGGGTGGGACGAACAGCGTCAACCGAAAATGGAACCTTCTGCGGAGATCGTGCGTGTCGAGTGCGCGAAATGCAGGCGAGAGTG
>CAXAMN010016747.1:44632-115907 GCA_963970005.1 Durusdinium trenchii | reverse complement strand
TTTTTCGCATACCGTATCAACTAGAATGCACGGTAGTCCTTTTGCAGAGCTTGCATGCCCTCTTCCAGCTGCTGACCTCCGGCAATACAATGCAATACTGCCCCCAAGCAGCCAGCCATTGAACATGCAAGGAATGCCTGGGGCCCTGCAAGTCTTACCGCCCTCCTGCATGGTGTCCAAACAATATACACCTATGACAGCAACGAAGAGCCCACCGTCTTCGGCTCTTTGGACCTTCGAGTCACTCAGGTTGGGCCACGACATTCTTCCAACATGCGCTTCCACCCCATCCAATGTGGCTCGGCTCTCTGCCAGTCTGTCTCGCAGAACACCATCACGGCAAGGTGAGGCGCTTACGCCTCGTCTTAGCCACGATTACACATTTAACCAAAGCGGAAATTACCAGCCTCGTGGAAGGGCCCTACCTGCCAGGTGGTACGGTCTTGCATGACCTTGTCTGTGGTTACGCAGCTGATGCTTCGCTCGAGCCTGAGTGGTCAGTCATCACGGATGGGCAGCAGCCACAGGGCAACGATGCAGCGTGGGAAGCTCCCTACGCTATCAACCAACGCCAAGCGCACGTGAACAGCGCTGCGCAAGATTATACCTTTGAAGCGCTGCACCGGGCGTGGAGAGTGCAGCCAGTCCTTGATGCCCCTGAATCTGACCTTGTCCTTCCGCCGAAACCAGGCCTTTTAGAGCATGGCTGTTACTGGCAGCGGCCAAACCAGACACCTGAGGTCCTCTCCATCTCTGACCGTGACCCAGACAAAGAGGAACAAGACGTGCAAGAGGGAGAATCGCCGACCTTCTTTGCGGTGACAGATGCGGCTATGGCTGAGAAAGACGGAAATGAAGCAGTCTCAATCCACAGTTCCTCCTCCGAGTCGCCCTGCATGTCCCGCGCGAGCTGAAATGCTGGACGCAGAAGATGATGCAGGGAGCGTGCTACCTCCACAGGATGTTGACCCCCCAAGCAGTAGCCCTACATCACAATCATCACAATCTGAGTTCCCAATCAAAAGAAGACCGGGGTCCAAGGCCAGTGCCGGGCAAGCTCAATCCAAGAAGCTGCGGAAATCACCTGCTCCACCATCCAGGCAGCCACTTGGCAGCATTCCTGAACAACACATAGCTTGGCCAGTCAGAATACTCAAAATCAGGCAGCTCCTGCTTGCAGGAATCCTACGACACCACCTGGCCGCCCTGGATCGGTGCAAGATCGCCCATATGCGATGACTGAAATCGACATTGCCGGTGATCAAGAGAATACAGAGCGTGGAGGCACGGCCGACACTGATCTCCAATTGGAATCCAAGCAGAGAGCCATGCAGGCCCTGTACGGCTACCAAAATGCGGCTCGAATGGCCAGCGAAACGGACAGGCAAAGGGTGCCGCTCCCCGCATTACAGACCTATAGTGACCTTCCTAGGGAATGGCGACTTGCTATTTCCAGCAAGCAAATCAATCGCCTTGTCCGTACGTTTCTCTGGAGGAGGGTGACAGAACAAGCACTCCATGGCTCCTCCTTTGTGGACATTCCAGACGAAATCAACCAGGCCTATATAGGGGATCTCCTCCGTATCAGTGAAGCCTTTGCTGCTCCCCTATCCAACCTCTTTGCTTTTGTGAAGAGTGGGCATCCAGCATGTCCCTTCATCACTCACAAACAGCTCGCCCTCTATGCAAACCCCCGATTCTGGCAATATGGCCTCATGGCCTTCATTGCGAGGTGCTGTTCCTTTGATAATCAACATGGACACCAAGGTCCAGGAACAGCACAAGTAGAGGAAGGAAAATCACAGACGACAAAGGAAAAAGATGTTGATGCCCTTACCTTTGCCCACCAATGACCTCTTTGTCTACCTACCAGTACAAATCCTGCCTGACCTGGTTGTAGCCATGGAGCGGCAGGGCTTCACGCCTGCGGAAGTGAAAGGGGGTTATGGGTATCGGCCAAAAGAAGAAGATGCTGAGGACAACCCCTTGCTCGTGGTGGGAGTGCACACCAAAGACATTGTTTATGACCGGTACCCCCGAATGCCGGACACGTCCTGGGCAGAAAGAGCCTACTTTAGTGGTGCCCTTGACCCGTCTTTGGGGCAAGCTTTCTCGTTTCCTTCCCTTCTGCAGTTGAGGCTGCGCATCGAAGTCCCCTTGTGGCGAGACCTGACTACTGCCAAACACCCCAATGCAGACCTGAGGACTGCCTGAAGGGGCGTTCTACGGCGCAGGTATTGAACAGCTCTGCCTGCCGAGTGACTTCCACAATATCGGGCCGCGTGCCTGTGAGAATTGTAAAAGCCTTGTGGAGGTCAACCTCATGGACACAGAGATCACAGCCCTTCCTTCTTCCACATTTGCCCACTGTGTCGCTTTAAACAGCATATGGCTCCCGCCACGACTCACGCTAATTGGCAAAGAAGTTTTTCTGAATTGTGTGGCACTGCAAGAAGTTGTCATCCCGACGGAGCTCAGGGATATAGGCAACCGTGCATTTTGTGGGTGTGAGCAGCTGCAAAGATTCACCCCCCTGGACTGGGGTGACATTGAACAGTGGGTACAAGCAGAGCACAATGCCTTTTTTATGTGTGACAAGTTTGAAAAACCCCAGTGGGTGGAGCTGCTCCCTGCAGAGGAACCTGATTCGGATGCTTTTGATGAGGAACTCTACCACGATTATTGCCAGTATCATGCCAGCCCATGGTAAACTCTAGGTGGGTGCCTTAGCATCCATCTTCAGAATCCAAGGCCTTGGGAGCAACCCACGCGCAGACCCAGACACCTTTGGCTCAAGCAATCATTGCAAATAGCCTGTCGCACATGGAATTTGATGATTCATCCATGATTAGCACCCCTCCTGAAAAGGAGCCGGTCATGGAATATTCCCTGATGCTGACTACGCTTTCGGGAGAGACTTTTCAGGTCTCTCTCAGTGTTGCAAAGTTTGACCGCTTTGTAGATCTAGAAGATCAGGTTATGGACTATCTCGTTTCTGTTACTGATCTCAAAGTATTTGGGTGCTTCATTGACTTTTTGCAAACTGCCACACAGACTTACCTAGAGGACCCAATCTGGGACAAGCTACAGCAAGGCACGGAATACATTATCGTTTTTCGGAACTGCAGTGTTATCCTGCCATCTCAAGCAGAACTTGAGGATTGCCCTATCCATCACATTCCGCTAGCAGTTCATGTCCCCATGAACCCAGAGAGAAGTGTCCCAGAAGGGGCCTTTGCAGGGGTACCACGCCTGAGACATGCCAGTGTAGAGTCAGGTATCAGGTTCATTGAGGCAGAGGCTTGGCAAAACTGCCGGCAGCTCCGCATCGTCAAACTGCCTGCTACAGTGGTCGGCATTTCCGATAATGTCTTCCGCGATTGCAAACTACTAAACAGTGTCGTGGCTCCGGGTTGCCTAGTTTGGGTATAAAGCCTTTGCGGAATGTTGTTCCTTGCAATGGGTGTATGCATCGGAAGGGATTGCAAATGTGTTCGATAGCGAAGCCAAGTTAGGACAATACCTCTTTCAAGGTTGTATCAATCTTGCTGAGGTTACCTTAAGTGAGCTTCCATCTCCCCGAGAGTCAGTACTGCAAGTTAGGGTCAGTGAGTTAACGCCGGGCTGTCTTAGCTCCACAGGAATCACTGCACTTGCTCTCCCAATGCATTTTGTAACTATCGGAGCGCATGCATGCGACAGTTGCCGACTGCTTAAGAGTGTAGACCTTTGCAACACCAATGTTGAGGAAATTCCGGAATTCGCCTTTGTGCACTGCACTAGTCTCAGAGAAGTCCTCCTTCCGACAACACTCCATACAATCCGAGTCAAAGCCTTCATGAACTGTGCAGCCCTCGTGGAGCTTGCCATTCCGCCCTCGCTGAGGTACATAGGAAGTAGGGCCTTCCTAGATTGCGCTGTCTTTAGTAAGCTTGTCAAGATGCCAGGAAGGCATAAATGGCGAGGAGTCTATGCAGAAGAGAATGCTTTCGCCATTTGTCCTGCTATGCGATGGCCACCTTGGCTGCGCACGATCCCGGACACGGGGCACACCCCTGGTCTTGGATGAAAACAAGACCTTTTCTTGGCTGCAGCGAGCGCTGTACCTCAGTTACACGTTAAGAGTCTGGGCACGCGCCTTAGCGTGAGTCCAAAGTAGGTCAACGATTATGACAGGGCAAATTCCATAGGGGAGCGGAGAAACATCGCAATTGTACCCTCGCATTAGGAAGCTCTACTCAATAGTATCATGGCGAGGCTAGGGGCAAGCAAAAGAAAATAAACTGCACATTGCCAAGGACCAGGGGCTCTGAACAAATTGGATAACCCGTCTAGTCCAGGCAATGCTGAAAGCTGTCGAAGGATGCCAGTCGTCAATCGAACGAGACTCGACGAAGGGCAGTCAGGCACCTGACCCTGGTCCATGCATCCCCTGTCCGCAACTGCTGTCACCTCCCCTCTTTGTGCCCTGGAGTCAAGTCGCCAAGCTACGAGGGGTTGTTGAACTCCACAAGGACATTGAAGCATGTCCGTATGAGCAACTGCAAGCGGCTCTGGCTCACCCCAAGTGTCTTGTCCCGGGAGAAAAAGAGCAGTTTTTACAAGCCAACAATGACTTGCTTTGTCAACTCCAAGGCTCGTTTATGCCTTTGGAAGGTATTGCGCCACAAGTGTTTGAAGCCATCTACCAGCGTCAGCAAGGTGAAATTCTGTGAGTCACCGTCCTGTAGATGATTGCACGAATCAACGAGTACTGGATACTTGCCAGTGCTTGGGTGTCTTCGGCCGGCTGAGCAGGACGACCTGACCCACTTTGCGGTGAACGGCTTTAGTGCAGGCAGCTACACTGGAGCAGTGATTGCCTTAGCAATTCGTTGCCTCTGGCCAGCCAGTCAAATCACAGCGTGCCGAAGAGTGTATTAGCGGCACTCGTTGCCAGTGCAGAGCCTGACAGGCGCAACTACTATCTTGTCCATGCTGCCGAAGATTGCTTGTGTGACTCGAAGCCGACAGCTGATGATCTTGACATGTTGCAACGATCGCTGCACGTCACGTATGTAGAAGACTCTGCACGGTGGATGGGTAAGCACAAACACTGTTACTGGCACTGGCTACAGTGCCAGCTCCCCACAGGCAAAGTCAGTCTGGCTACTCTGAAGCTCACACACCCCGCTGTTGTTCCTCGCCGTGATCGAATCGCTGCCCCCATGCGGTTGGCCTCCTGGATTCGCTTTGAAACTGCAATGACAAGTGACGATTGGGAAGGAGCTATCAGCTTGTTGGTGTCCAACCTCCACCGACCTGACAAAGAATTGCTTGTGCTGCTGCAAAGCTGTGTGGCAGGACAGCAAATTGCCTCCATGGAAGAAGCGCAGGCTTTGTTGCTGAAAAACTTTAGGGTCGGCAAAGGCAATCCAAGTGCGTGTGCCCAATGGCTGACGGAGATGGCACGAGACCTCTTAGCACCGATCCCGTTCCGGGAAGTGTTTGTCATCCTAGCCCTATTTCTTCCGCAGCTTACCTTTGTCGAAGAAGCAACCACAAGACAGGAATTATGGAGTAGTCCCACTGTCAGAAAGTTTGGCCTCCTCGTGGATATCACACCCACAGCAACCGGGTTGGCAAGGCATGCGTGAATATCTGTGAAAAGTGTGGGTAGCACGCCTGTACAGTGTGTGGATCACCCAGTGCCTCTTTGTAGTGGAACTTTTTCGTTTTCTGTCCTTGGGGTTGGAGCTGAGTAGGGATCTTCCTTCCTGGAGTGTGTTTGCTTTGACCACCTTAGCAGGACTAAGTGGAATGTGACCAGAAGTGGGTAGGAGCATGTCTAGAGAAGCCCTAAGTATAGAGCTGTAGTGCTTGAGATGAGCTGTGTATAGCCTAGCTTAGCTTGAGAGTGTTTGGAGATGCTTTCTTGTACTTTTAGTATGTTTTGGACGACTGTGACCAGTCAGACCTCTTCAGAGAAGAGTTGACGAACAGACATACAGTCAAACCGACTGTTATGTTTGGCTCAAGAGCGGGATTCGCAAAAGGGTCGCACACGCTTCCGTGTTTTCACATGGTAGCGGAGCCCCGAGGATCCTAAGGGTGAGGGGCAGACGCTTGCGAGAAGAGTTTTTGAGTTGAGAAGGGTTTGTAGAAACCTGCAGCTTGTTTGAGCCATGGCCGACCAGACGTCGCCAACTCCGATGAGTCCTGTGACTTTTGGACCCACTGTCATTCCCATGAGTCCAACAGCTGAAGGGACTCAGCCAGCGAGCGCAGAGCCTGGAGTGTCGAGTAGCGATGTTGGAGCAACAAGGATTCCTTTGATTGCACCCGATCCTGTTTTGTCGACTTCTTCGTATGAGTGTCAACGAAGTGGTGAACAGGTTGATCCTTTGCAGAGTAGTGATCCTTGGTTGTCTTTCTATTCAGGGCCTGGTAGTCAGCAAGCTTTGCGAGATGCTTTGTGGGGAACTTATGGTCCTACTACTACACAGCTAGCAGCTATGCCGAGAACTTTGAATTTGCCACAGTCATGTTCGCATGTTGGAGATAGGTTGCAGCCTGGAGGTGTCTTGACAGGAGGTCAGGATCAGTTGGGAGCGCCTTTTCAACAAGAAGGTGGGCAGCAATCTCAGCAGCCGAGTTTTGTGCCGGGACAAGGTTTTTCTGGACAGAACGATAGTGGACATGGTGTTTCTTTTGGTTTGCCACCTGGATGGGATCAGAATTTGCCGACAGTAGGAGCAGATGGTTTGCCTTTTTCTGGACCTTCAAGGTCTCCTCCCCCAGTTGATCCTTTGTTGACTGGTTTGATGAATCAACAACTGCAATTGGGACAAGCAATGATGGAGGTTTTGAGACGACAGCAACAACAGCAACCTCAGCAACAAGCCCAGCAACAACAACCACAAGTTGGTGTTCAAGACCGTGAACGACTCACCATGGACACCAAGTGGATTCCTGGAATGCCCCTGCCATCTTACAAGCAGTGGGTGAGCAGGTCTAGGGAACTTTCAGGGTTCAGAGATTGGGCAGAGAAGCTGGGAGGTTGGTTGTGTCTCATTCACGACCGATATGGACCAGAATTGAGAGAGGCATTGCGCATGGAACAACCCATTGTTTTGCAAGGAGCTGATCAGGAGCTCAGAGCAAGGAGATTGTTCCATCTGATCCAGCAAGCATTCACTGGATACCCAAAGATTGAACACATGATTCGAAATCAGATCATGGCCCGTGGGGCAGCTGATGCGAATGGTTATGAACTGTTCAGGCTGATTCGACGTGAGTTTTCCATTTACAGTAAGCAGGAGGCACTTTACTACAGAGAGCTTGTTTTGAAGTTCACTGTCAAGAAACCTTCCATTGATGGTTTGATTGATGTGCTTCGAGAGATCCAGACCGAGATCGAATCATTTCACAGTATGCTTGAGGCAAGTGTGATGGCCAGGGCATTGGTTGATTTGAGGATCAATGAGGGGGATCAGTTTTTGCTGTATTTGAGGAATTTGCCTGAAAAGGTGTCAGAACATGTCCAACTCATCAGCGGTGCAGGGACTGTCCAGCAGCTTTGGCGAGCAGTGACTGAGTATTACATTCGCAGTCGTGCCACTGGAACTATGGAAAGGGCACATGCTGTTCAGGGTTCTCCTATTCGAAGCAAGGGTTGTTTCAACTGCGGAGACCCTGGCCATATGCAATCAGAGCGCCCCAAACCCAAGCGCTGCAAACACTGCGGGAAGAGCGGCCATGTGGCCTCAGATTGTTGGGAGAAGCATCCTGACAAGCGACCGTCCAAAAAGGATGGAGCAGACCCTGTGAAGAAGCCTTTTCCAACCAAAGGCAAGGGAAAAGGAAAAGGAAAGAGCAAGGGCAAGGGCAAGGGAAAGAGAAACAAGCTTCGAGAACTAGAGGACGGTGAAGAGTGGGAAGCTGAAGAGGAAGGTGAAGACCCCGAGGTCGATGAAGACCAAGACGAAGTCGCAATGATGGTTCTTGCGAGGAGTACTGAGAGTACTGAAGGGGTAGGAGCCTCCACAAGCGAGCCTGTAGTGCACAGCGTCACTCATCCTCTTGAGTACTTGTTGAGTACTCAGGGCTTGGGAAAGGATCTCAAGACCCACTGGCTTGTAGACCCAGGTGCCACTTGCCACATTGTTGCTGAGGAATGGTTGAAGCTTTACAAGGTGAAGCATTGGTACCAAGGCTCAGCTCCAATCCTGAGAGGTGCAGGGGATCATATTCTTCCCACTGCAGGGATGGTAGACCTAGAGTTCAAGGTAGGTAAAGTCCCTGTAGTCATGCAGCGAGTAGTGGTGGCGCGGATCAAGCTGAATGTCATTAGCTGTTATGCTCTGTCTGAGACTGGTTGGTGGACCAGGTTAGGGGGAGCCCGCGAAAGCATTTTGGAAAATGGTCAGGGGACCACTTTTCGACTGAGGATATGTGAGCGTGCTTGGTGGTTGAAGGTTGATCTGATTCCAAGGCCGAGTCCGGCCAGACGCGGAGGCAAAGCGACCAAAGGTCCTGCTCCAATGGAGGTTGATGAGGTGAAAGGCTCCCCATCGAACCCAGAAGAAGAGATCAGAGAGACCCAGACACCTGAAGCACGAAGCACTGAGAGTACGGTCACACCACATACACAGTACAGAAACGACAGAAACGAGAGTGAAACGCAAAACGATGCAGTGACTGAACAGGCACGACCAGTTTCTAAGGCAGGGAAGTCCAGAACTAAGGGTCGAGAAGTGAGGAGCACTCAGCCTGGTTCTTTGCAGTCGTTTTCGTATGTTTGTCGTATGTTTCGTTTTTGTGGTGCTGAGCCTGTTTCTTTTCCAACTTTGTCTTTTGATGATGAGCCCGATACGCTGGAGAAGGGGAATGAGGATGATCAGGGAGATTTTGCCTCTTTCACTTCTGAGTTTGACACCTGGGAGGTTGAGTCGAACTCTTCTTTTGTGAGCTGTGAAAGCCAGTTTTTGGATTTTGACTTCTTTTCCGAAGGTCCGGACGAGGATCCGGAGGCTTTTTCGGAGGTTTTTGGGAGATCTGAGACGGATTTTGCTTCCTTGCTTGCGTTTTGGAGGAACCAAGAAGGGTTACCGGAGGTTTCGGAGGAGTCCGAGCGTGTCCGGATGTTCCGTGGGTTGCCGAAAACCGTTGATGTTGAGAGTGATGACATGGAGGAGTACACTCCTTCCATCCCCGATCAGGTTGGTCCGGAGGCGGAGGCCGAAGGTCCGATGGTTGAGGCAGGTTCCGAGGTTGACGAACCACCTGGGGAGTTGCCCCATTATGACCCTGAAGGTCCACATTCGTCGGATTTGGAGGATCCATCACCCGAGCTGGAAGGCAGTTTGTTGTACGAGCATGAGTGTCGAGGACATTGGCCGTATGATCGAGGGTGTGATGCGTGTGTTCAGGCAAGAGGTAGGACGCCCGCAAGGAGACGAAAGGACCAGGAGTCAAGCACATGTGATCTTGCAGCTGACATCATGTTTGTAGGTGGAAGGCACTGGAAGGTGTTGGTTCTGCTCATGATTCAGACTGGCATGATTGGTATGGTGGTTCTAGGTGGTGACCGGGAGAAGGACGTGAAGTCCACTGTCTCTGTTTTGAATGAGATCGGTGTTGGAGGTTTGTCTTTGGAAGTGGCCACTGACAATGAAGCCTACTTGCTGAACCTGATGCAGAGGTCTCTGAGAGAGTCGAACTGTCGAGGCTTCCATTGGAGGAACATTTCAGAGAATCGTCCACAGGCCAAGGGTGTAGAACGTGCTGTGGGGATCATGAAAGAAGGTTTGTTCACCAATTGGTTGGCTTTGGAAGCTCATTTAGGCATGAGGTTGGCTTTGGAATCACCTCTGATGGGGTATACACCTATAGGACTTTCAATGGTTTCTGTGAGCGCAAGTGGGGTGGCACTCCTTTGGAATCTCTGAGAGAGAAGAGAGGAGGTCAGATACCACGAACTTTTCCTTGTGGGATCATGGGTTTTGTGAAGCCAGTTCATGCACAGAAGTGGCAAGGCCAGAGGATGGTGCTTGGTGCTTATTTGGGGGCCAGGTACAGTACAGGTGGTGGTTGTTTGGTTTACCCTGTTTCTGTTGACTCCACTGGAGTGAGGGAAGTGATCAAGGGTCACACTTTTAGAGTTAGGGACCAATCACCATGGTATGACGTGAACGTCTTGTTTCCTCTGCTTGCGGGTGCTTATGTTGATCCCAGAAGTGGCGAACAAGCTCTTCCTCCGCCACCAGTTCATGATCCGGAGAGGTCAGTGAAGAGGCCACTTGAGGACTCAGGTGGTGCAGGTGCAGGTGGGGAGGTTGCAGGTGAAGAAGGGGATGGAGACATGGAGGTCGAAATTCCTTTGCCAGATGGGAGCTTAGCTCCAGAAGGGGGTGGAGAACCGATGGACCTTGACATGATCTTGGATCGAGTCATCCAGCATGCCCAGAACGAGGCATTGAATGAGTTCTTGGCAGGTACCTCCAGGTGTGATGAGGTTGTGGGTGAAGTCGAAGCAGAAGGTCAAGGTTCTTCCATCTCTGTCCAGTTTGGGGGAAACCAAATCGATGTACAGATCGCTGAGGGTGTGTGTGATGAATTGACTGGGCACCCCATAGCGCATGACCAGGTTGTTGAAGGCATTCGCACAGAAATGGTGCAACTGGAGACATTGGAAGTTGGTGCCACCTATCCTGAGAAGAAGGGTCGCACCATCGCAGTTGAGCATGAAGTGCAAATCCTCACGGCGAGGTGGGTTTTTACCCAGAAGACTGCGATCCTCTGTCGTGCCCGGTTGGTCGTTCGCGACTATGCCTCTGGTGCGGAAAGCGCTTTTCGATCTGGCATCTATGCCCAACAAGTAGTTTAGATTCACTGCGAGTGGTCCTTGCCTTCTCAGTGGTTGAAAGCATGAGCCTTCTTACAGCTGACGTGTCGACAGCGTTCATGTATGCACCTGTTGAAGCCGATGCGTGTGATTTGGTTTTGCTTCCGGCGAACATCACTGTGAAGGGCCAACGAGTCATCTTGTGGCTGAAAAAGGCCATGAATGGCTTGAGACGTGCTCCATTGTTGTGGTTCTTAGAGCTTCAGAGGACGATCCGTGACTTGGGCGGAGACGAGACCTTTGAATCAACGTTGTTCAGAGTGAAGACCGACACCCAGTTTTTGTTGGTTCTTGTTTACGTTGACGACTTGCTTATAGCCAGCAACGACGTTGAAGGAGGTGAGAACTTCTTGCGTGCTCTTCAAAAGATCTGGAAGATCAAACGCACGGGAAGTATTCCGTCTGGGAAGAAAGGACTCCTTGAATTCTTAGGCCGCACAATCTACAGGCTCCAAGATGCCGAGGAGTGTCTGTATTTTGGAGTGTCTCGAAGCTACATGGAGGGCATCTTCGTGTCTTGGGAAGAGAAGCTCAAAGAATCCACTGGTTCGGCTATGCCCAAACTGGAGGAGCTGCTTAAAGATGCAGAGAAAAGGTTCGGGACGACCGAACTGTCCGCCACGGAAGCCCAGCGCTACCGTAGGGTCTTGGGACAACTCGCATGGGCAGCACTCTCCAGGGCAGACCTTGCTTTTCCTGTTGGGTTTTTGAGTAGGTTTCAGTCGAAGCCCCATGTCCCCGCGGAGGTTTGTCTTCGTAGATTTCTTCGTTGGTTGAAGGGTCATTTGCATTTTGTGCAGCAGATGCCCGCCAGTTCACCACCCGTGTTGACTGAAGAAGGGGTCGTTGTAGGTTTTTGTGATGCTTCATGGAATGTGACCAGCGTGTCTGGTGCTGTGATTTCTTGGCGTGGATGCTGTTTGAAGTGTTTCAGTAGGAGACAAGAGGTTCCGGCATTGTCGTCGGCAGAAGCAGAAGCGATCGCCATCACGGAGGCTAGCAAAGAACTTGTAGCTCTGGGGATGTTGATCGAGACCGCCCGTGACGGAATCCCTCTTGATGAGATAGGCATGCCAGCCAAGACCACAGGAAGCATGAAGTTGCATTTATACAACGATGGGAAAGCGGCTATTTCCATTTCTACCATGGAGGGTTTACTTCGACGTGTGAAGCACATGGAACTACGAGCACATTATGTGAAGTACCTCCATCGACGACGTTGCTTGACCTTGGAACACTGGGAAGGTGTTTCCAACCCGACCGACGGTCTTACGAAAAGTTGCAAGCTCATCGAGATGTGGCTGAACCTTTGCAATGCTGTAGGACTTGTATCTGGTTTGGAAGAGGATAAGGCAGCATTGTTGAGGGGTTTGTCTCGAGACGACGAGGTCGACGAACTTCCGACCGATGAACGTTCAGTTCGAGAAGGGGAGTATGCTCATCGTGCGTGTTTCTTGCATTTTTCGTCCGTTGGTGCTCGGAAAGGTGAAGGAAGATTTGGGCATTGCGCCTGTTGAAAGTTGAACTTTGTCGAAAATGCTTTTTCCGGAACAGTTTTCCAGCAGAAAGTTGACATTGGAGAGTTTCTGAATCTGTTTTGTACGTTTTCGTTGGTGTCCGTCTGTGTTCGGATCCGTCCGGATGAGTTCGGAAGAGTTTCGGTTGTCTTTTATCTGCAGCGTGTAGATTTGGAACCTCTTGTTGAGCAGCCAGAACTTTAGTGGAAGGACGTGTCCGAGAGCAGTCGTTGAGGTCCGACTAGGTTCGGAGGGGTAGGATGACTGTTTCTTGTTGATTTAGGAGCCTTCTGTTCTGTGGTGTTGTGTTTTTGAGTTTTGCGAAATTTGTGTTGTGCACTTTCCTTGGAATCTGGATAAGCATTCACTGAGGAATCCTGTTTGCTTCACCGAATGTCCGGATAGATACCTCTTTCCTAAGGAAATTGAGACGATTGAACTGTAGAGACTTCTAGTTGCGACATGTTTTTCCTTGTTTAGGACTGTTCTCTGTGTCTTGAGACAGTAGAACTGAGTGATGAACGCCCGCGGCCATTTTTGCTTAAGAAGGCAGCAGAAGGAAGTCGACTGGTGGCCTTGCACCAGGCGAAAGGGTTTTGTTTGTGTTTGAGGACATTGGAAACCGTTGATGTGCGCTGCAATAAGGAGTAGCTAACCATGAGTGGCTAGATCAGGGGTTTGAATGTCAGACATGTCCAGTTTTCGTGTGAGGATGCCAGGGTTGCAGGGTTGAGACGCCAGAGAAGACAGTTTGAGACTTCAGTTGCTGCAGGGTTTCTGGAAGCAGTTGTCCAAAAGGGTGAAACATTCATTTTTTTTAGGGTTGTAGCGTCTTCGAGGATTCTAGAACATCTCTTCTTCTTTGATTTGTGTTGAACTGTTTTGGTTTCTTGTGCTGTGTACTGTGTGGCAGAGCAAGGGTATGCTTGGCTTTGACGGTTCGATGCTCAATCTAACAGCCTGTCAGCTTCGCTGTGTGATTTGACTTGCGCACCTCGAATCTTGTGAGCACCATGGCCGGTGTTGAGCGTCCCGAGATTGAGATTGTGGAGGGTGAAGTGCCTGCGGCAGCAGGTGAGTTGGCTGAAGCAGCCGTACCATCCCCGAAGGCTTCGGGACCTGTGGGTCCTCCGGCAGCTCCGTCGACAGTCGCGAGCGGAGTGGATCCAAACAAGGTGGGCCAGACTGTGACAGGGCCTTTGGTGATCGATGTCGATCTTGTCGATATGCCGCTCGACACCCTACTGGCCCTCGACATGGGCTCAGCCGAACCAGGAGAAGACTTAGTATCGAGCACAGGGTTCGAACTGCTGAAGGGTGAGGCTGAGAGGTGGCATCGCGCGGCTTCGGCCGTCCAGGAGGCGATTTATGGTCTGCAAGCGGATTTGGATAAGGTCATCAACCTTCATCGAGCTGCACCTGAGACGGTGTTGGACGAGACGGTCCTTCCCGCGGAAAGCGGCCCAAGGTCTGGAATGACCTTCCGCGAACTGAATATCCGACGCCATTCGTTGACCATCAGGCAACAACAGTTGAGGGCAGGGGCCAGTTTTTGGGCCTTCACATATTTCCAAAGCCTTGTGGAACCGGAGGGCGACCTAGCTCCTATGGGGAGTTTGCCAGACTCGGCAAGAGGCACAGCCCTTTCTTCAGCGGATTACCTTCACGACCTTCTCCGCTGGAGCATCAATAGGTTCTCAAAGCTGGGTGATCTATACGCCCATATGTCAGAGTTCATGACTCAGATCCAGGAACATGAGGCCACCTCAAAGAAACAATTCACTGAGCTGACAGAGAAAGTCCACGAGCTCTCTGTGAGCATCACTGGATTGCAGAGTGCATCGAGGGTTGCATTGGACGATTCACGAGCCCAACAGAAGCAGACGCATCGGACTCTAGAGAACTTGCTATGGCAGCTCGCAGGCAGCGGCAAAACGGTCAACCAGTCGATGAAGGACATCGTTCTGTCCATGGCCAAGCTGATCCAACAATCCGAGCAACACCTCTCGCGAGGCACCCGAGCGGCAGAGGCCTCATCAGAAGGCATTGATGGCCTTGAGGTTCATTTGAAAGTTATAGGGGGGCGCCTGCAGAAGCTGGTTGAATTGCAGTCCAAGAAGCCAGATGAGCCGAAGGCGGCTGGACCGAAAATGCCACCGCCACCCATGGCACCGACAAGTGGAAATGCTCCAGCTCCGGGTGTGCCAGGAGGGATGACTGCACCTCCAGGTGCAGTGCAGCCGAAACTGATGCCAGGGTCATTAAACCCACCAACTCCATCAGCTTTTCCGCCAAGTCCTGCGTTCACCACACCGGCATCCTTCACCACACCGGCATTTGGGGCTGGAATCTTTGGGACGCCTCAGACGCCCGCACCAGGAGCAACCAGTGCTCCGGCTGTTCCATCAGCACCGGGGTACAAGAGGGTGAGGTTGGCCGATGGCCAGTGGAGCTGGGCTGAAATTGGCCAAGGCGATATCTGAGTTGCCATGACTTTGAAATGGCTGATGTGTGACCTTGGAGGTCAGGATGCCGCGGCTTTCGGGGAAGTAAATTCCTAGAAAGTTTGCACCAGGCCATTTTTCTTGTTTACAGCGGCCAGCCCACATCGGTGGAAAAAGGGATTGCTCAGAGGGTTTCGCTATTCGATTTGCAGTTGTTCAATTTGATCTTGTGAGATGCAGTTTTGAAGGGATTTGAAGTCTTGTCAACTTTGATGTTTGAGTAGGAGAAGATTCTTGTTAAGTTGATGTGAGACTACCTTGCTAGATTGCACAGGGTTTTATCCAACAGCAATGTCTGACTATGCCAGGTTGACCAGGGGAAACAGGCCTGGAGGTCAGTGGAAGCATGCTCACGAGGGATCAAGGGTTGAGAACTGCGAGATTAAGAGATGTCATTTGCATTTGCACGAAGGGATCACGGCAAACAGTAGAAAAGGGTTTGTTGCTAGCAGGGGTTCTAGCTTCCTTTGATTGCTGTGAACTTTGGACCGTGTGACATCTGATGTCGAGTCGATTGGTTGCAGTTGGAATGAAGAGAAAGGGTTTGAGCAGTAGCACAGGGATGGTATCTAGCAAGGGTTGGCTAGTTTCCTTTGCACTTGCTGTTTGATGCTGTGTGAAGCTTTTGGCACGTTGAATGTGACAGGTTTTGTCTTCAGGAATCTTCGTTTGCTTGACCTGTCAGGTGACCACTTGAGACCTTGTATGGTTTCAGGGTCCCAGTGATGACAGAAGCAGAGGCGAAGAGCTGGCTCCGTGCAGCTCTTTGAAGCCCTGCTGTCTGAGGGACCTTGAATCCTTGTTGCTTTGCTTGCTTGGTTGAAGCATGGTTGATTGGTTGATCTTGATTTGAACTTGCTTGAAGCTCGTTGTTCTCGATTCGTTGACGTTTGATCGACTTGGAGACCATCTTGAACCACAGGAGTTGAGATCTTAGTTGATGCTCGAACCTTAGTTGCTCAGAGAAAACGAATTGAAGAGAAGAAGAAGACAAGAAGACAAGGAGAAGGTACGAGGTGACCCAAGAAGGGGTGTGAAAAGTGTGGGTAGCACGCCTGTACAGTGTGTGGATCACCTAGTACCTCTTTGTAGTGGAACTTTTTCGTTTTCTGTCCTTGGGGTTGGAGCTGAGTAGGGATCTTCCTTCCTGGAGTGTGTTTGCTTTGACCACCTTAGCAGGACTAAGTGGAATGTGACCAGAAGTGGGTAGGAGCATGTCTAGAGAAGCCCTAAGTATAGAGCTGTAGTGCTTGAGATGAGCTGTGTATAGCCTAGCTTAGCTTGAGAGTGTTTGGAGATGCTTTCTTGTACTTTTAGTATGTTTTGGACGACTGTGACCAGTCAGACCTCTTCAGAGAAGAGTTGACGAACAGACATACAGTCAAACCGACTGTTATGTTTGGCTCAAGAGCGGGATTCGCAAAAGGGTCGCACACGCTTCCGTGTTTTCACAATATCGCATTACCTTTCCCTCGTGGTCACAAATGGCTATCTTTTGCCCAGCGCACTTCCAGAGTTGTAATTTTGACCAGCTAGCGAGCAGCCCCTCCAGTACGGTCCATATGGGCTCGCAGGCTGGGAAGGCCTATCGATTGGTTCTGCAGGAGCACGACACGTGCTATTCGGTCCTAGCACTCCTGCTTGCCTTTGTGACTCCCTCACGGAAACGAAAAGGAGAGGAATTGCCAAGTGAGAAGCTCCGGCGATTGAGCAGCCCTCGTCACTGGGACGTTGCCTTAGTGCCGTTCCCGGAAGATTTTGCGCCGCTGCCCACGCCAACCGAAACCGGTCTAGCGTGCCCAGCACAATGGGCCTTCCACCTAGCCTATGTGTGCTAGAACCTGGAGCAAATAAGTTCCGGGTGTTGGCAATTGCGGAGGCGGGAGACACTGTCACTGCTGACCACCTGCTGCAAATGGCCTGCCAAGCGGCAGAACACAAACCCACTGTGTTGGGAATCCCTGGCCAAGTGCCCATTCCGTATCAGCTTGAATGTACAGTAGTCCTGCTTCAGAGCTTGCATGCCCTTTTCCAGTTGCTGACTACGGGTAGTACACTGCAGCACTGTCCTCAAGCGGCTGGTTTTGCCGTTGCCCTGGGCACAGCCGCCCGGCATGATAATGGACACATTGTCTCGATGGCCTCCAGCCTAGCGCTGGCTCAGATCTACGCAGTAGCAGGTGTCTTTGGTGCTGGTAAAACTGATCCCTGACTTTCCTCCTCGCCTGGCTGGCCCTTACCACTCACCTCAAGATTGCAGTAGTGCATAAAGAGAATCCGGCTGGTCGGGCAATCACCAAACTGCTCGCTGCTTTTGACCTGGAGCCAGACCACCAGAGATATTTCATTCGGCCAGTTAGCAGAGAAGAGGCAGAAACTAACACAGCCTGCACTGCCCACGATCTGCGTGCAAGTGACGCGGCTCCACACATCCCCGGCTGCCATGTCACTACTGGGCTTGTTTGGGACCAAAAAGGCCAGACTCCACACTCAACACGCACATGGAGAATGTGACCTGCTCATCAGTGAAGAGGCACAGCAGGATATGGACCTCAAATCTGCCTTCGCTGGCGGTTCCCCGACAACCCTTCTTTCGGCTGCTGCTCGGTGATCCCAAACAGAGCCCTGGTGGAGCAGCCGATGGACAGAGAGCTCACCGCACGCTCTTGCTCAAAGCTCCCATTGGGCTGCGAGCAGCGGCTGCAGTGGGCCACAGGCCATCACGGGGTAACTGGTTCCGCCCGGACAAGGTCAAGGCCACGTCTTCGTTCGCCTGTCAGTTGCAATCCACATACAAGGACCTCTCCAGCGTGGATCTGGATCTCCCGGAAGGACTTCTTGTCTAGGTTGTGCAGCCACCAGCCCGGACAGCCCGCTAGACTTCAGACAGGCACAAAATGCGGCCGAAAGATCGGGAGTCGCAAGCCTGCACCGTTGGAGTTTGATGTTGTCAACGAGCGCAAGGGTTGCCCAAGAAGTGTATGAGCCGTCAAAAAAATTCAGTATCCCATGTTGTGCAGCCGACTGACACCTGGCAAATGGGTACCGCAATCCGAGAGGATCACCTGATTGCCTCAGACCTGAGATTTGTCCACTGGTGCCACGCTTCGCCCAATGTGGATGCAAGGAATAACCCAAGGAATAACCCTACTGTGCGAGTGTATCAACATCTCGAAGATAAACTTACCCAAGCAGGAGCCGACACCGATGACATCTTGGCCCTTACAACTACCCGGGAAGGGGCTACGAATCCACGTAATACTTCTCCATTGCAGGCAAAAAGGCTGATGCAGAAACTGCAGTCAAAGTTGCAGGTGCCACGGCCAAACACTGCATCGTTATTCAGGGGCTAGAAGGGCACAACCGGACTATGACCAGGAGTGTTTCACACGAGCAAATGTGGCATACAGCCGAGCCACCGACCTCACCATCCTAGCCTGTCCCCTGAACATGTAAGAGATGCCGGGGGCCCTTGCGGCCCTTTTGCATTGTGTCCAAACGATCTACACTTATGACAACAAAGAACCCACTATTCGAGGCTCACTGGACCTTACAGCCACACAGGTTGCACAAGCCACGATAGTCTTCCAGCAGGCGCTTCTGCCCCACCCACTGTGGTTAGGCCCGCTACCGGTCTGCCTCGCAGAGTACCATCAAGGCAAGGTGAGGCGCTTACGTCTCGTCTTAGCTGCTCTGACGCACTTGACCAAGGCGGAAATTGCTGGTCTGCGAGAAGGGCCCCACCTGCCTGGTGGTACGGTCTTGCATGACCTCGTCTATGGTTATGCGGTTGATGCTTCGTCTAAGCCGGAGTGGTTGGTCATGACAGATGGGCAGCAGCCAGGACGTTGGCGACTCCTTCACAATAGCTTTGGCCCTGGGCAAAGGTGCAGCGTAGGAAGCTCCCTGCGCTGTCAACCAACGCCATGCACCGGTGAACAGCGCAGTGCACAGGACTACACCTTTGAAGCCCCTTGCACCGTGTTTACTTTTATGATGCATGGAGAGTACAGCCAGTCCTGGATGCCCCCGGGTCTAAACTTGTCCTGCCGCCGCAACCGGGCCTTTTAGTGCACGGCTGTTATTGGCCTCAGCCAAGTGCAACACCTGATGTGCTCTCTGTCTCTGACCGTGCCAGAAGAAGAGGACGGTGTACAAGCGGGACAGCCCCTGTCCTCTCCTGCGGCGACAGATGCCACAATGGCCGACGAAGAAGCAAGTGAAGCAGTCTCTGTCTGCAGCTCCTCCTCAGAGTCGCCTGCCATGCCGAGCGCAGTGCAGCCGGAGGAAGACGACGCGCGCATGGAGGACAGTGACAGTGCTACCACCTCCTCTGCAGATGAGGGTGATTGCCTGAGCAATCATCCGGCCTCCCCCGAACAGCGCAAGACGAAATGCTGGCAGCAGAAGATGAGGTAAGCAGTACACTGCCCGCGCAGGGCGTGGACCCCCAAGGTGACAGCCCCACATCGCACTCCTCTGAGTCCCCAATCAAACGAAGACCGGGGTCTGAGGCCAGTGCAGGAGAGCTCAGTCCAAAAAGCTGCGGCAATCACTTGCTCCAGCATCCAAGCAACTGCTTGGTAGCATCTCTGAACACGAACAACCACCGGCCACACTGGCAGACCTCGCCGTCGGACTGCTCAAAGGCAGGAGGCTCCGGTTCGCAGGAACCCCGAGACACCGCCTGACCATCCACGATCAATGCAAGAGCGCCCACACGCCATGACAGAAATTGATATTGCCAGTGATCAAGGGCATGCAGAACGAGGAGGCACTGCTGCCACTGATCTCCAGCTGGAATCTGAGCAGAGAGCCATGCAGGCACTATACGACTATCAAAGTGCGGCTCGAGCAGCCAGAGAAGCTGACGGACAAAGTGTGCCGCTCCCCTCACTACAGATCTACAGTGACCTGCCTAGGGAATGGCCGATGGCGAGGCTTGCAATCTCCAAAAAGCAAATTAACCGCCTCGTCCGTAAATTCCTCTGGAGGCGGGTATAAGTGAAGCTCTTGCTGTCCCCACTTTCGTGAAGAGTGGACACCCAGCGTGCCCTTTCATCACTCAAAAACAGCTAGCCCTTTATGCAAGCCCTCGTTTCTGGCAGTATGGCCTGCTTGCCTTTATCGCAAGGTGCTGTTCCTTTGACAATCAACACAGACACCAGGGTACAGGAACAGCTCAGGCAGTGGCTGTGAAGCCACAGAAAACAAAGGAAAAAGATGTCGATGCCCTCACCTTTATGCAAACGGTCATCATGTCCTTTGTTAGGGGAATGGAGTATGGTGAGCAAACGCTACCCACCAATGACCTCTTTGTCTATCTCCCAGTACAGATCCTGCCTGACTTGGTTGTAGCCATGGAGCGGCAGGGCTTCAGGCCCGCGCAAGTGAAAGGGGGCTACGGCTACCGACCCAAAGAAGAAGGAGCTGAAGACAACCCTCTGCTCGTTGTGGGAGTGCACACTAAAGAAATTGCATACGACCGATACCCCCGAATGCCGGATACGTCCTGGGCTGAAAGAGCTTACTCTTGTGGTGCCCTTGACCCGTCTTTAGAACAAGCTATCTCGTTTCCTTCCCTTCTACAGCTGAGGCTGCGCATTGAGTTCAGCTGAGCGATCGCCCAGGTTTGCGCTACCGGTGCCAGTGGGGGCTGCTGAACCACCAGAAGCTGGTACTGAGGAAGCAACTGAGGAAGAGGACATGGCAGCAGAACCCAACTACGCCTTTGCCAAGGGATACGGGCGTTTCGGCATAGGCTATACCAGGCTAGCAACGGCGCTTGGCAATTTTGAGCAAGGGGACATCCAAGCAGAAGGTACAGTAGTCGCTCAGTGGCTGACCTCCGGGCTAAGGGTTGCCATGTCCCGCACAGGGTGGAATCTGCTGTCTCCCCGCTATACGCTGACCAAAATTCCCAGTACTCTCCTCAGTAACTACTACTGTAATGGATATCCCCTCAGTCCAAAAATGGAAGATCGCCCGTATAACCAATATGGCCAGTGCCTCTACACAGAAGACCGATGGGACCAGCTCTGCGCATGGCTCACTGGAAACCCCACGTTTAGGAGGCAGCTCGCAGGCTACAAGCAGGCACTTAGGGACCAAATGGGCTACAGTCAGGAAGACTCTGATCCGCGTAATAAAGCTCGCCGTACCGTCCCTCCTCCAGGAGAGGGAAGCTCCTCGTCTGCAGCGGGGTCTTCCTGTCACATCAGGCCTCCCCCACCGCCCCCGCCTTATGGGTGGTGGCAGTAGGGCGGTCTCTAGTAGGAGTCTCCGCACACAGTTACCACCTCCGAGTAACTTGGACTCTTTCATGAGATGGGTGGCCTTAGCCACCCTACTTCTTGTTGTCTGAGTATTTTTTGTTTTCGAAATGACTGCATGTTCGCTACCTCAGTTGTTTGGCCCAAGCAACTTGAGCAAGAACGTTCGGACTGCCGCCCACAGCGACAATGCCGCTTGACCAAGACCGATATGATGTCAGCATCGATTTGGTGACGATAGCAGGCACGGAATATGCTATGCAAACAAATCTCGCTCAGTATGAGGACGTGGCACAGCTGGAAGATGACATTCTCTGCTTTCTGCCAACAGTCTCTGATTTGGATGTCTTTGGCTGTGAGCTGGACCTACTCGACCTTCACACGCAGCGACCCCTGCCAGAAGCATTCCACACGGTGCTCCTGCAACGGCCGAAACTACAAATCGTAGTACGTCCCTGCATGGTAGATGGACACTCCATCTGGCAGTTCCAGGCTGACGGTAGAGAAAGCTACCCCAAGGCTATACGCGTCCCGGCCAACCCGCGCGGAGAAAGTGCTGACAGAGCCTTCTATGCTGCGCCCGTGCTCCGGCGCGTAGAAGTGGCAATGGGCATTCAACATGTAGGATTCGCGGCCTGGCAGAGTTGTCAGCAACTGCAAATTGTCAAGCTCCCACCCTCTGTCATAAGTCTTGAAGATGGGACCTTCCAGGGGTGCTGCGTGCTGCGAGAAGTGGCCGCCCCGGGATGTGTCCAGTACAGCCGAAGAGTGTTTGCGGAGTGCTGCTCCCTTGGTCGAGTTGGTGTCAGTCAAGAAACTGATGACAGTAATGTCCTTGCACCAGGGGCACAGCTAGGCAGATATGCATTTGAGAGTTGTCTCACACTTACATCCATCACCTTTGCCAGGGACCACACCAATAAACCTCGAGCGCTGTCTGAAGGCGCATTCTGTGGAGCAGGCATTGAACAGCTCTGTCTGCCAGGTGACTTTCACAATATCGGGCCACGGGCCTGTGAAAACTGCAAAGGACTTGTGGAGGTCAACCTCACGTGCACAGAAATCACAGCCCTGCTCCACTCCACCTTTGCCCACTGCGTGGCTCTGAATTGTATATGGCTTCCGCCGCGACTAACGCAAATTGGCAAAGAAGTTTTCCTTAATTGTGTTGCGCTCCAAGAAGTGGTCATCCCGACAGAACTCTGTGACATAGGCATCCGTGCTTTCTGTGGGTGTGAGCAACTGCAACGCTTTACGCCCCTAGATTGGGGGGAGATTGAACAGTCTGTGCAGGCAGAGCACAATGCTTTCTTTATGTGTGACAAATTTGAAAGACCACTGTGGGTGGAGCTGCTCCCCGCTGAAGGACCCGATTCGGATGCCTTTGACGAAGAGCTATATAATGAATTTTCCTAACATCGGGCCAGTCCATGCGGGGGTCATGGTGGGTGCCTTAGCATCTGTCTCTAGAAACATCCCCGGCTCTAGAAACAGTCAATGAGCAGAGTGAGAAGCTTTTGGCTCAAACAGCAAATGAAAGTAGTCTGCCACACATGGAGCTTGCCGACTCATCCAGACTTAGTACTCCCCCTGAAACGGAGCCGGTCATGGACTGCTCCTTGGTGCTGACAACGCTCTCGGGGGTTACTATCAAGGTCTCTCTCAGTGTGGCAAAATTTGATCGATTTGAGGACCTAGAGGACCAGGTTATGGACTATCTTGTCTCAGTAACTGACCTTAAAGTGTTTGGGGGCTCCATCGATTTTCTGCAAACTGCCACGCAGACATACCTAGAGGACCCAATCTGGGACAAGCTACAGCAAAGCATGGAATACGCTATTGTCTTCAGGGATAGCAGTGTAGTCCTGCCATCGCAGGAACAACTTGAAGGATGCCCTATCTATCATGTTCCGCTTGCTGTTCATGTCCCCATGAACCCAGAGGAAATCGTCCCGGAAGGGGCTTTTGCAGGTGTTCCGCGTCTGCGACGTGTCAGCGTTGAGTCAGGTATCAGGCTCATTGGAGCAGAGGCGTGGCAAAATTGTCGGCAGCTTCGCATTGTCAAACTGCCGGCCACTGTGGTAGGCATTTCCGATAACGCCTTTCGCTACTGCAAACTACTAAACAGTGTCTCGGCTCCTGGTTGCCGGGAATTTGGATACAAAGCCTTTGCGGAATGCTGCTCCTTACAATGGGTGTATGCATCGGAAGGGGCTGCAAATTGGTTCAGCAGCGAAACCAAGCTCGGGCATTACCTCTTTCAAGGATGCATCAACCTAGCTGAGTTTACCTTGTGTGAGCTTCCAGCCCCCCGTGGGCCAACACTGCAGGACGTGACCAGTGAGCTGGCGCCAGGCTGTCTTAGCTCTACGGGAATCACCACACTTGCTCTCACGAAGGATTTTACAACTATTGGAGCGCGCGCGTGTGACAGTTGCCGACTGCTTAAGAGGGTTGACCTCTTCAACACCAACGTTGAAGAAATTCCGGAATTCACCTTTGTACACTGCACTAGCCTCAGAGAAGTTCTCCTTCCGCCTACTCTCCATACAATTCGGGTTAAAGCCTTTATGAACTGTGCAGCCCTTATTGAGCTTGCCATCCCGCCCTCGCTAAAATATATTGGAAGTAGGGCTTTCTTGGATTGCACTGCCCTTAAGAGGCTCGTCAAGATGCCAGGAAGACACAAATGGCGAGGAGTCCATGCCGAAGAAAATGCTTTTGCCATTTGTCCGGATATGAGATGGCCACCCTGGCTGCACATGATCCCGGACATGGGATATACCCCTGGTCTGGGATGAAGACACGTCCCTCTGACCACAGCTATCGCGGTCTCACCGTCACCCATCAAGAGTCTGGGCGCGCGCCTTAGCTCGAGTCCAGAGTAGGCCAGAAGTCACATCAAAGTACTTTTCACCTTACATAACTAGCTATAGTTGCCTTCCGTGAAACAGGGGGGTGATTAGAAATCGTCGCTGTCGAATCGAAACAGGTTTCCTCTAAGCGTCTATGTCATGCACTTCTTTGGGCTCAAACCAGGGAATCCCGAGTGCAGAGCATGCCTGAAGACGTAGGTGGAGCCAGTCCACGACATAGTCGGGGAGAGCCAGGGGCACGGCCCCTCATACTGCTTACGCTGGCAGGCGACGAACTGCCCGTCACGGTGGATCCTACTGCGCATGTCAGTCTTCAGAGCTTTGAGAATGCGGTGTTAGAAAGGCTCCCCCACCTAGGAAGCAATACCACACTCGGGTGCGAACTGCAATTTGTGCAAACGAACACCCTACAGATCCTTGTAGACCCAACTCAGTACGCACTAAGTACCAACCACAGGTATTATGTGATCGCTCGGCAATGCATGGTAGAGGCAGTACACAAGGGGCAGCTAAAAGGGGAAGTCAAGGCAATCCGGGTGCCGCGTGGTAGAAATGACAAAATTTCCCCACAAGCCTTTTCCTTTTGCGCAGAAATCCGTCACGCACTCGTTGAGAGCGGTGTCAAGATTGTCGGAGAGGCTGCGTGGAGGAGCTGTCGACAGTTGCAAATCGTCCACTTGCCAGACACAGTCGTCAGCCTATTGCATGGCGCCTTTAGCTGGTGCCAAATTCTACGAGTAGTGGTTGCCCCCGGTTGCAAGCATTTCGGCACTAAAGTATTCGAAGAGTGTCGCTCCTTAACGAGGGTGGGCACGGCTCAATGCCCTAGCAATCGGCTAGCCCCCCAAGCCCAACTGAGGCCTCGAGCTTTTCAAGCATGCACAGCTCTGAGTCACATCAATTTAGGCATGCCAGAGCCGGATGCAGCGCACCCAAACCGATGCTTGCCGGACTGCTGTTTTCTGGAGGCTGGCATTGTCGCACTTGCCTTGCCGACAGACTTCAACAGGATAGGCTCCGCCGCCTGTGCGAGCTGCCAACAGCTGCAAACTGTTGATCTGTCCCAAGCAGACGTGCTTGAGATTTTGGGCTCCGCTTTCGCACACTGTTCGCAGTTGCAACAACTCTGCCTTTCCCGCAACTTGAGGATCATTGAGCAAGAAGCCTTCCTCAAGTGTACCTCTCTACAGGAGGTTTCCACTCCACCATCCCTGCTTTACATTGCGCGACGCGCTTTTGCAGGTTGCACGCAACTTCGAGCAATACGCAAGCAAGGAAAAAGTAAAACACGGCGAGGGACATATGCCCGACCCAATGCCTTTGACAAATGTGAGCAACTCGATCAGCCCAAATGGCTCCGATTTTTGCCGGCCGATGCCAATGATTTTTGGAGAGAAGACTTTCTAGAACCTGCACCAAAGGCCAGCAATGCTTTCGCGGCGGGAATGGTGCATAAGCACTCCGCCAGGAAGCTACGTCAAGTGAAATGTGCAAACATTGAGTAGAGTCGCCAACTTGTTTTCGACATTCACGATACAGTGAGCCAATAGGAATGAGAGCCTTAGCTCCTCGTTCCCAACAGGCGGGTGGTAGAGAGTGGCAATGGAGGATGCCCAGGGGGAACCTTAGTTCCCTCTGTTGATGTCCGACATTACCAATTTTGTACAAAGAGGCACATATACCATGCTAGGATAGGTCCACGGTCTCACCTGTTTCACACGGGCCTTGCACGCAACAGGACAATGCTTTTGCAATGACGCAGCATTTCTCAAGGTTAGGGCACACCCCGTCCTGGCACCTTGGTGTGCCGAAGGGTGCAGAGATGACCTCCCTTCGGGGGGGTGAGCCTTTCGCACCCTTACCTGCAGGCTTTCGTCGTTTGCTATGGCCGCCACTGCCTGAACACTACCAACTACTATGCCTCTTGACTTGTATGTGCAACCAGTTGCAAGGGTTGTGCTACAAGAAAGGATTTTTCCACGGCATGATCTGCATAGCAACCACTGATCCACTTAGGCAAGGATCAGACCTGCGTTAGAGCATACCAATGCCCGGGACTTGCATTGTGACCAGGTTTTTGCCACTCTGTGCAGTGGCCGCTGGTCACTGGTAATAGTGATGTGAAGTCCATTTGACGACTTCGTTGAGATTTTGCTAGAGCACAAACCCTCGCTGCCATGCTCTTCTTTCGCTTGTTTCACCCTAGTACAGAGGAAATACTACTTGGTGGTGGAGTCTCGGCCTGTGGGCTGTGGTTGGTTTTGTTTGGTTTGTTGTTGGGTTGTCTTTGTCCTTTTCTCCACCATCTGATTGTATTTCCCTTCCTTCAATGATGACCTGGGCACCATGCCCACACGGCGTCCGTACTCGTGGAAAAAAAAGCATCACCCAAAGTGTGGACTTTTCAGAGCCCATGCTCAGCCAGTCTTGTTCCTTCTGGTGGAAAGTGCAGTCTTCGCACTCCAGCTCTTTGATGGGCTTGGTTCGGTTCCTGCCCTGGCTGGTGCAGAAACAATTGTGCTTCAGCGCGGGAAGCTGTGCTGGGGCAGTCCTCAGCCAGTCATCAATCACGTCTGGCATGCTGGGACTTCTTCTTTTCTGCAAATGAAGCTTCAAACATGGCTCATCGGAGGGTGAACAACAGACACTATCAAGACACAAGGGTGCGTCAGCCACTTTTTTGGGCAACTCTGATGGAGAAGGTTGGAGTTCCTTGAAAATGAAAGACGGTGCATGGAGGTTCCACACAGTTGGGTTTTGAAATCCGGCATGATTGGTACAGTGAACAAAGCACTCACGGAGGTTGGCTCCAGTGCTACTCTTCCGAGATCTAACATTGCCAGGACAAGCTTGAGAGCAGGAACTTTTTTGAGAACTCTCCTAACGAGGGAGGCGACCTTGCAGGAAGTTTCATTGATCAAGAGGATCACGTTCGAGCAGCAAGATGACACACTACTAAAGAAGATTCCTTTTGCTGAGAGGCAAACGCGCATGGATGCTTTGAAGACCCGCCTGACGGGTGTAGCCATTAAAGGCGAGCTTGAGCCTGCCCATGTTGTTTTGGAGCGAGCTTGTCAGATGTACGACCAACACATCATAAAGTATTTGGAACCTTCTGTTTGCATTAGTCGCACCTATGAGATCCAAGGAAGCAAACAAACGAGAGAATTAGCCTTTGAGAAAGGCACAATTGTTTTGAAGAACCAGGATGAGAAGCTTAGCACCGTGACAGACAGCGAGTTGAAACTCCACTTTGCTTTCACTCGCCGTGCAATTGCTTTAGAGTTCGCCAGGGTCATGAGTTTTGATCAGCGCAATGAGTGGGAGACCTTTTTAGTAGAAGCACTGCATCGTGAGAGTCCTCCGGGATACAACAAGCCCAGGTTGTTCAATGTGACCGAGCAGCCTGGCCGAGACTTGCAAGCGCCGTGAACTCTGTCAAGCAATTGATTGACGGTAGGTAGAAGGATGCCATTGTTTCCAGAAGGTTTCCATTGCAGCAGAGCAACGAGACTCGAATGATCGACGACTATTCCGTCAGCGGAATCAACGACACCTGCACGGCTCACAATAAAGTGGATCTGCATATGAGTGACACGCTGGCGGCCTTGACAAGCCAGTATTTCAGGCACTGTGCAGAGAGAGGCAGCTTGACAGTTCCTTGGCTGCCAAGACATATGATTTGAAGAGTGCTTACCGGACAGATTCCTATCCGGGAGTCCCATCTCAAGTATGCACATTTCAGCATCTTCAACCATGAGACGGAGCAGGCTGCAGTGTATCAGATGCAGACCCTCCCTTTTGGGACTACTCATAGTGCATACTGTTTTCTGCGGTTCGCAAAGATGCTTCACTTCATCGCTGCGAGAGGCCTGTTTGTAATGAACACCAACTTCTATGACGACTTTGCCCGTGTTTCTAGGGCGGAGATTCAGGACAGTGCAAAGCATGCAATGGAGCTGGTCTTCTTGCTGACAGGTTGGGAGTTTGCCCGAGAGGGGAAAAAACGGAATTCTCCACTCTGCGCCGTGCACTCGGTGTTGTGTTTGATTTTTCTTTGTCCTCGGAGCAAAAGTTGATGATCGAGAACACAGAGCAACGAAAGCTGGAACTGAAAGAAATGATGCAAGCTGCCTTGGACCGAGGCACGTTGACGCGTCCCGAAGCTTTGGTGCTTAGAGGTAAACTAGGATTTGCAGACAGCTTCGTCCACGGTCGCTTGGGGAGCTTAGTGCTAAGTAAGATAATCGAACATGCCTACGGAGCCCAAAAGCAAATCGCCGAGAGCTTGCGAGACGCCCTTCGTTTCATGCTTGAACGCTTGAACTCAGGAAAGCCCAGGGTGGTTCGTGCTCACAGGCTTGAACAATGGTTCATCTACTCCGATGCTTCGTACGAACAGAGCAACAAAACAGGAGGCATTGGTGGTGTCCTTGTTAATGACCGAGGTGAGTGCGTCTCTTGGTTTGGGTTCAATGTTGACTCTGAGACTTGTCTAGAGCTTGGTGCCTTCACCAAAGACACCATCATATATGAACTAGAGTTGTTTGCCGGAGTCCTTGCAGTAAAATTTTGGAACAACAAAATCTCGCGCGGTCTTCAAGTATGGTTCGGAGACAATGAGGCTGTCAGGTTCTCCTTAATAAAAGGCTCTGCCGAAGGTGAAGTTGCGCAAACCTTGATGCGCACCCATCTAGAGCATGAAGCCTTGAATAGCTCTCAAGCCTGGTTCGCTCGCGTGCCTACTGAAGCCAACATAAGCGACTTCCCTTCCAGAGGCGAAGCACACCCTATGCTCGAACCTGAATTGTCCGAGAGCTTGCCAGTCAAGGACTTGTTCGATAGCATTATGCAGTGTTTGCGTGATCTTGGGTGCCAGCATTCGACGAAGGGGGACAAACCATGCATTGCGCCCCAATATCTCGAAAGAGAAAAAAGGAGCGCTGATTTCTTGCTTTGTGAAATCAAACGTTGAATTGACAATGAAGCTCACCGAGTTGTCACTTCTGTTTTTAGGGTGGAGGCACCCGGATTTCACACGCGTCTTTGCTTCTGCGCTGGTTCAAGTGGTGGGCGGGTGGGCGCGCCGTTTCGTTTGCCCAGAAGCGCCCACCCACCAACACCTTGAAGAGTACTCGCTTTTGTGCATCGACGCTCTTCAGCTCGAAAGCAGTGCGTTCCAAGCCGCACGCCCCAAGCAAGCAGTTCGTCACAAGACCAAGTTTCACAGAGCCAGACCCAGTGGCCTACAGGCCATGCATTGCACCCCAATATCTCGAAAGAGAGAAAAGGCATTTACGTTTTGCGTCGTGTTTTTTTGTCGTTAGAAGGAAAAAAGCGTTCTTCAAAACCCACAGGCTCCAATGTATGCACTATATGGGTACACTTAGCTTCATATCAGTTATTTTGAACATTGGCTCTTAACAAGCCTAGCCTATGTAGCTAAAAATCAATTACAATCACAAGCCACAAAAACTCATATTGGACTCATTAATTTCGAGACCCTTCGAGGCCTTTCGAGACTGCCCCCCCGAGAGTTTGAGAAACATTACCTGCGGGGTCAATATATTACAAAGCATCCTACTGCGCCTTGACTGCTCTCCCGCACCAAGCTCTCCACAACCATCCAGTGAAACGACTAAGTTTACCCCACATATTGATTCCTTCGTGGTAGGCTATCGTACGAAAGCCTTGGCCTGGACATTGCAACATGTTTGTCCCTTTGAGCATTCTGCGAGTGTAATGATGATTAATGATGTATATATATATATATAATATATATACATATATGTGTGATCCCGCTTTCAGCATGGATTTAAGTGATGTGTACTTTAGGCAAACTAGTAGGTCCGATAAAGACAATTTATAACACATACGTGTAAAATTGAATCTTGAATTATCTAAGTTTGTCTTTGGACAATAATTTGATCAGGAGCTGTTACCTCTGTCAACTTGACCAAACTTTGGCGGGCTTGCCTGATATATCTTGATAGTCAGTGCATGTTTGCAGGCAAAAAATGTGTTCTTCGAGGTTTGTAGGCATAAGGCATTTTTAGGTAATTCTGTTATTCTTGAAGGACTGTGGCAGGCATTTTGGCTGAAGCTGTGCTGGGTCGAGAAAAAACCTGTGGGAGCAACCTGCATAGGGGGTCTATTTTCCACTATATATGTGAGGCATGTGTAGGAAAATTCTTTAAAAAGGGCACACTTTTCACTGCCGCAGGACAGCTGCTAGTAGTCCAAATGGGTGCACAAAATAACTCGCAGGATGATACTGATAAGCAAGGATGCTGAGTTGCAATAGAGCAACCAACAGGGGGTGAAATTCACATGTTCGCCATTGTCGTTGTAAAGATATGAATGTGCCACTGAATGAATCACAATGATGCAGAATTGTTTTTGGTTCGATCTTAAGATCGAACCATACCCAGCAACGAGCAAATATTGTGAGAAACTGCATGGCTACCCTACCAAAAATGCCGCCCGAAAGCCAATGTTTGTCCCGGTGAGGGCCCCCCAAAAGCCCTATTCAAATTCCCATGTGGAGCCCAGCCCTGTGGTCATACCGAAATCCAGAAGACTGGTAAAGCAATAGGCAGCAACAAATTAGTTGAGTGTGCAGTAATAGGCAACAAGGTTTTCTTTATACGATTGTGTTGATGTTTTGTGTGCTTTTGTTGTTTGGTTTGATCTCTGACATTTGTATGTTTATGTTTTATTATTCTTACCTTTTTCCTGACATAGATATGGAGAGAGAGAGAGAGAGAGAGTGAGAGAGATCATATTACTGTGTTCTATGTAATCACATAATATTGCATGTTTTATTTTACACATTAAGTGCAGTTCACTTTTGCAAATGCACTTAGGGTGCTAAGTTTCGGAAGAATGACGGCAGGAGCTGTATTGCACAAATGCGAGGCATCGGTCCTTCAATTATTTTCCAACCCGGATTCCCATCGCATCTCGTGTAATGCCACAGGGATGGACGTTTTAAGTATATATAAAGGCTTGGACACGGACGAACCCTTGCTAGTATGTTCTAGCTCCGCTTCGTATTTACGTCTATATTTTGACACTGCATGGCTGTGATGCTTGAGCAATTGGAAATAATCCTTACCTTTGACTGTTGCGAAATTGCTGCATGGGGGAGAGTCAGCCAAAGAAATGACAAAAAGATGCCCTCAAGGCAAACCATGCAGATAATTTTGCAGAGTCACGCGAAGTCACACAGATGTCACGCGGAGTCACGCAGATGTCACGCGAAATTCCGTGAATGTATTCAAATTTTGGGTACATTCACAGAAATGTACTTAAAATTTGGATACATTCACAAAACTTGTCACGCCAAAGTCACGCAAGGTCACGCGGAGTTTCCCACATGTTCCACATCAAAAACGTTTGTAACTATTCAGGGCCTGGTGAAACTGAAACTCTCCAACATCGAACGGATGACCAGAACCGAGTCGACGGCGGCGTCACCAAAGAATCTGAAAGCCTTGAGCTAGAACAACTACTGTATAGGTATACCATAGGTATGACCCTCCAGGACTCTCCATGATTCCCACTGTTAAGCATACTCGGGTGCTTTTTGCAAAAGGCACATACGCGGAGAAAGAAAAGTGATGCAAACGCTGCGGTACATTGATGATCCCAAGCTACAGTCTGTGTTAAAGTGTTCAAAAAGGTTTTGGACTCTCTACTGGCTCTACCAATGTTGTTCTTTTCAATGGACGTCGCTGAATGGCTAATTGGCACATTGTATGCAATGTTTGAAGCTTGCACAGAGCGACAGAGCGGCATCAAGATGATTTGGTAGTGCCTATAGGTAACCCTGTATCCTGTTCCCCTTAATTAGGCCATTTTGTCTTCCTGGTGCATTGCATTAGGAACTCGCTTGTCTGCGAAAATTCCACCATGCTCTCCTCCTGAAATAATGCACTTCGCCCTTGCAATGCTGGGAATGTGAAAATATAGTGTAGCTTTACTTACTGCGCATCAGGCAGTGATATGGCACACCAACAGCATACCAAGAAACATATGGTCTTTATTATGATTGTGTGCGTTCACCATGGTCAATTTGGCTAGACCTCGTCGTCGCTGAATTGCGCCGCAGGACATGACATTTTGTTGAATTTCTCTGTGACGAATGAAATCTGATTCAAAAAAACAACAATTCTGATCCACACGCAACTTTTGACATTGATTTTGTTGAGACGCGGGCAAGACCTAGGCTTCTCGGCTGGGGGAGTGCCTGCGACTCTTCCGAGTGCTTTGCAACATTTGTGACACTGCACATAAACAATAATATAAATATTGTTGTTTGAGAAGATCAAGGCAGCTAGCTCCTAGCGTCAAGCAGGCGCTGAGAACGCGCTGACTGCTTGGCTCAGAGAACTCTAACTCATGTGGCTGTAGTGGACCTGTTTCACCTCAACACCTACCACTTCCGGTGAATTGTACAGTAACGGCTATCTCTTTTTGGAGTGTGTGTGGACCAACCACGCACAGGCAGCTTGGATCTGTTACGAACTCAACATAATATACAATAATTCTAATTTGTCTTCGAAAAGACCGATCTTCACTACAGCAGCACTATTTTGCCAGCGACTCCAAGATAAGAGCAACACACCCCAAATGGGTTGTGGTTTGTGAAGGTAGCTACATCTCCGTCTTTTAAGATGTGCACATCTTCGTCAATTCCTAGAATGTTTGCTGATAAGTGACTTTGTGCTGAGATGGACTTGGCCATTCTATGAACAATGATGCTCCAGTAGATGAATCACAAAGGGGTTTATTGTTGAACATTGAACCATGCCCAGGAACAGGCAAATATTGTGAGAAGATGCAAGGCTACCCTGCCAAAAGATGCCGCCTGAAAAGCCAATGTTTGAAATCCAGAAGAGTGGTAAAGCAACAAACAACAGCAAATAGATGGCAAAAGTTACATGTCAACACAAATAGGGAAATGATGGGAAATGACCTTATCCAAACAGGATATGACTGGGCTAACATGCACATATAGTTCTGGGACGCACTATGCAAAGATTGTTGCATAGGTTTCAATCATGTGCTTCAATGTCCAAAGAGTCCGTTTCAAAAGTAATTCGGCTGAAATTGTGTTATTCCATGAATCGAACTAGGACCGCTGAGCAAATCATGGGGTACACGACCGAAAATTCATAGTTCCGACAAGACTTGTTAAATCCGTGATATGTTTTTGATGATTCCCATGAGTATCGTGACACGTCGTGACATATCGTAACATATCGTGGCATGTTCTGACATGTCAAGACATTTCGAGACATTTCGCGACATTTCGAGAAACCTGGTTTGCAACGTACTCAAATTTTGATGACATTGGCTCCGTAGTCAAAATTTGATGACATTTGAATGTATGCATATATTGCTGACATGGAGCCCCTGGGAAAGTGAGATAGAGGTGAATTCTCAAAGCAATATGCTAAATGTGAATCGATACTATAGATCAGATACTTGAAATTCATTTGGACTTGTATAGATTTGTATTGGACATCGCACACTTATCCACGTGATTGAAAAAAACTGTATATACACCACGAGAGTCAGAATCTTCACACGTCACCTGTCGAGTTGCACCGTCGTTCGGTACTTCTGAGGCCCAAGAGTCTGTCAATGCCCAGACTTGCTGGACGCGTGCCTAGCGCCCGAACTCGTCACCGCCATGGCCATGCGCACAGCCTCCAGTATGCGAAGCGCGCTTCATCCGCGGCAAAGCCGCGGCTATGAGCCATATGTCACACGGTCAAGTACAGGTCCAAGGGCAGCAGAGGTGGCAGGTGCTGATGCTGCAGCTACAAGCCTTTTTACTTGTGGCTCCTTGAATGATTGGCTGCGGCCAGAAGCAGCGCCCTTTCAAGGATTGCATCTGAAACGGTGCATCACGTGGCCAAACTATCAAGTGGAGATTGACCGTTGCCAGAGGGATTTCGGGGTCGAGGCTCAAATCGAACGGACCGTTTTCTCCAAGCAGGTCGGCTGGACAGACATTCCGTCGCTCGACACGAGCTGAGACGTGGCGGAGGGTTGAAAAACACCCACCCAGCCTAGGCAGAAAGAAGGGTGGTGAAGATCTCTCAAGAGACTTATCAGTTGTCAATTCTGAATATCAGTGACTGATCAGCTACATCAGTGTTCCTTTCGACGCCTCCTCCAAAAAGCGGTCAAACGCTTACGGTGATGACCGGGGTACTCCAACCGCTGGCGCGGCCGTTTTTCCTCACGAGGCGAGCGGCGGATGAGATTTTGCGCGGCGTCACCTTGCCAGAGGACGCACGTTCTGCACGTTCGGACAAGACGCGTCGACACGAAGGTCGACCAGACATCAACTGATGTCGAAGGTCGACCAGTGAACACTGCGTTTGCCTGAAGTAGCTGGTGAACTTGTGAACCCCAGTCCCCCAGTTGAAAAACCCTCCCCTGGCCTGATCAAGCAAGTCTACGGGAATAAGTCTACGGGATCTAACTGGTGTTTTTCACCCTAGACCCCCCTCTGAAAAATAATCCCCTGGGCTGATCGATCAAGTCCACCAGATTGAAGTGTCTGATTAACACAGGCCTGGTGTTGATTGGAACATGTTGGGTGGTAAGGACCTTTTGTCCACCATAAGGGCCGATATGTGTGAGCTTGGCATCACAGTGGCATCGTTATGCCCTTGGAGCAAGAGCATCATTGTGAGACTTGGCTATGCGCCGTCCGGGGTGAAAAAGGGCACTTGAACCCAAGTCTTCCTTCAAAAATGTGAAAATCGGGCACTTTGGACATTGGCTGGAAAAGACACAGTGAGATAACTCAATTCTGTTCCTGTTGGTCACACTTTGCAAGATTTTCTGCTCGTTTTGCTTTCGTTTGGATTTTCCAGCCACCTCAATTAATTCTCTCTCTCTCTCTATATATATATATTACAAAAGAGAACATGTGGTGCTGAAGTGCAGATATGTTAGCTTGTATGTGCTGAAGAAAAGCACACACAGTGGCACGGTTGGGACACCAAGCGCGCACAGCTGGCTTTGGGTGGCCGTCGAAGCTTGAAGGAAATTGGAACTCATGGGGGAACACTCGTGCCCTCGCTGGCATCGAGATAACTACTGTGGCAGGGGCATTGTGACCTACAATTTGGCTGGCACTGAATATGCAACTGATGCTGCTGGACCAGCATTCAAGCTCGTCTGCATCTTTTTCTTCACTTAGAGAATTGTCTTTATCAAGAGAAGAAGACTGAAGAATTCCGAAATACCGTCATCAGAAATTCTTAAGTGATGATCAATGAATCACTGGACACTTTTGCGAGAGGATGCAGAAGCGTGTTTCCACCACTTGACACAAAACACCCCTGGTGTTTTCCCTCACTCAGGACATTGTGGACTTTTGGGAATTGGAGAATTGCGGCCTCTCGGCGGCCGGCGCTTTGCGTGTTGGCGCATTCGCCGTGCATGTCCCTGACATGAAACGCCGTTTCGCGGCTCCCTCGCGGCTTCTCCCGGGCGTTTCGCGGCTCCCTCGCGGCTCCCTCGCGTTGTCTGAGGCAACAACGACCACATCATTCGGGACGTGTCCAAAGTTCGACAGGTCAATGTCGGCGACATGCTCTTCATTAAGGGCAATCAGTTTCCCGGTGGCTCCGGGGGGCTGGTTCACAAGTCACCCCCAGTTCAATACTCTGATATTGGCGTGGTGCTGAATCGCTTGGTGCTCAAGATCGATGTGCCGTGAATGCCGATTTTAACATTCGCCTGGGAGTCAAAGACTATAATAAGAATGGTCTTTAGGGGAACTGATTTCGGGAACTTCCTTTACTTCAGCCGGTCAAAATATAGTCTTTGGACTTCTAGGGATTCTTTTTTTTCCAGCCTCAAATCTGGAGAATTGGTACAGGACAGCAGTCGAAAGGTCGACTGTGAGCGAACTGCTAGCTAGCTGCTACGGCGACTGCCCGACACTTGCAGCTTCCCCGTAGTGCCGCCAAGTCCTGGGCCCGACACTTGCAGCTTTCCTTCTGACTTGTTTTGATATTTTTTATGTCAACCATCTCTGCATCAAAATCTCTTCTTGAGTAACTGCAAGTCAAAGAGTGGGCTTTCATTTAGGGGTGGTTTCCGTACCTGTACAGGGGTGCGTGCCTGTGCGCGCACCTGATGTGTGAGTGCATGATTCCTCACATAGTGATAAGGAAAAGCTACAAAGCAAAAGTGTTTTGAAGACCTTGAGTCATTCCCTCTTGAATGTTCACCTTGAAGCTCCAGTTCAAACACGTAGGGAAGGAAACCGAACTCTGAACTACCTCTCACTTTAGCTGGATCTTCAATTAGAACATATTCATCCACCATCTTCCAGTTGAGTATTGGGTGAACTTATGTGTTTAGGTGGCTGATGCGACATTTCCGCTTTGCTGGACACCGACTTTTGCTCCGCTTCGCCGGGCTCCTTTCCGCCGCGTCTTTCGGCCTCTGGCTCCAGCCGCGCCGACCGCCTCGGGGCTCCGCGGGAGGCGCGGCCGAGGCCGAGGCCGAGCGGATGCACTGGGACGACGGAGCTTCCCGGAGCTGGATTGGCTGGTGGTTTAGGGTTTGGGTCAGGTCGGATGGGACTCCATCCACTGGGAAGGTGGAGGATTTTCAGATGCTGACAGATCCCGGTGAAAGACCTCGTTTTACTGGAGTTGATCATACAAAAACACTAGCTCAATGAGGCAAAAGGAGCAGGTTTTACTGGGTCAGACTGGACTTGTAGGGGATGACAGCTGGGTCGAGATGACATGGAACAGATGAAAAGAAACGACATGGATTGCGTGGGTGTTTCGAGAGCCCCCCGAAACTGGAGATCAAGTGAAACAGGCATTCTCGCTTTCTCCGTTGACCCGGCGGCGATCCTTGAGAGCAGAAGTGGCTTCGAAAGACCTTTCAAGCTAGTAGGACCGAGTAGTAGGACCCAACTTTCAGGATCTCCGGTGCGGATCTACCAGGTTCTTCAGTTCGTGACCGAACCACCTGTCGTAGGACCGGTCACAGGTCTAGGGACTCCACAGCCAGGATCACGAACTATCACGAACTGAAGGAGCCGGTAGTTCAACTTCAGCTTCACCGCTCCTGCTGTCGCTGTCCGTCGCTGGCTTTCCCCCGTGTCACCAGGTGTCCTCGCCGGTGTCGCGCGCGCGCGGCCACGTCTTGGACCGATGGAGGTCCGTTCGCCCGGGCGCGACGCGGCCGGGGGGGCGTGGGGTTCCAAAGGCATTTCGACAAGAACCCCCACGCTGCTGAAGCACCGAAAGATGAAGATGGGACTTCCAATTCCGAGGTTTTCACCACCCTGGAACTGGATTTCATGGGATCCCCATAGCTGATCCCATAAAACCTGGGAATTTTGAGCATGGAACTCTCAGATTTCTCAATTGCTTTTAGGGTTCCATGTGGTCCGCAGCGGAGTATTCTTCATGCCCATGCAAAACGAAGCCCCCAGGGAGCCAAAAGACACCTTCTGGAGGGACGTTTTTCAATGGGGAACTCAGGAATTCACATGGAACCCTCAAAAAAGAAGCGGTCGAAGAAACGGTTCTTGCCTGTTCTTGCAGTCCGGACGCGTCACGCGTCGAAACACTGAGTCCGACCGAAATCGGCCGGCGCGGGCCTTTGGGCTCAACCCCATCCGTTTGACATGGACGGTGGATCGCAGAGGCGAGAAGGGGAGGGGTGGAGGGTGGGTGAGCGGAAGTCCTAAGACTCAGACTTTTGGAGGGTGGACAGGTGGTTTTGGACCAGTTTTGGACCAGTTTTGGGAGATCGGGCGAAGGCACCCGGGTGCCAGCAGCTAGAAAGATATTTGGGTAGCTTTGGAAAAGGGTCGTGAATCGACTTGGATGGAAGGAAGTCAAGTTCCAAGTTCCAACCATGAACTGTGAAAGACGTTGGTGGCAGTGTTTTAAGAAGCTCTTTCTTGAAGATGGTGTGTGTTCATGTGTGTTCCAACTACAACTGTACCGCATATGATCTCGGCTCTTCCTCCTGCCCTCATGAGGCAGCTGGACTATCCAGATGGCCTGAGCCATGAGTGACATGTACACCGGGGACGAGGGTTTGATGGACAGGTGGCACTTTTTCAAGACATCCGTCATGTAAAAGGATCAAAAAGGGCTTTGGCTGTTTGGTCAAATCTGTCCTGTTCCTCAAGGAAGCGTTTCCAACCGGCGATCTCCGATCTCCGGGTGTGCGGGGTGCACCAATTCCGATAAAAACGCACGGTTTGTTTGGACCCACACCTCTGTGGCGAACTCCTCTTTCAGTCCTGCGGCCGCCAGGCGACGTGGACGAGGCCCACGCCTCGAAAGGTGCGGGTCCGGCGCACGGGGCGGTGTCGAGACAGGAGCGGAAACCAGCCCGTTTGGTCTCTAAGTGAGAGCATGATCATGATGATCTGGGCATCCAAGTTCCGCACCGCGACATGGATTTCCTGGATCATACTTGTACGCTCATAAACATCCTGGATGTCTGCTGCCCCACCCTGTTCATTGGCGAGTTTACAGCACATCGTTCGAAGTGGAATCAAGCCTTCAATAATGGACTCTTGATCCAATTGTTGTCCCCACCCCATGGAATCAATTGAATCCATTCTAGGCAAGATGAGGGAAGGTGCGCGGACTCCATCGCTTGTCAGAGATGTTTTGGTTGAGGAACTTGTTTGAGCACTCTTTTCATGTTGTGGTTTGATGAACTACCACACACACTCATGGATATGCGTACTGACTTGATAGCGGTGCCACACGCCAGCCTAAGAGACCCAAATCCTGAAAAACCAGGTGAAGGGGACCAGAGTTCCTGTAGTTAAAGGCCACGAACCGACGAGGCGACAGGTTGACGGCGTTCCGCTCACGTCTGCAGCTCAAGGAAAAAAACATCCAAACGTCCAAACTTCGAGGTTCTTGGCTTAGCCTCGCGCCATGCAGAAAACTGGAAAATTTGCAGGTACGCAGTTGGACGTCTCCAACTGTATCACAGGTGACTGATGAGTGTCTTTGTTAGCACCGGTCTCATCAGCACCCCCGGTGCCCCCTGCTGTAAAACAAAACTAAACTAATGCAAAAGCATCCCTATGACTCCAAGGGTGACACACACACGCCTCCCCGAGGGGAGGCGAGAAGCTAAGGTGAGGGCCGATGTGCACGTGTGCGCGCCCAAGAGACAAGAAAATGAAGACATGACCAGAGGACGAGACGGGACAAAGGTGCGTGTGGTTGAAATGAAAGGGGAACCAAGTGCACAGGGACAACCGATGAAGCCCACCTCATTATAAAGACCTGGGCGACCTGAAACCTGTGTTTAAATGTGTGTAGAAGTGCACGTACACACTAAGGCCGGGACCAATGTGCGCGCAAACGAAGAAAAGGATGAGATGACCAGACATGAAGACAGGAGGACATGAAAGAAAAGAGGAAACAAGAGTGTGTGAAGGGAAGGGATGAAAGGGGGAACCAAATGGAGGGGACGAGAACCGATGAAGCCGAGCCTCATTAAAACGACCTAGGAAAACCTGCCTCGTTTGAGTGTATACGCTGTATGTGCACCCAAGGTCTCGACAGGTTCCAATGAACCTTAAACAAACTTCGGTCGCTGCGACCACGTACGGCTTGCCCGAAGGCTGCCACCTTTGACCGCTACGGTCACGTAAAGGCATGAGCCAGCTTGGAATTCCAGAAATGAGACATAAATCATCGGACGTACGGCATTAGCCAACTGCTGCCCGCTGTGGGCACCTACGTTTCCAGAGCAAAGGAAACAGGGACGTACACCCGTTCGACGGGTCCACGGGAGGCACTCTGCTCATCCCGGGTTGGCACGAAGCCAAACACACTCATGGATATGCGTACTGACTTGATAGCGGTGCCACACGCCAGCCTAAGAGACCCAAATCCTGAAAAACCAGGTGAAGGGGACCAGAGTTCCTGTAGTTAAAGGCCACGAACCGACGAGGCGACAGGTTGACGGCGTTCCGCTCACGTCTGCAGCTCAAGGAAAAAAACATCCAAACGTCCAAACTTCGAGGTTCTTGGCTTAGCCTCGCGCCATGCAGAAAACTGGAAAATTTGCAGGTACGCAGTTGGACGTCTCCAACTGTATCACAGGTGACTGATGAGTGTCTTTGTTAGCACCGGTCTCATCAGCACCCCCGGTGCCCCCTGCTGTAAAACAAAACTAAACTGATGCAAAAGCATCCCTATGACTCCAAGGGTGACACACACACACTTTGCTTGTGCTGTGCAGGTGAGCGGACATTGCAAAAAGGTTAGCCGGTTAGCCCTTTTCCGGTTTCTATTTTTTTTTGTGTGTGTTTATATGTTTTCATCCCTGTTCTTTACGTGGTATGCTGTGCCACAAACCGACGCCATTCTGGTGCCGGACATTTGTTGCTGATATCAGCTATTGCTGAGTGAACATGTCCAGTGAGAAACGCACATGTCCAGCACAAGCTCCTGGCAGGCATGATCTTCGTTTCGGCTGTGCCTGTTTGCATGGTTCAGATGCCAGCAGGCGTGGCAGGCGTGGACGTCTGGTGAGGGGTTGAAGCGACTAGCAGCTGCCAATCGAAGGTCTTGCAAAAGACCTGAAACTCAGGCTTGTTCACCCAAACCATGACCTGAAACTCACGCTTGCCACGGTTGTGTCGAGCACGGGTTATGCCACAGAGGTCAGACCTGTGGACACCTGGTTTCTGTATTGCGTTTGAGCTAGAGACCGCCACTGTTAGGAGCCTTCATAACATTGGACTTTTCCCCAAAGCTGGAGCTGTTTCCTCCTCCTTCGCCCCCTGGGACGCCGTGTGGCTCCGAGTCCGCCTCGGACAGAACAAGTCCAGGTGCGGAGCTGGACGCGCCCGAGCAGGTCGGAGCGCTGAGCCGGGTGGCCAAGTCATAGGATCCCAAGCTGTTGGCCGAGTCCGAGTCGGCCGATTCAAACGAAGGAATGATGAAGCTGCGTTAAACGTACAGTTACTAGAGTTCGACAGCGTACAACATGTTCGACAGTTGAGGAAGATGAGGCATCCCAAAAATGTCTCCCACAAAGTCAACCCACTTGCATGCTGAGGTTATCATCAGGCGAGAGCAGCTCTTGAGCTTGGGGATTGGCTGTGGGAAGAAGCCTTGATGATGTCATCGTGCATCAAAATCACGGGATACGATGACATTTGCGAGACTGTTGTCTCGCTACACACACACACACAGACCTTCGTTCCATCCCAGAATCCGATGTGAACGTCTTTTGCAGGTCAAGATGTCGTGCAAGTCACTGGGCCTACAAATCACTGGTGTGGGGCCCAAATCTGATGCCCAAATGGGTCACCCAACTCCAGCTCAATCCGGCTGGAGGTTCTTCCGTTCCCAAGCCCATGGGAAGAGCCGACACGTTCGAAAACGGACACGTTCGCCTGCGACGTGATGTGAACAGGGGTCTTTTCTGTGACGACGCTCTCTGGAAGTCACGGAAAATGGCTCAGCCATGACCCCCTAACAAGTAGTGGATCACCACTAACCCCCGTGGGGTAGTTCATGAGTCATTTGAAGTTCTGGGTGTGTGACCTGTTTCACGTTTTCCCGGGGGAGTGAAGAAGAAGAAGAAGAAGAGGAGGAAGAAGAAGAAGAAGAATGATGGAACATTGTTCTTTTCTCTACGAGGCCCCTACTGGATCTTTGAAGAGATCGCTGGAATCCTCTGGGAGGAGGCAAAGGCTTTATTGATTTCGGTGGTCTTTGATCAGGCATCAGGATGCAGGTGCTCTTGTTTGACTTGCCGCGTTTGATGTCCAACGGATGGTGAAACGGGCAGCGTCGCCCGAGATGAAGGTAAAGGATGGTAAAGGTTTTTAAAGGCACTGATGTGTTTTGAAAGCAAATAACTGGGCATCCGTATGAATTTCTTGCTGCCATTTTGCTTGATGTCAAGTGGTGTCAAGTGTGGATTGATCCATGTCTCTTCCGACAAGTCTTGCCACATGAAAGGCTGATCTACAAGCAACCTGTCTGGAATGAAGCAGATTCTCCAAAACGCTTCTGGCACCAGCTGGCGCTGACCAGTTCTCACACCCAACCTCTCCGGAGCTCTTGCCCCCCTCCCTGGTCGCTCCTCTTACGGCCGAACACCGCGCCCGTTCCGGCGCCAGGTCGGTGCCATCAGGATGTTGCTTTGGGGGGAGGAGGAACTGCTCCACTCCGAGCACTGGAGCTTCTTGGAGGCAGAAGATAAGTTCGCTTCGTTTCGATCCGGCCAACGTGGGTCCGAAGAAACGGTTTCGGCGAACGGAGGAAGGTTCTGTTGGAGGACAGTCGTTCAAGAAGAACGATTTTAGCACCCAACAATTCACAGCTTCCTTTCTTTCTTTCTTTCTTTCTGTTCTGTGAGCTTGTCCGAAAGGAGATTCTTTTTTAAATCTTGCGCATCTAACATGCCACGGCTGTGTGCTTAGATGTTTTGATATGTTTTGTGATGCTTGGTGTGCTTTGCAGAGGGGGGTGGATTTCTCTCCGAAACGGACACTGTAGACACCTGCAAACTGTTGATTACAGTAAAGAACATCAATTGTGTATCTCTTGTGACCAGCTGTCTGTTACTCTCAGTATGCTGTGTTTTGGGACTGCTGGGACATGGTTTCCACTCCACCTACTTCACACCTGTTATGCTGGGACACTGTGTCTCTCATGCATCTTTCCAAGGCATGGACCAAAGAAAGTCGATGGCGATCGCGCTTCGCGATTGGGCCATCACCGCCTTGTGGAGCATCTGGACCGAATCCGATCTGCGGCCTGGTGAGTTGGGCGTTGGGGGCCAGGACTAGCGGTAGGGGCAGTAGGGGCAGTAGCAGCGGTAAGGGCAGTAGGGGCGGTAGGGGCTTGCAAGACCTGATGAGTTTCTTGCAGTTTGAGACAGTTCCTCTGGCTTCCTGCGGGTTTCACCTGGTTCGATTGCTTCTGGTTTCAGCTGTGCCGCAGGATCTGCGCCGTGGACGAGCGCTTGGCTTGCGGCGCCCGTGCGGTGCGCTTCACTGGTCTCCTGGAAAGGTGCGCCGCCTCCGCGCTGAAGAAACGGCCTGTCAGATGCCTGGTGTCTTCTTCTCCCATCGGTGTCCCGATCCGTTTTGGCCGTCGACCCGTTTTGGCCGTCGATGCCAGGTTCATTTTCTACGACCGCACCTTGGCACAAGTCCTGTGATGCAGAAAGCGAAGCGGCGAAGCGGATACGAATGCGATTGGAATCCATTAAGACACATCGAAGATTGGACTAGACTTTCAACATCTCACAAACCTGCACAATCTCATAGACTCATAGACCATCATAGACCCTTTGACATTTGAAGGTGAGGTTCTCTTTCTTTGTCCATGCAGGTCTGTAGTTTCCACCTGCACGAGTCTGAGATTCCCTTCATCGAAGATCCCATTCTTTGAGGATCTTGCACACCCATTCTTTGTGTTTTCCCCACCTTTCATCATGCCCCAAGTCTTGTCAAAAGTCCCCAGTCAAGAGATGGGTGTGTATTTTAATAGGGAGACCTCCAACCAATTCTTTCAAAGGTCTACTGTTTTTCCTTTCTTCGCCCTGGGGGACCCCAATTCGACCTGCAAACCCAGCTGTCTTCAAAAGGCTCTTCGCTCTTCGCTCGAAGCCAATCAGTTCGTTGTTGGTTCTTCGCCCGAGTCTCCATCCAGGTGATTCGAAGGCGTCCAACGCGCAGAGCAGCCGTTTGTTGGGCGGACTGACCAAAGCCCGGGATCCAAGGCCGTGGTGGTGGTTGTGCAAACGTGTCCGTGAAGAGGACGAAGAAGTGAAACACACAATGAACGCATACGACAGAGATCTTCTTTGATTTCAGAATTTTTCAGGCAACAGATCCCTGAATTTCTAGACGTGAATTTGGTGTGACGTGCCACGCATTTTGGGAACGTCTTGATCCTTTATGGACCAATGGACCGTCTTCCTTTATTTTACACCCCCGATTTGCTACAGCTGAACAACTCGGATCATCATCCGCATGCGCACTCCACCTGGATTCAGCATACGGAAAAGCAGCAACAGGCGCGGTGCATCAGCCGTGCCACACAGCTGGCTAAGGCCCTGAGGAAGCTGGTAGCCACTTGGATGACGAAGACCAGAGGTGCTTTGGTGACGAGTTCTTTTTTGGGCTGCATGCTGTGGCGACATCTTCGACATGCCCTCCACCTCAAAGGCTAGCAGTAGAGGTTTGCCCAGGGCTAAATCATAACATAATGTGATATTTACACACTCTTGCCGCCACCACGAACAGCAACGAAAATTTTTCTCGGTTCGCTGGTGATGTCTGTGTGTGAATCACACCGGGTCACATCAATGCATATTCAAGGGGGGTGTACCCCGTACCCCTCCCTTTGTAGAGTTCGACCCGGTAATTGTGTGTGTGGCCAAGGAACAAAAGCAGGTCTTTTGAGTTTCGATTGGGAAGGCCACTCGACCGAGATCCCCGATCGCTGATGTCGAGCTCCCAGGAAGGGGAGATCCCCTATGTGAATCCTCTTCTCCAGGGCTACTTTGATCGTTTTCTGCAGATGCAGGCAGGTGAAATGGCCCACACTCTTCAGCTTCCCGAGTTGGCTTGAGCATGCTTGAGCTTTTTGCATGCGACATGTGATTTTTCAAGTGCAGTTGAAGGGCTGTGCGGTATCCATACGGATCTCCCACTTGCACTGAGATTCTTCCAGCGCCAGGACAACGCGGCCTTCCGCAAGGCCAAGCTGATCCAACACGTGATGCGGCTGCGTTGGAGCACCTTGATCAGCAATTGCAGACAAAAGATCGACTGATTTGTTTTTTCAAGCTAGACTGAGGAGACACTACCTAACTCCACTTGCAACTCCAGCTAGCAGCTAGTTACTGTTAGTTATAAAGTTATACACATAATTAATTTGTACGCTATAGTCGCTAGTCACAATAAAAAAGCGGGAGGGGTGGATCGGGGGGAGGGCGCAGCGCCTGGAGGAGGAGCAGGCGGAAGAAGAGAGGAGAAGGAGGAGGAGGAAGAGGAGGAGGCGAAGAAGAGGAGGAGGAGGAGGAGCAGGAGGAGGAGGAGGAGCAGGAGGAAGAGGCCAAGGAAAAGGAGGAGGACGAGGAGGAGGAGTTGGAGGAGGAGGAGGAGAAGGAGGAGGAGGAGGAGGAAAGGAGGAAGAGAAGGAGGAGCAGGACGAGGAGAAGAAAAACAAGGAGGAGGAGAAGGAGGAGCAGCAGCAGGAGCAGGAGAAGGAGGAGGAAGAGGAGGAGGCAGCCGACGCCGAAAACACCCGTTACCGACGCAAAAAACACCAACCGTCCCAGAAAACACTGTTTGCCGACGCGACAAACCCCGGGGCCGTCGCAATAAACACCGGCCAACCGACGCAGAAAACACCGTTCCAGCACCGACGCAAAAAACACCGGTACATGTGCACCGTCGCAAAAAACACCGTTTACCGACGCAATAAACCCGGAGCCCCACACAAGTTATAGTCGCTAGCATCAGGCTTCGTTTCGCCACGCGTGACTCGTGTGGCCACGCAACGAGTCGTTTCGTCGCCTTCGTCGTGGGTTCCTCGGATCGATCGAGTGAGGTCATGAGAAGCAGCAGGTCCTTCACACCTTGTCGCTTGACGAGAGAACTAGGTGGGGCCGTTCGGTGGAAGCACCAGGTGCCGTGACCGACGGCATGACATGGCTGTGACCGGGCGAAGGGCTTCGGAGGGTGCGGCGGGATCTCGGGCATAGAGTCAGTAGCTGGGATTCACTAGTTGCACTAGGCAACAAGAGCGGGATGTATATTTTTTAAAGAGTATTTTCGTCCTCGCATGCCGGAGCCCTTTTGGCCTTTGGAGCTTGCTCGGTTTTTGATATCCCCTATGGGATTCTCCCTTCAGTCAGGGGTCTTTTTCTCTTTCTTCACGTTTTGCCGTCCACAGCTTGCCCAGGTCAGACTGGAGTACCCGAGTCCTTTTGATGAGGCGGCCCGGTGCCTTAGCTGGACTCATCGAGAGACGCGTACGCATGCGCCGAACGGATGCGGGGAACGGGTTCCTTGAAATCGTCCTTTTTGGATCGAGTGTTATGACCAGGGAGTTTTTCAATTTCTGGAAACACCAGTATGTGAACATGATAACTGAAAGAAACAGATCCCCTTTCTACCAGCTCAAGTCCAAGTCAACTTGTTCATCTCCCTGGAAACCTGGCAACACCCGCCCCACAACTCCCGGGTTCGTTCTTGCCGGAAGGGATGCCTTCCTCGGTGCCAGGAGGATCGACTTTCTTTCCAACGAGTTCGATCTCGTGAAGGAAGCCCTTCAGCACTCCATGCCGAAGGTCAGGGCGGGCAGAGAGTGGGCTCTATACAAACTTTTGTCCAAGCGCTTCATACCTTTTTGCTCTATACATACACATGAGTCACATGATATTCTATAGATCTATATATTTGTTCAGTGAGACATTGAAGATTCTGGCATTGTTCTCAGACACTTCGCCAAGAGTTCTGACACCTAGGCCGCCGTTGGACGCATTTGGAATCATCTCAAGCCGAATGTCTTTCGCTATTTGAGCAACCTCAAGGACGCTCTGAGCGAGGCGACTCGAAAGGCAATCCGTTTTTTGTCCATTTTCGGGCTTGCTGCTCGGACATGATCCGATTTGCACTGCTGTGTCCAGGAGCTCACAGCTAGGAAGCAAGACGCCAGCTGCCCCAGAGTGCTGTGAGGGTGAATGGCACTTTGCGGAGGAACATTGACCATGTGGGGGTTGTTCATTAAAAGGGAGACCCACTGGGTGTTGGTCTATATGTCCCGAACCGAACCCACGGGGTTTTACCACGCCACGGCGGTTCGGTCTCTCATGTCTTGAGCGGTTCGACGCCCGACGTTTTCCTCTGGACCATAAAACCACCACCTGCGTTCATGCGATCATCAGATGGGTTTCAGTGTATTGATGCCCGTGTTGCTAGGGTCTGTAGAGAATCCAGAAGCCATATTCCTTTGGCATGCGTTCCGTTTTTTGCTTTCAGTGTTCCAAGAGTTCATTTGGGCTAGTTACGAAACACATGAAGGAGGGAGCTTGCTTACACGCCGAAGAACGCACCACTATGGAAGTCACGCACCTCCCTATTTGCAAAGCCTTCCCAGTGTAGGCAATCATTCCGATTAGACCGCAGTGCACTTCTCTGTTTGACCGCCTCCGATCGTCGCAAGGCAACTGATGCATCAACCGCCTCTTCGAGCGCCGAAGACGCCACCCAGGCCGCTCGGGTTTCGCCGGACACGTGGGCTCCCGCAGCGAAAGAGAACGCTCCCGGCCACGTGGGTCCTGGCTTTCATTCTTTTTCGGTGGAAACGCCTGTGGTGCGCGGTGACTGGCAAATGAAACGAAAAGATCCATGGGCGGCGTTCGGGGCAAACGCATGTGTTGGATTTCTTGAAACCGGGTTCCACTGTCCGAAGTGTTTTCTGATGACTCAAGCTCAGATAAACATCAAGTTGGATGGTTCCATGCACCCTTTTTTGGACTTTCAGGCGTTTTTACGTTTCTGGAGTTGAACACCTTCCAACGATCCTGGAACCGATCCTTCCATTCGTTGGTGCTGTCCATCACGCGCGCGGACCTCATCCACCGAACCCGTTCAGGCCCCTGGAGGTTCGCCAGCCGCTTGGAGCTCGGACATCGAAGTGGAAGAACCAGTTTGAACAGTTTTTCATCGTTTTGCATTGTCCTTCGGAAGCTTGAAGTATCTGAAACCTGTAGCTTGCCTACAGCAATCACAATGAGAAGTTTTTCATAGTCCTTCCAGACATGGGTTCACATGGGACACATTCACACTTGCATGTAGCTTGCGGGTGCAAGTTTTATGTTCACTAAAGTTCACAAAATGTCCCACCGGGACATTTTGGCTCAAGTTGGTGGCAATCATCCACAGGATTGCACCTGAACTCTGGAGAAAACTCGCTAGTACATCGGTTCCTTTTGAACACGACGCAATGGCGCACCCGATGGAAGAGGAGTACTCCATCATCGATGCCCCACCTTTGGCTTTGCCAGGTGATGATTGGGATTCGGCTACGGTCAGTAGCCTGGGCATTGAGAGCCTGGACCAGGCAGCTGATGCTGCGTCTACAGCCCTCCGTCACGCCGAGGCGGAAGGAGCTCGTGGACTTGCTGTTTTTGGGGAACCTGTCCTGGTTTCTGAACTCGACGCTCAAGACTGATTCGCCAGTTGGAGCGCCACATGCAAGACCTCAAGGTCCAGATCGCCAACCAAGAAGATGCGGACATGGGCGTGGACCTCCTGGGGCTGAACGACCCTGCTGATGGCGGCGCTGGCGGCCTCCCTGCTGCACCTGGTGCCTTTGGCCCAGGCTGCAACTACTCCGGTGGTGGCGCCGACCTCGAGCTCTACTACACCTTCTGCAGCGGAGGCCCAGCCTGCGCTTTTGGCGACAATGGCGGAACCGCCAGTGGCTTGGCCTGTCTCGGTGGAGCCAAGACCAGCCGCACCACCTCAGGACATGGAGGAGGACGGCAGTGAGCGCGCGGGCTTAGGTTTTACGCCCCCTGCAAAGGCAGGGTATTCGGTAGACCCTCTCGGCGCCATGGCCTTCTACACCTCCAGTGCGGGACCAAGCCCCTGAGCCTCCACGACCGATTCCGCAGCCAATGGAGGAACCTACATCCAAGGCACCTACATTGCCGGGCTTCACGAGGGCCTCGGGGTCGACATCCGCCTCGATCCCCATGCCTATCCGGTTCATACCTGTGCCGGAGCCTGCGAACCACGTCCGGTTCGCCATGTTCCCGGACGCCTTTCCGGCCATTCCGGGTCTCGTGCACGGAGAAGGCCTGCGGGTGGGCAACCCGGACGAGTCCCTTGAACTTGGGGGCCAACCAGCGGCGGTCTTCAGCCCCTTGGTTTGGGGCTACGACCCGAACGACCCGGATATCCACATGGTCCCTGAGGACTACTTGATGGCGCTGGTTGCGGCGGCCGCAGCTCGCCTCTCTCAACCGGTGGACCGGGAGGATTTGGAACAGATCAGGTCCACCCTTTGGGACCTGTTGATCAAGGTCACCCAGGGCCCCATGTCCTCGACCTACAGCCCCCTCCAGTACACCTACCACCGGCGAGACATGCAGACGTGGCACAATCGCAAGAGCCCTCCTCCGTTGCTCCAACCGGAGCTCCTCAAGTGGCGGCACTGGCGCCCAGGACAAGTGAACCTACTACCCAACGGGCTCTGGAACTCCATCTGCGCAGCCGATGGGCGGAACGCCTCACCGCTCACTTTGCGCCCTATGCTGAGCACCTCCCCAACCTGAGGCAGTCATGCGGGACTCCGACTTCCGCATGGAGTTGAAGCATCTCCTGGGAGATGCCAGGTTTCGATCGTGCGGGCCCTGCTGAACAGGCTGCAGGCGGATGAGATCTCGCCATACAAACTTCAGCAGATATGGCAGACTCTGAACTGGCTGTCCAAGATCTTTGGCCTACTGAAGGTGGACGAACATCAGCGCCTTGTCACCAAGAAGAAGGCCCTGGACGAGGAACTCGCGCCCACGGTGGTGCGTCCCCAAAAGAAAACTGCGGTCCCTTCGCGGGAAGTGATTTGGGCACTGGAGGAAGGAGCGGCGCTCGGGGGACCCCCTGGTGCCCCTGGCCGAGCGGCCCCGGCGCCTGCGGCCCCTGGCCGGGAGCGCCATGAGCAGCTGGACGCCTTCATCTTGGGCTTTGCCCGTTTCCAGGTGGGTTGCAGTGCTCGCTTCGATGACCTACAGCATGTCCGACCTGAGGAACTCCGGACTACCTCCAACACCATTGAGCTTCAGGCATGGCAGACTAAGGTGGCCCGAGCAGCCCGCATCCGCACGAAGCCAGTACCGCTGATCTGCCCGAAGTACAGCTTCTCTGGAGCACCCTGGTACTTACAGTTTGTCTCCACGGTGCGGAAGCTCTCGGTGCTGAAGGCCTTCGAGGGCATGGACTACCTCCTCCCCACGATCAGCAAGGACTTTGCGGGGTTGATCCCGCGCCCGTCGGGAGGTGATCGGGCCCTGCGGTGCCCTCCGACGTCGGTGGCGCAGGAACATGTCACGCCCCTCACTTGGCACTCCTTCTGGGTCTTCATTCCGGACTGTGCCTTGCAGCTTGGGTTCCCCGCTCAGAACGGCAGTACCTGGTGAACTGGATGACTGAGTCCACAGCTGACGTCTACACCAGGGAGAAGAGAAATGTCGTCACTGCCATCTGGACTAAGGTGGCCGACAAGGGCAGGGAGCGGAGGGAGGACCTCAACCATGGGGATTGGGACGACCCAGCTCCCCACCACAGTCCTCACGTCGCTCCATGGCTGCACCCCTCCACAACTGGACAAGGTCACCCCTGGCGCCACTGATTCTTGGGATGTTGTGGACGGTGAAGACAATGGCTTGGGTCACTTCCTTGTCCAGGCCAGCGACCTGCCACAGGACGGCGATCAAGCTGACCAGGATGATTCCTACCAGGTGATCAGCTCCAACACGGCACGGGGCCCTGAGAAGCAATTTCGTGTCCACCTCCTCACTTTGGAGGGCTTCTGTCTGGGCTGTGGTTGGCGCCCCAGAAGCACCCAGATGACCGTGCTGACACCACAAAAGTACTGGGCCAACCCCATGGGCTATGGCAAGTGCACGCGGTGCTTTGCCAAGGGTGACCTCCCCTAGTCGTTGTTCGTGAACCGCCATGCCTCAGTGGAAGGGAAGGACATTCCCGATCTTGAGGTGGACACGGCGAGTTCGGCCACATCGGGCTCGGATACGGATGACTCTGTGGACGTCAGTCAGAAGCTGATGCCACTGCCTAAGGTACTCCCAGTGGAATCCTGCTAAGGCTTTCACCTACAGGAAGCCCTCCTCCCTGGCCCACGGCCAGGTGCCCCTTGGCCCTGGAATGGCGTCGGGGGGGGGGACACGACATACACACCTCGGCCTGCCTGCATCCTTCGCAAATGGCGGGTGTGCCAGGCAGACCTTCGGACTGGGCGAATCCTACTGCCTGACACACCCTTGCCCCCCTGGCGAAGCCCAGGGCATTTTGAAACTGACCACAAGGTACAGGGTCTGGGGGAGGACCCCAGCATCAATCAAAGCGCATTCGGAAAAAGACTGCGTGCAGCAATTTGCGCTCTTGGGATATTTCTTCTGGGTACATATTCACTTGCGGGTGCAAGTTTTATGTTCACTGAAGTTCACAAAACGTCCCACCAGGACATTTTGGCTCAAGTTGGTGGCAATCATCCACAGGATTGCGCCTGAACTCTGGAGAAAAACCACCCAACCCGCCCTGGATGGCAGCAGCGCCTGGTGGTGCTGGTGGTGGGTGGGGGCAGGCGGTGCCCCCCCGGCTGTGAAACCCCCAACGGAGGCACCGGATGCCCTCCGACCATTTCTTGACCTCCTGACGAAACCGCTTGCTTATGTGACCGTGGAGGACTTAGGGGACCGATGGAACACCCCGGAGGACGCACGGGCCCAAGGGCCCAGAGATTTGGAGTTCCAAGACGGTGAGAACAACTTCAACCAGGCATCCTCCCGGTTCACCGCCATGCGTTTGCTTCAGGCGTTTCGGGCGGCCAAGTCGATGGCCCAGACACAGCTTCACGTGGGTCGCACTGCGGCCACAGAACCCCCAGGCACGGCAAAGGGCCCTCTGGATAGCCGCGGGTCTTGGAGACGGCGCCCATGCTGAGGCATACAGCTGCCTCAAACCACGACTAGAATGCCAGGGCAGTGATGCCTACCTGAAACGCCAGTTCAAGCACATTGCGGCTGGGGAGCTTGGCTACATTCAGGCTAAGCACATTGTCGGGGCCCTTCCGGACAATGGGGAACGCCCCGTCAAAACCACACGCAAGGTGTCGGTGGATGGCTGGGACCGGGCAGATGAGGAAGAGACCCGGCCGGACCCTCGGACCCGGCGACAGTTGGAGAGAATGCGCACGGTGTTCAGGACCACGTTGTTGATGTGCATTGCGGGTCAGCCGCAATTTGCCCACCTGAGATTGACCAAGAACTCCTTGGATGAATGGTATGAGTGGTTTTACGGGGAAGACATCGCGGGTCGGCGACCCCCCCCGTCGGCGAGTGTACTCCAGTTTGTGGAGCGCAATGCCTGGCGCAAGATTCATGACCTGGTCCACTCACTGAGGCCCTATCCAAGCTCCGCCACGACCACCTCTTCTGGCAGAGGGAGGTCTACGAATAACAATACCCCACAAGGGCAAGCCCTGGACCCAGGTCTGGCAAACCCAGTGGGACAAGACCGAGGCCGGAAAGGGGGCAAGGCCCCAAAGGCCAAAGGCAAGGGCCAGTGGCCAGACGCATGGGCCTTCAAGGAGTTGAAGGGGAAAGCCTTTTGCCGGGACAGGCCCCAACTGTCCGGTCCGCCAAGGGGGGTGGGTGTGCAACGTGTGCCCGGACAAGCACAGGTTGGTCCAGTGGTCCAGGTGCCCGTGGCCCTGCTGGAATACAATACCGGGGCTGACGAATTGATTCATCCGGACTTTGAAGGGTTCTCCTTAGATTGCCGGCTACCGGCCCCGGAGACCCTATTTGTTTTCCCTTTGCCACAAGACTGTTGTCTTCGACTGGATTTTCTTAGGTTCCCACCCAAGATCCCGTGACCGGATCCGGTGGGCTGTCCTCCCGACCCTGTCCCCTCTGGCACCTTGACAGGTGCCCATTGGCCCTGGGGACCAGGGGGCACTCGGGTGTTTGGCAGTGGTGGGCGAATCCTACTGCCTGACACACCCTTGTCCCCCTGGCGAAGCCCAGGGCATTTTGAAATTGACCAAAAGGTACAGGGTCTGGGGGAGGACCCCAGCATCAATCAAAGCGCATTCGGAAAAAGCCTGCATGCAGCTTTTTGCGCTCTTGGGATCTTTTTGACTTCTGGGTACATAAAAGGGCCAACCATGGGTCCACGCCTGGTAGTTCTGACCCCAGGCACCTCCAGCCCGACGCTGGGCGGACTTCACGGACAGCGAAGGTGGCCTGGCGTCATTAGGTTCGGATTCGCGAGTCGATTTGTGTGGGAGTCGCTCCATAAAGCGCGACTAAGATGATCTGTGGTAAAGCTTCCTGGTGGGCGCGGAAGCATCTTGGCCACAAACGGCATACCCTGCTGGGTCAGACGGAAGGACTCTGATGCAAACCAAGGATTGGCAGAGGTCCCGGCCCCAACATGGGCTTGGAACAGTAACAGGCCCATGTGGTGGAAAAGCGGGGCGCTGCTGCTGCTGCTATCTAGCACCAGTAGCAGAAAGTGGGTGTGTGATGAACGAGGGAGACCGGGAGACCCACCCTAAAAGTACCTTACTTTAGTGACAATCAGTTGAAACCTTTCGAATGGAGGGTCTCCCTGTTCAAACACACACCCAGACCAGCGCTACTCGTTGCGCTGACCCTACTTGCTTGTATCCGTGCCATGCCCGCAGCCACTGGTGCTCATGGCCGCTGGCGGTGCCCGCGCCCTGTAGACTCAGACTCACGCATGATCGTCCGCTAACTGAAACATCTCTGCCTCACAAGGTTTCAACAAGACAACAATATAGTTGAATAGTTTTCATGGACACAATCACCCTCAAGGGGAAGCATTCCAGCCACATGATGTTCAAGCAGCGTGCGTTGTGCCTGCCCGCTTGCCTTTGCTGCCAGTGTCAAGGCGCGGTTGAGGCACGGTACTTGGTTAGAGAGTGACCAAGTGACTCCTTTGTTCGGCTGCTCTGTGTCAGGCCTGCCCCAGCCACTCCAAGCTTTAATGCCAGATAGAATAGAGTGCCAGAAGATTTGCCAGATGTCTGAAGATATGCCAGGCAGAATGCCAGAAATACCAGAAAGACTGTCAGAAAGGATGTCAGTAGATATGGTAAGTGGAGTGCCAGAAAGGATGTCAGAAGATGTGCCAGTTAGAAAAAAGGAGGGTAGTATATGTATTTTGTTTTTTTGCTTGAGCTAGGTATATTATTTTTTGTTTTGATAGCTCTTGCCTTTAGCGGGCTTGTGGCTTTTGGTGGCTTTTTGCTTTTGCTGGCTTTTGGTGGTTTCTGTTTGGTTTGTGTTTGCTTTTGGCTTTTGTTGGCTTGTGGTGGTTTCTGTTGACTTTTGGTGGCTTCGGTTGGCTTTTGGTGGCTTGTGTTGGCCTTTGGCTTCTGTTGGCTTTGGCTTTTCGTGGCTTTGGTTGGCTAGGGCTTTTTCACTGCTGCACGGAACATGATATACCCAAGATATATCAAGAGATGGTAGTTATTCTCTTCTATTGTACCCTGGTCGCTACACCTACTGACTAAAGAATCCAAGAGTTGGCAACGATCGTGCTTGCATTGGTTGTGGCTTTGGCCAACCCCGGCTGGCCATTTCAACCTTTGTTCTGCTGTGATGGGTGGATGTTCCCCACTAACTAGTCCATCGTCAGAGGAATGTGAAGTCCCAGGCACAGCTGCCAGATGTAAGCAGGTATTGGTTTTACCTAAGTGATTGCAACCTTGTTCCTTTTGCTTTTCCCTTTCCTTTTCCATTTCCTTGCCCTTTGCTTGTCCTTTTTCTTTTTCTTTTTCCCTTTTAAGACAGCAGCCAAGAGCAAGAGACAAGTAATACCAGATAAAAACAATCCCATAGAATCCGAACCCATGAAAAAAGCTATGCCAGATAGAATGCCGCAACAAGAATGCCACAATATATTCTAGATAGAAATCCACAAGATTTGCTAGATAGAATGCCACAAGATTTGCCATTTAGAATGCCAGAAGATTTGCCAGATAGAATGCAAGCAAGTTAAGCAAGTCAAAAGATATGCCAGATAGAATGCCAGACAGGTCAGAAGATATGGCAAGCAGAGTGGCAGGAGGGATGTCAGAAGATGTGCCAGTTAGAAAACGGTATTCCAGATAGAATATGCCAGAGTATTTGCCAGAAGGAAAAAGATATGCCAGCAAGGTTGGCAGAAGGTATGGCAAGTAGAATGCCTGAAGAAAAGTCAGAAAATGACATTCTTCACGGCGTATCTTGGGAGCAGATTGTGCAGCCAGAGGATCTGGACCAGCGATGGAGCGGCAACACTGCGCGGCCGTGCGTGCTCAGACTAGTTGAGCCAAGGTGGCAAATTTCGCCGTCCCCCCCTGCTTCTTGGACTTCGCTGCCTGAGAGATGAACAGGAAGCTTCGGGCACTGTCAGATATGGCGTCAGTTTGACGATGCAAGATGCACCAAAGTGTGAAGACATGTCCCTTGCGAATAAACATAGCTCATTGAAGTCTGTTGCGAGTCAACCTTAAATTTGCAGGAAACTGAAGGAGAGCCAATCGCGACAAGGAGACCATTGAAGGGTATCAAGAGCGATGCATCGAAGGCCTTGTCGCAACATCCCGAAGCTGGAATTACCCATGAGGCTGTGTCCTGACGTTATCTGTGAACCAGACACCGAGATGCTTGCAGACAGGTGTGTCGAGCCGGAACCCATGAAACGTTTCCCCCGTGGTCAAGCTCTCATCACCGTGCCAAGCTATCGGCGCATTGACACACTGAAGGTGGTGTCCTCCGTTTGGTTGGACAGCTGCTTTTGGCGACGTGTAGTGAAGCCTCAACAGTGTCGTCCACCACGCAAAGAAGGGTGAGGGTCAACGTATTTGCTTTGTCGACCTGCCTTGCAATGACCTCATCAGAGTCATCGTCATCGAGTGGTGTGTCCGAAAAGGACTGTGCGCAGTTGGTTCCCTGATGTTTCGCTTTGAGGGGGTTTAGTGCTCTGTCCCAGCTCTCCAGGAACATGGGCTCAACCCTACCCCTACCAGCTGCAATTTCTGAGCGCTTTCCCGGTCAAACGCAGGCCTGATAGAGCGTTGACGTGTGCGTCAGATTGCGCCAAAGCTGCAACATCATTGTTCCGAACCTTGGTCCCATATGCAATGAAATTAGTTTTGCACTTCTGGGCTCACGCAAGCAGCGTATACCTTGCAAGAGACCGGCGGCAGCAAACAAGGCAACCGCGCTGACGCGCCTCTTTTGGGCTTGCAAATTCTTTGCGACGTTGCCAGCAGGAAGAGCATCTTGTCCACTTGCCCCTCGGCCGCTCGGTATAATCAGTCAGGATGGGCTGACGCGAAGACTCTTGAACGCTGTCGCAGCTTGGGCGGAGTCTAAGGGCACTGTCAGAAACCAATTTCTGAATAGCAATTCCGATGTCCACCAGTTGCTTGGCATTTCAAGTCTCAAATGATTTCATGATGGGGGGGCATATTCATCTCTGTTTGTGCCCCCAAGTTTGCATGCAATCAGGGTCGCTGCGTCAGTGAAGGAAGACAACAAACCGCTACGAAACAAGATCCCAGTGAGTCCATGCAGTCAAACCCGATCACTAGTCTCAGTGTCCATGTTCTATATATACGCAGCAGGGTTTCCATGCGCGCCCCACTCATCACTGGGAAGCCTTGGCTGCCTCCGCAACCCAAATGCCAAGCTGCTTTTTGCGCGCGCGAAGAGGATAAAGCGGCTGAGGTGCAGGATGTACGTCATAGTCAAGCCGCTTCTTCTGCAAAACGCGACGTGTTGGTTGTCGTTTTTGATTTGTTTCCATGGGACCCTACGACAAGGTATGGAGTGCCAAGCTACCAGGTTCAGGGCTCGGTAATGATTGAGACTGAACAGGCGAGATTTTTGAGATTACATCAAGAGCAGACATGATGAACATCACAGAAAAAGGAAGGTGGTCTCTCATTTGATCATCTTCAGTGTTCCTGAACCATGATCTTGCTGCTAGCCTGCTAGTGCGTGCGCCATCCAAGGATTGACGTGTTGCTCCCAGGATCATCCAGAAAACGCGACTCAAATCTGGATCCACGCACCAAAACTAAACCCGATTTGCAGTTCAACCTCAGAGAGCCTCAACCCCCTTTTCTTTGCCAAGGAAGCCCAACTCCAAAGCCAAATGGGTGATTGGGCAACACCAACCAGGTTGGGTTTTAAGCCCGTCGCCGTTAAAATGCAATCTATACTACGACACGGGCGACGCTTGGGTTGCGTAATGTTTCGAGAAGTTTGCCAAGAAGTACTTGAGGGCTACCAAGCAAATCGCAACTCGCTGAGAGGTGGAGGCTGGTCATGCAACCTTTTGGCAGCAAGCCACCAGAGATTCAGCGTTATCAACGCCCCCCAGAGGTTGACGTGTGTGCCGATTCTCGAGAAAGACAGTGATGACTTGATGTGCGTCCCGAACCATTGCCTCGTTGATTTTGGAAGGGCTGGCCAACCAGATGTGGTAGGCGTATTGAAGTCAATCCTCCAACTAAGGCCAAGGATGAGAGGGCTGATGCTTCTTCTGAGTCATCTAATTCGCCGGTTGAATTTGACCTCTTGCTCTGAGTCAGCGTCTTGCCTGTGCATGAAGAGCAACTAAACCTAACCAGTGCGGATGTTTACAAACAGGTTTTCCTTCATTCTGAAATTGGATGCCATGTCAAACATGCTTGAGGTCCATCACAGTTTGGGAGGCAACGCAGTGTCCATGAGAGCTGTTCTCCCGTGCGTGTGTGCTGTAAGTAGTGCTCGCGCGCTTGAATTTGCTGGTCGGATTTGAAGTCTTAGCCGCTTTCAGGCATCGACTTGAACTTAAACTCAAAAAAGGCTTCGGCCTGAGCTGAAATGCAACAACCTTACTATAACATGGGGCTGTGTCACTTCATTGCACATGGCTACAGCGCACCAAGGGTGTGCACCATGGGTTGATCAGTTTTTCTTCGTGTTGTGCGCTTAGCTTTTCAAGCGGGTTGCGGTTGAACCTGCCCGCCCTCACTATGTCACTATGTCTTTGGTATGGTGGTGAGCCCGGCCTCCAGCTTCAGGTGATTCTTCAGCTGATGAGTCTGAGTATCCCAGCTGCATCTATAGCTACACGGAGCACAAAAAGGTTTTCCCAGAAGCCTGATCTTAGGCAGTCAACATCTCGATTATCTCTGATTCACATGGAAGTGCGAGCGTTCCAGCTTTGTCGACTTGGCTGGAAAGACTTCACGGTCTCAATCAGACACCAGGAAAACAGAAACCGCTTGCCTTTCTAAGATGCCCGTCAAGATCCTCTACAGCGTATGTGTTGCCTTCTGGTCATTGACAGACTTCCCAAGATGCTTCGTTGTGGTACATGGCAGGGCGGAATATTCAGATTTGTGACTTTCAACTTTTGGTTTCAATGCTGAGGTTCAAACACCACCCCTAGGCCCTAGGTCTACAAACCGTTTAAAGGATGGTTGCAGCACTTCCTATGCGCCTTGGCGTTGGGAAGCATCGGCTAGCATGTCGCCGGTGCGCATTTCAGGGTTGAGATGCAAGACCTAGAGGTAAACCCAGTCTCCCTATCAGATCCTCTGAGGACCAGCGTCACCAACGGCTTGATCAATATCTATTGATGTGCGCCGGAGCCCATGCCACTGAGTATCTTTGGCAACACATATGACATATATTCTTGACAGTTTTCTTTTGTTCAGATCTTTGGCTTCATGCAAACATGACAAACTAGTTGGTCCCACATCACTTATCCCCGAAGGATGGTCTCACAAGTAACCCTATACAGCAGCCAGGGTGATGAACGGTTTCGGGAAGATCATCTACAGAGGTTGATCACGGTTGTTCGATGTCTTTCTTATGTCCCCGTGTACTCGCTCTATTTATTTGGTTGGCGCCCCGCAAGTTGCCATTTGGTTGTTGGTCCAATGTCTACATTCTACATCCTCTACCAGGCTCATTGTCGTTGCGCAGGGGACGTACCAGCAAGTAAATCTACCCGGCTGAAGATGTTGATTCAAGTTCAGATTTTGGTTGATGTGGTCAAGGTGTTGAAAGAAGGTTTACTAACTCCTATGGAAGTGACCTTGTTTTGTCACCGAGGATGTATCGCTCCACTGCTAGCTTAGGGAGAGGTTTGCCACAAGACCCTTGAAGACAGAAAGCTGTACTGGATGGTGTGGGAGTGGGCAATAACCACGGGACATGTTGGTGATGAATTGCAGACTCTTACGACAAGGCAGAAGTGGCCCCCTCCCTCGTTGCCGGTTAGCCGAAGGTGTCGGAAGCGCTCTTACTATGAATAAGTCGGCGTCTATTGTCTGCGTTTAGAACTGATTTGAGCTATTATGTCGCGCTGTAAGCCTTGCAGTGCAACCGCACCATCCCAAGGTCCAAAGTGAAAGCAACGTAACAGCAGGACGCTGACAGGTTTCATTCATGGCTGTCCCGTTTTCCTTTTTTTTGGTTGACGAGGGGTTTCATGGTGGCGCTAGTTGGACACTTGGTTGACACTCAGGCATTGGTATTGGACGCTCCTGCTTACACCCCCTTTTCCAGACCAGTTTCTAGCCGTGGTAAGGAAAGGTTGGTGTTCATGGGTTTTGGTTTCTGTTTTTTGAAAGCTCGCTCCACAATGAGGTGCTGGGCGGGGGGTGATGCTGCCAAGGAAAGGGATAATGCTGTCAGGGAGACTCCTGCGTGGGCTGTTGGACGGTTACTTCAAGTCGGAGCTGTCTCAAAAAACTACCACTTGTTTTGTTGGATGAAGAAGCCACACTAGCCTTAAATAGGATAGATGATTCTTGTTGCTTTCTTGCTCTGGGTTCAACGTGCCACCACCTGCTACCTTCAGATGGAATATTTTCGACCCTCGCAAGCTCTTTCTGTGTCCCGCAATCTTTTATCAAGGCCAGAGAAGGCCCGCAGAAAAACAAGGGCAAGGACTGTGCGCGGATGTAAAGGGCAAAGACATCTTTGCCATGGTCAAGGGCTCAATTGAATCAGGCTTTGCTCTGGGTTTATTCCCACGCTTTCCTCTCAGCTACGCACTCCTTCTTCAACAAGATCAATTTGCGAGGAGCCTACGCAAATAGCTCAATGCATTGGGATGGACTATCCACACTTGATACACGGGTTGGATTGGCCCCGCCCCAAAAGCCCAGTGAAATCATTCAAGGGCACAATTATGGAGAGTGTGGCACACCTGTCAGGTGGTGATGAGGGTGTTGAACAAGAGGGCAGTCGGCCGACCCTATCAGCAATTCCGACCTCAAGCTTGATAGAGTTCTACTTGCCTCTGCTGGCCTTTGACGTCTCAGAACGGTCAAAGTCCGGATGTGCGGGGTGTTGCAGCAAATCAAGATAGGTCTACCCACTCTAGTCACTTTTCAATATAGATATATACTGTATATTTTTCCCCGCTCTGGTCATTTAGGCGCAAAAGTAGCATGTCCATGCACTGACCCCCCTGCCAGATTTCTTGCACAGCCAGATGGCAGTCCACGTCAAATAATTCCTGAAAGATGGCTGCCGGCTGTCGTGGAATGCGCGTGGGTGTCAGGAGATGGCGCGTGTGCTATCTATAGTGGGTCTGTAGGGGTCAATGTCCGACGAAGAACTTGATTCTGAACATGTTCCCTGACTTTAGGCCGTTGATGTTGTTTTTTGGCCAGTTGAGGCAATGATGCTACCCAAAAGAATCCCGTCGCATGTGGCCAGAGGCTCAACTTCCAAGTGTGATTGTTTTTTCCAGGCTTTCATTATGAGCGGAGACCTCGCTGGTATCACGTGTGCTGCCCACGACTTTGAGTGAGAAAGGGTTCCTTTCATGACTCTGTGATTCTGAAGAATGAGGATCCTCCTGGATTTACCTTTGCGGGGGGCGGGGGTTGTATCAATGAAGATTTCACATGATCATTCATGTTCAGTTTTCAATTGCCCAAATGTTTGCCAAATGTTTCCTTCGTGGTGTTCAAAGAGACCTTCGCCAACAAGAAAGTCGTCTATATGATCCAGGTAAGCGCCCAGGGTCAAGACATCTCTGGGCCAAAAATATCGCTTTAGATGTTCAAACGCGGCATTGTATTACACATTTTTGTATGTAACTCCAGGGGTGCTGCGTGGGAGAAACACTGGGGCAAACAAAACGAACAAAACCAATCAACGACATGTCAAACAGTATTTTGATTGACATGGTGTGCGTTCATTTTGCCAGTGTGGATTACACACAAAGGGTCCACACCGGCTCACCTGGCAACGCAGGGAACATCCCCCGTAGCATGAAAGCAATATGCATCAGTTGCGCAGCTTTTTGCAAGCCGTGTCGTGCCCCCAAATAGGCTGGTTACTGGACGCGCCAGAAATCAACACTGCCCTCTCTCATCTCATTACAAGTATAGTTATCATGTTCAGCCCCAAACTCATGACCATCATTCTCTTCATCATCTCACCAGTTCTCAGTGCAACTCCTATACGTTTCTTGTTTGATTGCCCGTGGTTTGCCGCGCGTTCTCTTAGCCTGCGTGAAAGTAAAGCATGGGGCTTCGAGGGATTGAGCAGAAACCATGAAAGGTAAGGTGCTTGAAGCAGCAAGTGCCAAACAGAACCGCTTGGGATTTCATAAAGCATGTCCCTGCCTGGATTTAGCGTGGAGGCCCCGTGAATTGGCGCGTACTGCTTCGGATGGCTCACACAGTCAAGCGGCTCCACCGCCGACCAAATCTCGTAGTGCCGCACTGGGTGCTACTGGGGAGCATGGGGCTGGCAGTGGTTCGACCGCCGGACATGAATCCTGTGGCGGTGCAGACGATACTGATAAACCGGGATTATGTAGAGCAATGGTTGAGGGGGCACAACCTGTGACAGTGAATTGCTCTTTTGTCGTGTGTCAGTAGAGACTGTTCGTGGCGCGTGGCAGGTTGACATAGTTTTGCGAATAGCATGCAGCACATGATGGCAAAAAAAGAATGCTTTGCTTCTTGCCTCGAACCGTGTTTAGGTAAACTTTCGTTCGCAAGTATGTTTTTGTTGGAAGTGTCGTGGTAAGCATCCGTTGTTTGGACAAGGTAGCAGCTGTACATGTCAACGTTGATGTTCAAATTGACTTGTGAGGATATCATGAATGATGTCATCTGTGGTGGGAATGTGCGGAGCTCAAGTTGTTTCTGATCCACAATGATGATGATATTCAGGGCTTGACTGGGCAGAACTGTTTTTTAAGGAAGTCAGCGGGGTTTGGAAACGATATCGAGGGTAGTCGTGATGGACGACGATCATCGACGGAAAGTTGATGTTTTTTTGCGGGTGAAGTTCGTGAATTTTCTGCCCGAGGCGGTGGAGGAGGTGGACGTACATCGTGTCCATAGCTGTTCAGTGCGTGATAGATTCATAGCCCCGCACTAGTAGGCTGGAACCGCATGAAGAAGAAAACTTGCGTGAACTGCAAGGATTGCGGTTGGAATTTTGGGACTGGAAGTGTTGCGATGTCCGTAGCAGGCGGAACATGTTCATTGCAAAGTCTCGAACTTTACTCGTTCAATTGGGATGTGGTGGCCAGGCGTGCAGGCAGGTTTCGTTGGCTGCTTTGGATGAGGGCATGGCAGGGCTGGAAGCGCGGAATCATTCGACTTGATACATGTCGGGCTTGAAATGCCTCCTACGGGATTTGAAGGGCTGGAGACTGCTCTGTCAAGGCACACCCAGGGCTGAAATCAGCCCTGATACTTTTTGGCGCAGAATCATTTTCCGCCCTTGGAATCCAGTGATGAAAGCTCAGAAGCACTTCCAATGACGCCGCGCCCACAGGATCCGCCTGGGGATTTTACCGAGACCATCCAAGAGACCCGCCGACAGAAAAAAAGAGAAAGACAGAGATTACCGATGAGAAGGACATGCATGGAGTATAAATTTAATATGCTGCCGAAGCTCATTGTTTACAATGTTTGAAATTGTACGCCTCAACCCGACTTAGTGGGCATCGCGCAAGGACAGTTCCGACATGCCTCTAGAGCTAGAAACGTGGTTCTAAAGGAATGGCTTGTGACAATGACAATGCTCAAGTCTGAGAGCTGAAGGTGACATGGTAGGAACTGTCCGCGTGTCTCTTCATTCTCTAGGGACTTAATTCTCTTGGATTTGATCGCGCAACAGGAGGCAAAAAATAGGGTTCTTGATGGCATTGTCATGGTTTTGACTGGAGTGGTACCTGGAGTGGTGGAATTAATGTCTGACGCTTGATTCTTATTTGCTCTTCAGGATGCCTTCAGGGTGTGTGGGTACCGAGCTTTTTTTTTTTAACAGTTTTATGGTCTTTTCCATATTAATATGATCTCACTTTCCTCACTTACAGTGTCTTGGCACCGAAGTTTTTTTAAACAAATTGACCTTCGAATTGGGAGACATTTATTGCATCATTCGCATGTGCATTCACACCATGGAGGCTTTCACGGTATGTTGGTGCGGAGCTTTTGTTGCAGACTTTCATGGTATTTTGCTCTTAAATATGACGTCATATGCTTTATTCACGGTGTGTGGGTACCGAGCTATTTTTTGACATACAAACTTAAGCTTTGCATACACATATGACATCGTCCGCCCAGGTTTGCGGCCAGAGTTTGCCAGACGCACATCCGCCGGGCGACGAAAGCAGACAGCCTGCTGACCTCGCCTCATCAAGAGGGTGAGCAGTTCAGCCTTACTCTTAGCAACTGCAACTGATCCCCGTCCACCAACACCCGATCCAGTTCTCCTGTGTGATCAGCCAAGGTCACAGTAGCCAAAAAGGACGATACTTCTTCGCGGATGGTTTGGCAGCCCTGCTGTGCGTGGCGCTTGCAATGTCCAGCGACCGGGTCAACCTTTAACCCACAGTTCTTGCGCGGAACGTACATTGGATCCCCCAGAATGCCCGTGACCCAGACGCTGTTCAACTGCACTTCGATGAAGTTGTCCTGCGCCTGTGAGGAACAAGCCGAACCAAGACACAAACCATGAGAAGCGATGATTCCGTAAACCCAACCCGAAAGCAACCCCACCAAAAAAGAAGGCAACGAGTTAATGGCGGTCCACTCATATGTCTTCGATGTCAAAAGACAATACGGAAGCTATATCATCTTTCCCTACGGCGGAGCGGCCTCCAGCATCGCATCCGTCGGCGCCAAAGAGCATGAAGAGACAGTAGCGCAGCCAGATATGAACTTCTCCGATCCATCCGACACCATCCGACGCGAAGCCGTCTGGAGCCAAGGCACGGAGAGCGCCTCGCCTCGAGTCTCTGCCAAGGCCTGCAATTTCCCAAAACGAGATCCTGTGGGATTGTCATGCAGAGCACTGAACATGTTCTTGCTGCTATCTGCCCAGTGCCCGCAACTGGCCTCAATGCCGGCAGGTATCTTTGACAACAAAGCATACCTAGCCAACGGCGATTTCCTCCAGAGACGCACTACAAGCTCTTGTCCAGACTCATCCTTCAACCACAGAGTCACCTTCAGCACTTTCATCGCAGGCGTCTCCTTCTGGGTAACTTTGCCGATTAAATCTGCCCTTTCTCTTCCCTCAGAACGTTGCGTCAACACCCCGAAATTGGACTTGACAATGGGGAACATGTCCCGCAACTTCATCGCAGTGGCGTGTGCCTCTGCCACGGGCAATGCCTTTCCCTTGTTCGTGACGTCAGTAGAAAAGCCAGACAAAAAAGGCGAATTCTCCACTACAACAGCTTGCGTCAACTGGATGAACTTGGGCTGGAAAAATTCCTGGGCTCGCTTTCGCGCAATGGATTCAGAGGCTTTGATTTCTGCATAGAGCCCCTGTCCCTTTTGATCCACCAGACGAACGATTGCCTTCCAAAAAGTCTTTCCTTCCTTGCCGATCAATTGCTTCGTTTCATGGTACACTGGGCGCAGGGCCACCGCCACCATAACCATGTGGGTGTTGCTTTTCGTAATGCGACCCAGAGCCACTTCTTGCAACGACATGTTTCCGGATCGTGGCTGCCAAAGTTCCGTCAATAAGTTCACGCAGCGACAAGACAAAGCAGGAAACGATAAATTCAGATTCAATTTGGACCAAAATTATTGCAAGGGCTGAAGCCAACGCAGCAGCTGTGCCAAGACAATCCAGCGTCTCCGATTACAAACAGCTACGACAGCAATGCACTTTTCCAGCTGCGAAATTCAAAAAATGAGGCTGCTCGTCAACTCGGAGAAGCGTCTCCCGACACGGACAGTCCCATCCGTCAGAAGACTTTTGGTCAACCGAACTGGACATGATCAAGTATCATCGCCCTTTAACATAGAAAGGAAGCAACAAAGGTCTTTGTTGCCGTAAGGCTCAAACAGCCGGAGGCCAATGCGGCGGGCGCAATATGTCGCCACTGCGTGCGTGTTGACGGGGATGTTTGACTCCCTGTGCCCATGGTGCTCAATAATTTCCAATCAGCCTCCGACTGATCGGAATGCAGCAACTCCAAAGCAAACATGAGCGCCCTCAGGGCACATACATCCGTTCTGTACTTCAACGCAACAATCCTGTGGCCATTTTCACCCGTCTGTTGCACAGCATTATCCAACTGTGTCATCGCAGGCTTTCCATCCTTTTCGAAGTCCATGCTTTTGCGCGGGCCCTTTCGAAACGACACGTAGTGCACACAAGCTTCATTTGGGCAGGCCCTGCTTTTATCTTTCACGCAGTGCAGGTGGACAGGCAGGACTCACAGCTCGCCCCATGGATGCGCGATATGGTTTGCTCGATCTGTTGTGAGATAAAGTCACCAAAGCGTAGTCGCAAGCATATAGCGATACCATTTTATGGCCCATATATTTGCACTTTGATTCTTTCACCCCCTCCACTCTGACGGGAAGTCCCTGTTAAGAGTGTAGAGTTATTCGCAAGGACCTGAAAATATATAGATTGCTTCACGTACAGTGCAAGGGTGGTGTCAGCAGAATCCCAAGCGATCGCCCGGGTTGAGCGTATCTTCGGAGCCGTACGACAAGCGCCACGCAAATGTAATGAAATGCAAAACAGAACAGATGCATGTACGAACCTGTTTCAATGAGAACATAAAGTTTCTTCAACATAGAAAGCATCACACTGCACACAAAAAGTGGCTGACTGCTATGTTTTTTCCTTTTCTCCGAAGAGCAGTTGGCACGACCCCACACCCCACGGACGGACAGCTCCCACTGCGAAGGACGCGGTCATAATGTGTCTCAACGGGACGGCTCAAGAAACATACACTTTTGGTAATTCCACTGTGCCCAGAGCAAGCAAAATGGCAGCCTCACATCCTTGCTTCGACATCGTGAGACTATCTTTGCATCTCTGTAGTTCAATCCACTGTTTCGCAAGCTGGATGCCAGCAGCAGTCAGAGCATCGCACTGCGCGTGCAGTCAAGGTATCGGCCAAGCCTCACATATCCCAACATTTCTCACATATTGCAGTCCTCTTGAAAGAGGCCTTGCCGGCTTCGGTTTCAAAAAGCTGTTGTGGATCAATGCAGGCGCCTGCCGCAAGGTGCCGGCCCACCAAGAAGATCTCATTCTACCGCTCTTTGACACGATCCAACAAAGGCTGTCGCAATGTTCCGACTTCAGATGCCTGCTCCATGGCTTTGAATACGTTCCTGGAGAAGCAGAAGACAAGCTAGGGCATTTAAGAGCAAAGAGGCTACAAATGTCAGCGAATTGTGTATTATCAACTCAGGAAACTCTGGGCCACAGGAAGGGGAAACAACCACAGAGGCAAGGGCCAAGGAAAGGGTGAAACTCGCGTTTAGTCAATCTTTTTTTTCCAAGACATCACACATAGCACAAGTACAGCAAGAATACATAAGAACACTGTCCAAGGTCAAAAGTAGGTCGCTTAAAACGAAATGGGCTCGCCAGTGAAGGCGGAGCTGCTCAAATAGTGTGGCCATGGCTGTGTCCATGAAAATTTAAAGTTCTTTCCCTATTCTATGGAAACTGTTCATACAACATTGTGATCATATACCTTCTTGACGGCGTGTCAGCTTGAGAGAATGTTGGATGTCATTTACAAAAGCATTGCGGTACCGAGACTTTATATACATATATATCGATATGTTCATACGAAATGGTCTTAGTGTTTGCCTTTCCGGGCATTTTGGTACGGAGCTTCTTTTGCAGACTTACATGGTAATTTTCGTATGAGAATGAGATCATACGCATCGTTCACGGTCACGGCATGTTGGTACCATGTGCATTCACATCATGGATGCCTTCACGGTAGGTTGGCGCCGAGCTTTTGTTTCATACTTTCATGGTATCTTGCGTATAAATATGACGTCATGTGCTTTATTCACGGTATGTAGGTACTGAAGTTTTTTGAATATGAACTTGAACTTTGTATACACATATGACATCATACTGAGTTGATCCTCTCGAAACTTGATCGTTTCTTTACATTTGCGCACGTTGTCTGAGGGTCGCTGTTGCCGTGATGTCTATTGAGCTTTTTCAATGAAAATTGACATCGTAACTGCGCTAGTCCCAGAGGCTTAGAAGTTCGCTATTTTTTTTCGGCGGCAGTGGATTTTCTCGCCATTCTGTGTCTCTTGCAGAGCTTGCTCCTTGAGTCGTTTGCTCTCAGGTCACCCTTGCGTCCATTTCGTGCGGACTTCAGTGTGGAATGGACGTTCTTCAGTTTGGTTCGAACCTCTTCAGCGTTGTGCTTGCACAGCGAGAAATGCGCCAAGGTTGGCGCTCCTGACCCACAACGTTGCGCTGCCGTTGCATCTGCGCATCTACGTCAACGCACCCTCACCTCTGTACATTTACATCTTCACACGCTCACATCTGCAGATCTACCTCTCTACCTCCACACACCCACACATCTGCACATCTATATCACTTGCGCATCCACACTGTCACTCCTTCACATCCGCCCTCTCTTTCTCTCTTTCTACATATCTTTTCTCTTAATATTCTACAGCTAATTTCTTCGCAACTTCTTACTCAATAACAGATTCTATAAAGAAGTCATGGCTCGTGGACAACTCGATTTTAACTATTTCCTTACTCGGAATCGCTCTCGGGCCGACCGTCGTCTAGTTCTTGTCTCCTTGTTCATCGCTCGCGCTTTTCCTTTCCAATTGTGATGGCAAGTCATTGTCATTGAGTGCGCGCGTAAAGAACATCAGTGGTGGCTGCAGTGAAAGCGCTTCGCTTGTGTCTGTGGGTGATGGATTAAGCTCACTGGAGTGAAACCATGTGGCGGTTTCTATCTTACCCCTTCCGGCGCAGGAAACTGCTAGCCGCATCAGTGACTTGGGATTGTCTATGGTAGCGGAGGCTGTCTTGGAACTGTGTTCGTCTTTGCAGTGCCCCCGCACCCAGCGGCGCAGGAACATGGATCTCATGGGTGCGTTGCAGAGACGACCCGCAAAGAGGAGTCGGGCCACGATAGCATCTGTACACGTGTAGAGGGCTGCTGCAAAGAGCAACGGGTCAACTTCGATGGTGGTTGTGCGCTCAAAGCAGCTATCGCACACATCTCCACATGTCCACAAACGCAGAAAGATTCCTGATCCACTCTGTATTGCCGCGCTCCTCCTCAGCCAATTTCAGAGCGTTGCAGCTGCTCGCAGGGCTGGCGACAAAGAGGAGGAGGCGCCTGCCTGCTTGCACTAGTGCTTCGCTCCAAATTCCATGTTGGGGCGGCCCCGCTTTCATAGATCGAGCAGGGACGAGGATTAAATCTGCACTCGTTGTTGCGTGGTAGCCACTGCCAGCAGGTGGTGGCAAGCGTGCTTGCTGTGACATACCAGCCAGGCTCTTGGGCCGTGTGGTACATGTGTATGGCAAAGCTATTTTCGCAACTCTTGTGATGTGAACACGATGTTGACGCATGCGCTTCTCTTGCCAGCCGCCGCTTGGATAACGGCCGCTTGATGAGCGAGCCGTCGCTTGGATAACAGCTTGATGAAGCAGCCGTGTGGTCCATGTGGATCGGCCACGCGCAATAAGGGCTGCAGCCCAGTGACGCCGACCGCAGGAAATGAGGTGCTGAGCCACAAAAGCAGGCTGGGACCAACCGTGGTCGTTGTGTTTTTGATTTTTCTTGCAACTATTGGTAGAGCTCCCAAACCCTTCTTGTTTGAATTCTTGTTTGAAGTCTTTCTCTCTATATAGACATATATATATATATAGTTTTTTTTTTGAAACGTGTTTTTTGATTCCAACTCGTTTCTTGCAACTTCTAATGTTCAAGAAAAGTATTCATTCATTTAAGGTAGGCAGGGTCGGTGATGAAGAATTGTTTGATGTGAGTCATTTCAATCACACTCCCTGAAACTTGTGGTGGCAGTGGCATTCTCACAAATGGGCGCAGTGTCTCTGCAGGAGCCCCTTTTGAGATTTCTTTGCACCATTGCCATGGAGGACCTGGCACGTTTGCACGCCGCAGAGCAGGATAAGCTCACGGCCTGTTGCACTTCAGTGGGCAACTGTTCTGCGATTTTGCCTTTTCTTCACACCCTATGACGCGGCCTTTGCAGAAGCCAGCCGTGGCTGACGGATGGGAGCTTGCTCGGCGCGAAAGCGAGCTTGGTCTTCGGCGAAGCGCCCGACTGCATGTGGTGCAGCGCCGGCCCATGAGCAGGAGTACTTGGCCGCGATTGGAGAAGTTGCGTGCTCGAGACTTGTCGTCGCCAGGGTTTTGGCTTTGCCAGCATGTACTTCGATGACTTGACTGTCCAGGACTTGGGTAGCATGAAAGGGTCAGCTCAGCATTTCATTACCAACTTGGCCACTTACATGGGACCCCATTCCAGGCGAGCGGCGTCGGACGCAGCCAAACAGCATTGTTGCTGACCTGGTTAACACGCCAGAAGGGAGCGAATGAGGTCGAAGGCTTGAAGAATCCCATCCGCATGTTCAGAGGAGTATTGACGCTCCTTCAGGGTGTTCACGCCTGCTCGCCCAAGCAACCGAAAAGATCAGATTTGGCAGTGAGTCCATGTGGAAGCCGTTGGGCCTGGGTAGCCTATCCATCAGGTCAGTGACCTTTGTCAGCAAGCGGTCCGGGCCCAAAGCTCATGTGACACGAACCGACGTCGTGCCACGAAAATCACACTGGCTCTGCATCTCTTGGTGCTTCTCAGAGTTCTGCTGCTGGCTTCCTCTTTGTGAGCTTTGGTGAGAACGCGCGGCCTACAGCTCCTTGATCTATGGTGTAAGCACCCAACCAAAATAGCATAGCGTAGCTTGAATTGTTGACGGTGTATCATCTACACCGCCAGTCAGGCTCGCTCCTGCCAGGGCCTATGGTTTGTGGACAACATCGCTGCGTTGATGTCCCTGGCGCAAAAACGTAGCAAGAACCCATGGTTTTCGAGTTCGCCGCGTACCAGTTCCCTTACCCAAGATACTTCTGAATGCTTTGGGTCAGTTCTCAGTGCATTGGAATCAGATACTCTGAAAGGGTATTTACCTGTGGTACATGTGGCGTGGGCCGCCGTGGCTGGGCCACACAAACCAAACAAAGCACTTTCAGATTCGAACGATCCAAAGTCTGCGGAAAAAAGAATGCTGGTCCGTATCTTGACCTGAGTGCTTACAGCCAAATAACCTAATGTTCCTAAGGTGTTTTGCTTTGAGGGCCAAAACATGTGGTTGGCTAGGCGCACTGGTAACTGGCAATTTGCGCTGCATCTTGATGGCAGGGCCAGACTGAATGAAGTGGCGCATATTGTGGAAACAACTGCAGAAGATGTGTCAGACTGCAACAACGACAGTTGGGCACCTGCATGGGATGGAGGAGCAAAGGCTGGAAGAGTTCTGCTGGCGACCAGGGCGTTGTGGCAAGAAGCGTGGCTGCAACGTTTTGTGCGCAAGTGCATCCGGATTTTTTGAAGTCGAGGCCTCCCTTGTGCTCGCAGCTTGTGAAGTCACGGCATTGACAGCAAAGCGCCATGGCCCACGGGCATTGCGCATGATAAAAAACTTCAACGTTGTGCTTCCGACTGCGTGAACTGGACGAACAAACTCAAGATGTGAAGGATTCGCTGCGGCGAGCAGCCTGTCCGCAATTTTTTTTGTCAACCCCCAACTACAATGCCAGGTCTTTTTCAATACCTGTCACGTGGTTAGCTTTGTGCGCAGGACCAGCTTGTGCAATTGCGCCATCAAACCGCAAAGAACGCAGCAGGGAGTTGAAGTTGCGGCATCGACATTGAAGCACCATGGGCATTGCATATGAGAAGAGGAGTGCGTTTGCACGCTTTTGTTTGTGCACATCCCCAACTAGAATGTTGTTTTCCAGACCTCTCACGAGGCCAAATGTGCGATCAAACTGCAAGATCGCAGGGACTTGAAGTTGCGGCATCAACATTGACGCACCATGGGCATT
>CAXAMN010016747.1:0-44622 GCA_963970005.1 Durusdinium trenchii | reverse complement strand
AGGAGGCCAACTTTGTGCCGGCAAGTTTGTGCAAATGTGCCATCACGCGGCGAAGATCACAGCAGGGACTTGAAGTTGCGGCATCAAGTTGAAGCGCCATGGGCATTGCATATGAGAAGAGTCGCGTGTTTGCAAAATGTCGTTTGTTTGCATCCTTATAACTACCGTTTGTTGTCAAAACCCTTGACGAGGCTTGCTTCGTGCGCGCGGCATGAACATCAAAACGCCACGGGCTTTGTGTATGATAAGGGCTCCAGCCCAGTGCCGCTGACCACAGGAGACGAAGGAACAAAGTTGTGAAGGATTCTGCCGGCAAACAAGAAAGCTCTGGTTGGTAGCGTGGCTGCAATTTCATTGTCCATCGCCAGTTTTGTCAAAACCTCTGACGAGGCTGCTTTTGCGCCCGCAGATGAACTCACATGGAGACAAAAGCTGGGAATGTGTGCCGTGTCTTGGTAGGCACGTCAAATCACATGAAGTGCTGTGTCCATGCTGTTTTTCTGCAAACTTGCGCAGCAACTTTCGAAGTGCGAAGATTACAGCGGAGAACCTGAACTTACGACATCATCGTCCAAGCACCGTGGGCTCTGCATTTTGCTGTTCGACTCGATTTCATCAGTGGGGCGCTATGTGCCGCAAGAGACTTCGAGGATCATGCGTGCATTCATGTCGACTGTTGATGAATTAAGCCCCCCAATATGGAGATGTAAGCCATTCTGGTAGCGGGGTTTAGTAGTCAGCTGTTTTTATGCATTTATATTTTTAATTCTTTATCTATATATATAATCGCTTATGACGGTGCCCCGGCAGGTTTGTGCTACCAGAGTTATGGGAAACAGTTCCATCTCTGTCATTTCAGGACCTCGCAGTCTGAGTGACCTATAGAACAGGCCTATAGAAGTGACCGAAAGATCACTGCGCCTATTGAAGTGTCATTTCAGCCTATAGAAGTGATCTTCTAGTCCTGGAATCTCAAGAACAGGTGCTTTTCACCACCCACCAAACTCCGTCCGCGGGTGGGACACCAAGGTCCGTGCACGGCACACCGCCACACGCGTCCGAAGTCACGTCCGGGGTCCCGGACTTCGTGGGTCGGTCGAGCTGAAAAGGGCACGAAGAGCCGAAGGCGGTGCATGGGGCAACATCCTTCATGTGACAAAAACTGGTGGTTTGAGGGGCAGGAGGGGTGGTTTGAGGGCGCGTTGCGCGTGGACTGATCTTTTTCGATCGTGACATGTGTGGGCGCAAGCTTCCCAGCGTGTTCCCTGCTAAGTAACAGTCCGGTGAAAGATTGTCACGGTTTTTGAGAAAGGTCTGAATCGCCATCATCCACTGGGCCCTGGTAATGGGAGATACCTAACCTCTAAGGTATCTGGTGCTTCTGGTGGGGAATGCACTGAATACACCTACTTGCTATGCCGAGGATCGGATGCTCACCTGCCAGAGTTTGAGAATCACTGAGAGAGTCTGGCCTTGGAGATGTCAAGTTCCCAGCCGTTTGCCTGTGTTTCCTTATGCGATTGGCGTTTTTCATCCAGGCCATGGACAGGCCGAGACGCGTGTTCCGATCACACACAGAGATGGACAGACCTGATGGGTTTTGGTTAAAGCTGGCTGGAGTGCTTGGATGCTAAGCATCTGCTTAGGCCTAGGATGTGAAGATAAGGTGCGACTGGGAACCTCTTTTTCCTTGGAGAAAGGGTTGATACAGGGGTCAAAAGCCTGCAATCGTTGTTGAAACTTAATACTCTGTGGGTTGTTTCAGTGGTCTGCCAGTTCACCAATGATGTTTTTGTTTTTATGTGTTTTCATTGGATTTGGTGAACTCGGAGACAGGTGATCTATCAGCTTTTAGTGGATTGTCTACCAGTTGTTTTATGGAAACTCGGTTTGGAGTTTGGAGAGCCAAATAAACATCATGATATGTATGGGTCAAAGTGCCAGGGGACATTGATAGGCGATTGCTGTGTTTCTTCCTCCCCACTACTGTTTCCAGTCCAATCAAGTCAAGGAAGAGGTTCCCCTGACGTGTCTCGTCTTCTGGAGAGACCATGCAAGAAATTCAGTGCGTCACTGCGATGCCAAGATCTTCAGGACAGGAGTGACGACCTTCCGTTCACAGTGCGGTGTGAGGTCCTACGGACTGTTGCGCTGCGGTGTTTTAGGCACGTGCGCTGAACAACACATGCTCGCCCTCTGAGTTCGGACCCGACGATCCCATTCCCAGCAACCCGAAGACCCGAAAGGACCCGAAAGACCTCTTCTCCTTTTTTCTGGGGTTTCTCTAGCATCGACCGAATGGGGGCAGAACAGAAAAAAAGGGCACTTCAAGCCTGCAAGGGGTTGTTAAGCTCCTGGAGATCATTATGAGATCTTTGCTCTTTCTTTAGGCTGGGGCAACTAGTGCCCGTGCCCTCGCTCAGAAGCAGTGCGCGCGCGCCTGCGTGGCAAAACGAGTGCGATCATTCTCGGGTTTTGGCCGGGGACGAAGATTGGGAAACGGATTGAGACCACCGGCTTCGCTGGGAAACTGAAGCATCAACAATCTGATCCACCTTTGTTAGGCATTACATTGATGGCATAGCCTTCCTTCCTTCCTTCCTTCCTTCCCAGTGCTGGCATGTCGGTGAGTTGGAAGGGGTAGGCAGGGTGGATTCGTCGAAATGCCGGACTCCGATGGACCGCATGCTTGATTGGGATAGGGCCAAGCCGCCACGGCCCGTCACGGGGTGGTCCAAGACGCTGCAGGGACAGGGGGAGGTCTCTATCCAGGAAGCTGGAATTGGTTTCATGGTTGCACCGATGGGAGGGTGACCCTATGAATCTCCAGTGAAGTCCGATCTTCGATTCTATATTGTGTGCATCAGTGGAGCTTCAGCGTGAACTCATTCCTGTTCGGATCACCTCATCGGACCCCTTTTTGGGACCTGAATCAGTTCGAGCAGTTCGTGACCTTAAGACCAGTGAGTGCCTCAAACTCTCCATACAAGGGGACCCTTGGTTGCTCATCCGTTCATACTTCGATCCGGTTTGAGTCCAGCGCCCGTAGACCGGACGCACGCTGGGTGGCGAATCGAAAGCGATGACGCCGACGGGCCTTTGTCCACGGACACCGATCGAAGCCATTGATTCTTTTCCGTGATTCTGGAGGGTCTCCTTTTTTGGCACCCAAACAAGAAGAAGGATCAATCTTTTTGATGATCAGTGGTCTAACATGGCAAACCCTTTGCTGCAGAAGCCCAACATTCGGTACCCGGTGTTCTCGATTCGGCCTCGTGATTCCCAGGCGAAACTGTGCTTTGGTTGGGTGGAAAATGTTTGACACCTTGTGGACTCGTGCTTGGAAAAGAATCAGGGAATGGATCCTAAGGTATCTCTTGTTGGGGTGTCATTCCCTCATTCCCAACTGAGCACTAGTCAACTTGATGTGAAGCATTTGCTTGTCCGACTGGCTACCACCTGCTATGACTTGAAAGGTTCCCGGTACACTCCCTAAAATCACCATGGTTACGTGGATGGCATGGAAACTTTCGTTCGGATGACCCTTTACTGTCCAAGCTCCAACTTGCTACGACCTGCTAGAACTACCACCAACATCCACCAACCAGGTTTCCACCACATATCCGATATCCTTGTCGGAGCATGCTGTGATCCAACCACTGACCACCACGAATGGGCCCTTTTTATCTCCGCGCGTTCTCGTGTGAAGCACGCGGATCCGGTTTGAATTTGACCAGGCGAGCCCGTGGCAACTGCGGCGTCCACAGGGAGTGCGCATCAGGGCAGCGAAGAGCGAAACGAATGCTGGTCTGGGTCTTGGACTTTGAAGAGATGATCAGCTTATCAATCTCACCGTAATTCACATGTCATGATGATTATTGAGGAAAAAGCCCCGAGCTGTTGTGAAACCATTCAGGGCCTTTCCCCCCAATTCTTTTTGGCTTTTTCGGTGCACTCATGAGTGATTTCAATTGGTTCTCCTTCGACGAAATGCTTGGTTTCGGTATGTTTTTGTGCATTTTTGGGATCGGATCCATCGGAGAAACGGCGCATCTCGGATGGGTTGATGGATGTGGTGGCGTGAAACTTCACCAGAAGGCCGTGAGCACGGCCCAGTGTTTGCTTTGCAAGTGCCTGCAGTTTTTGGCCTCCAAAATCATGCTTTGGGAGTTGCAACTCATACATGGGAACTGCTAGAAGGGGGATCCCAAATTCAAAGTGAATGCGTCGAGACTCAGGGGTTTATGGACTTGTCCTCCATCAGGAAATCTTCGTGACCTACAAAGCTGGAACATCCTTGATAACGCTTGGGAAAGGCAAGCTTTGGTATTTGTGGAATGATAAGGACATTTCACGTGTAGATGTTTGAGAATTACTGGATGTTTGACTAGATGTTAGATTCTGTAGATGCAGACGTTTGAGAGAGGCCCAAGACGTACTGGCCACAACGAAGCAGAATTGTTCCCTTGCCCTGCAGCTGAGGGGGATCAGCAAGGTATTTGAGGGTTTGCCTTGGTATCATTGCCGGAGACCAGTGACTTCATTTGTTGTTGGGGTGCGAGTGAGGGGTAACCGGACATGTCTCACGGATGCAAAGCATAGCAGCATAGAGATCACCATGTTGAGACGAAAGAATGATCGCTGGGCTTCTGACCGATGAAGGAAAACAGGATGGAGGCATTTTGCTTCTCTTATCTGCCAGGCATGCAATTGATATCAGCCATGAAGCATCATGAGGCCTCAATACTCATCAAACACTTACCACTTCTATGCAAGAATGCTTAGTCACTGCTTAGTCACTCCTTTTGGGTGCTCTGCTGATGAAAGCCTTCGTCCTGTGCTGTTGCGCCGCCCCGTGCTTCGGTGAACCTCCCACGGGTCGGTGAAAGGGGGATGAACAAGCCAACGCTCTGGTCTTCCTGAAGCTCCTTTTTTTCAGGAAGAGCCGATTTGTATCTGAAGCAGACTCCAATGAAGCTCCACGCTCCTTTTTGGTGTTTGCTGCAGGGTGTCTAACGGTGAACAAATCGAAAAGCGATCTGCTCAGGTAAAGTGGATGCCGAGTGACCAGGCTCGAAGTGGCTGTGTTGGGGTCGAGTCCATCGCCCCGGTCGAGCTGGTTACGACGCATGACGCACCACATGAGGGCGGAGACTTTGTGGTTCCCACCCCCCTGGAAGGAGGAAACATGGACCAGTCTATACCCATTGGTTGGGGGAAAGTGGCTTTTGAACTACACACCCAACATGTGTTGCTCAGGTAGATTCACCAAGCGACACTTGCGAGGTCTCGACAGGTGCCGCCACGAGACCACCATAGCAGCTGGTCAGGTCAAAAGGAGTCGTGACTGTCCATGGGTGTTTTGGTATAGGATGTATAGGGGTCGTCTTGCAAACCAAAGTCCTTTATGATCCCCTTCCCTTGTTGGTGCTTGGCCATCTGGCTGTCTTTCTCTCGATCCATCCGTTCAAGAAGGCATCGATTTGGCGCGAACGACCAGGGTTGACCAGGGTCCCATGGCGCACATCGTCTCCGCATCATCTCCGACTGAGACGCTTCACCAGTAAACGAAGCAGTTTGGTCCCTCCGGACGTGTTTTGCTCGGGGTAAACCATCGTTCTCAGGAGATGTGGCACTGCTAAGGATGGGTGGCCAGGAGTCACCAGACGGGGTGGTGTTTCGCCCTAAGTGAGTGGATAATGGGCACCCCTAATATGGATAGGCACCCCTTTTTAATCCTTTCCAAGGCCTTTGTGGTTGAAGCGCTTGCTTCCGGGCCAAGCCAAACGTGAAAGCCAACAAATTATGAAACACTTCTGGGCCGTATGTTTCTGCAGAACGGATCAACTCAAGCCATGAGGATCGATTTGGGCAGCGCCGGGCGTACTGGAGACGTAACTTGCGCTCCCATGGCCTTTTTCGGAAGGAGGATGGCAATGGGTTGGTCCAGTTTTTTGGACCAATTTTTTACCATGAGGGCTAACCCAGACACACACTCATGGATATGCGTACTGACTTGACAGCGGTGCCACACGCCGGCCTAGGGTTCCATTTCCTAAGGGTACAGGTAGGGAAACCTTGAAAGGAAATCGAAGAAAGGAAATCGAAGAAAAAGCCCAAGTTCCAAGGTTCCAAGTTGTAACCACGAAGCGATCGAGCGACAAGGACGACGGAGCGTGCAGAGTCTGCGGATGAAGAACCGCTGCAAAGGCTGGATTCCTTGTTCTAGTTAAAAGCAGGGCCCAAGATGAAGTGTCACAGGTAAAAACTGCAGGTACGTCACTGGACGTCTCCAGTGATATCAGTACCACCACAGAAGCCTCTTCGTTGGACTGTCACTTCTGTGGGGTAGACAGTCCCCCTGCTGTGGAAACAGTAAAAAGGAAAGCTAACAAATCCAAAAGGATCCCTCTGACTCCAAGGGTGACACACACACGCCTCCCCGAAGGGAGGCGGTATTTTAAGCGCCGCACTGAAGTAAGGTGAGACTAGGTGAACTGACGGATCTCTCGGTAAGTCTGGTAGGCTGTCAGGGGGAGTCGAAGTTGACCGATGGCGTCATCATGTAGTCGGGGAGCGACTGTATGGAGAGGTCTGTAGGGAAGAGGAACGGAATCACGGGGGTACTCAGTGGAAAGTCCCAGCGGTCGGACTCGTCGTGAGTTGATGAAATAGAGGACAAGATCTTCAAGGGTGCAAGTGTGTGGAACTTCCCAAACTCGGGAGTCCCCAGTCGAGGGTAAGGCCACCCAGAAGGCAGTGCGTTGCTGGCCTAAGCGGGAGTAGATCACATCTTTGAGGTCGTCGACCGTGTACTCCTTGGTGTTAATCTGATGGCAGTCTAAGGTCACTGTGATGTAGTTCAAAGGTTGATAGACGAGCAAACTAACGTCCAGTTCGAAGCGGACGGTGGAGAGGTCAGGAACCATGTCCAAGGTTTCAAAGGGTTGACGGACTTCTCGCCAGGAAGTGCGAGAGGTAGGGATTGTGTTTGTCAAAGGTTCTGGTACACGAAGGCCGGGGGAGGATATCATCGAGTGAGGTGAAGTACGAAAAGCCAGACAGGGATGGCAGCGAGAAAGTTTAGAGCCAATGGCTGCGGACAGGAGTAGGAGTAGTCACGAGTGGTCAAAGGAGGACAAATACAGGCATTGCATAATCCTGAAGAAGGAAAAAGAAGGAAAGAAACGAGGATCTTTTCAGTCTCGAGCGAAGAGGGTCCTGAGTGCGGGAAGGCGGTAGAGGCATCATCTGGATATTAAGCATGAGGACGATCCGTAGGAAAGGGAGGCTCTAAAGTGTTTTGGGACTCGGTCGATGTAGAATTCAATGACATAGATCCTGAATCGGGTACAGGAATTGGAAGACCAGTGCCAGCGCTGAGAGGATCCAAGGTGGGGACCTGGTCGAGAGGAGCCGATGAGGAAGCAGTGGAATGGCCAGGCTGATCATCTGAGCGGCAAATTTGATTGAGTTCTTCGCGGTATGTAGTGAGGCTGTGAACGACCCCGGTGATAAGTGCATCTTGTTGTTGAGGGGGGAGGCCCTGAAGCATTGGTACCTGAGATACATCGAGATGCTTGAAGTTGTGTAGAAGAGCTTCCACCTGGTACTGAACGTTGAGGTGCTCCAAATTCTCCACGGCCTGTCGTTTTATGCCTCGACGGGGAACAGGGTTGTCATCGAGTTGCTGGGCAGCGGCAAGGTTTGCTTGTTCAGCAGCAATGCGTTCCTCTTCTTGACGAAGAGCATCTTCGTACCGCTGGCATTGGTTCCAAATGTCGAGACTCAGAGTAGCAGAGAGCACAAGTTGCCAGCCCCGGGTGCCCCAAATGCGTGAAAATGTGTTTGGCCAGTGAGAAGCGGGGTGATCATCGATGAAATATCCGGTGGCAGATTTGAAGAATTCAATGTCCTTGTGATCCCAAGGCAACGTCCTGTAGTGGAACCAAGCCCGATAAAACCAATAGCGTTGATCGTGGATTCGACGGCATTTCCACTCCTCAATTGGTTCAGAGACTGGCCAGTCTCCGTGGGTGGAATTGTGGACTTGACGAGTGTAATCATTGAAGTCCTCGTTGTACTGATTCTCGGAGCGAGGGATGCTCAAAAGGAGAGCAGGATCCAAAGGCTCTTGATGAGATAGAGTGTCGTCAGGAGGTGCCTGGGTCGGAGAGGAATCTTCAGAAGGAACACGGACATCTTCTGGTTGAATCTCCATCGTGTCTAGCCAGGGTGGTAAAGGAGCGTGTCCACGTAGAGCCGAGAGGCTGCGGGAAATGAAAAAGTGGAAAAGAGAGGCAGTCCAAGGGCAATGGATGTTGGTACATGACTCCAAGCGTAGAGTTGTTCTTGGAAGCAGTGGGTCGCTGGAGTGAGTGCAAGTGAATTAAAGTGTCCCCTCAGGTAGTCTAAAGGGGCGAGTTGGCCGGGGGGTGGAAGTGGTAGGAGATGGGTCTTGAGGAGGAGATGATGATAGTGGCAAGGACAGGAGAGAATGGCGGTGTGTGGAAAATGATCGCCAGGTCCGACAATGAAGCCCTTGGTGAAGCGTCGAAATGCCTGGACTTCGGCAGAGGACCAACCAGTGTTGTGAGCAGTTTGGCGTTCAGCATGACGGTCCCATTCTTGTTGAAAGAAGTGTTGCCATTCAGTGTGAAGCCGAGAAGGAAGTTGCCATGCATGTAGCCAACGGTCCATCTGGGTGACAGAATGGTTGAGGAAATGGCGTTCATCGGGCCAAACGGTGTCTTGTAGATGGGCCTCTGAGAGCAGCAACCCAGGAAAAAGATCTGAGGCAAAACCAATAATGTGACCGGAATCAGGATGTCGAGGGTAGTCTTGTCGGATCCGGTGGCAGCTGCATTGAGGTGAAGACGATGGGGTCCACTGTCGGAGGAAGGTGCGGAAGTTGAAGAGGTAGTGTTCTAAAGTGCGAGACTTGACCTCGATGATAGGTGAAGCTGGTACTTGTAGAGGTGGGAAGAGGTGGGAGTGGAGTCGTAGGAAACAGCGAAATTGTTGACGACAACGTTGTAGAAATCCGTGAGATAGTTGGAATAGGCGGAGAGTGGCTTGAGTCGGTGGGATCATCAGCTTGCGGAAGCGGAAGATCAGCTTGAGCTGGGCAGCGGCGCGTGAACGCCATGGTTCATCAATGTGAAAATGTTGGGACCAAAGGAGATAGAGAATCTCGTGGGAGGCAGAGTGGCTGCGAAGGACCTGTGATGTGTAGAACTTTTCTTTGGTGTCACTGCCCAATCGATGGAGAAGGTGAAGAACGTCCAGGGTCTTGAGTAGGTGTAGATCCAAAACGCATTCGTGGGCGTGGTGACGTTCAAGTCGACGGTGATGTCGATGAAGTCGTGTCATCCCAATCGGGCCATGGCGAGTGGTAGGGATGTTGTACTGAGGGACATGTAGCCCGTGTCGGCGAAGAAGAGGATTGATCCAGGGATGGTTGAGTTGAGGGCGATATTGTTGTTGGAAAGAGATTTCAGTAGATCGTGTGGTCAAAGAGTCTGAGGTAAGTTGTAAGGGTATAACCGCGTGTTGAAAGAATGTACGGGTCCGTTTCCAGTAGCGTAGGGCAGGTTCATAGTAAGCTGTGATGCCACTGCAAAGTTGTCGGTATTTCCGTTTCCGAGACATCTCACGATCAAAAAGAGAAAGGATGCTGCTGCCAATGTAGTAAGCCTGACGGTGTGGGTGGAAACGAAGGTAAACGACGTTGGAGTGGAAGTAGTCCTGGAGGTAGAGCGGGTGACGAGGTCGAAGACGATGCAGCAATGAAAGAAAAGTTTTGCGACGGGCACCTGCAGGAAGTGTGCGAAAAAGAATGAGGCGGCCAAGTTGACCTTTCAAAAAGACCAAAGGGCGAAGCTCCAGGTAAGTAAGTTCACAATGTGCATCAACCAGAACGAAGAACTGTAGGAAGAGTTGAAGAAGACGAACGGAAACCACAAGAGGACCAGTAGGGAGCAGCCTTGAGAAAAGGTCATGGTCAACAAAGGCCGTCGGGTAGTGTTGTAGAAACCATCAGGCGACGAGGGCGTTGGCCGTGGCCAGCATGCGGATGAGGGCATTCTGTGTGGCGCTCTGAGCCAACTTGGGTTCCCAGCCCCAAGCAATGGCAAGACGGCAGAGATTGGGAAGGTCCAGCTTGTCGGCCTTGAGGGTAGTGAGGATGGATTCAATCTCTTTGGCGATGTCTTCCAATTTAGTCAGGCGAGCCCTGTCCTTGATGTTGGCCTTGATCCACTTGTCGATTTCAGTCTTGGAGGCTTTGGTGGGGGCTTTGTCCTCCAGTACCGGTCGATTGGTGCCGACAATATAGGCGTGGAGAGGATCAGAAGGAACGGCAGGAGGAGTCTTCTCAGGTTCAGGTGTAGCAGTTTTGAAGTGACAATCCAAAGTGCGTCCCGAGCGAGGAGGAGCTGGAGGGGTAATGAGCGGTTTGGACTTCTCCGAGCGTAGCCTTTCACGTTCAGCAGGAGTTTCAGGTTCGGAATGGCTGAGAGCGGGGGAGGAAGGGCGTCCGGTGGCAGCTTTGAGCTTCTCGTTCTCCTTCATCAGTTGTTCCACCTGGTCCTGAAGGGCCTCAGTAGTGTTCTTGGGCATCTGATCTCGTAGATAGTCAAAAACGCGTTCAGCGAGGCGATCCAAGCCCTTGCGTTTCTCATCCCAATCGTCCTTGAGGGATGAGGGGTTCAAGTGACCGATGATGCGGGCGATGTCAACATCAGAGCTCTTGAAGATCTTCCGAGACAGAGAAGACCAAAGGTAGGCCTCATGACGATTCCTGAATCCCTCATATTGAACCAATCTGCCGTTTGCGACAAGCCGTAAAGTCCAGTTCTCCTGTTTCCGACTAAGGACGTCGATGAGGCGTACATCCTCAATGGGTTGATGGTCAATATGAAGATCACGACTCCAAGCTGTAGCAACGACTCGACGAGGCAGAGTCAGTTTGTATTCCTGTTGTCGATCGAGATAGATGTCATCGGGAGTCCAGTCGGATAGCGGTTCTCGAAAGATGTAGTCAAAGAAGGAGTCTCAACCGGAAGTCCCGAAGATTTCCTGCGTGGGGAACGGGAACGGCGAGAGGTGCGACGATCCCGTTTTCCTCGATGTCGATGAGGAGCAGGAGAGCTGCTGGTGGAGCGTCCGCGAGCCATGATCCCAGAAGAGCGGCGATGAAGTCTTGGAGAACATCAAAATACAAAATTGAGAGCTGAAGAATCGGCGACAGGAAAGTTCAAGGTGTGGGTGGTGCAACATGAGAAAGACAGCCGGGGAGAACCTGGACAAAGAGATGGAAGAATGAAAAGGACGAAAAAGCATAGTTTTTTCGAGCGAGCGGGTCATGTTCAAAAATCCTGCGGAGGACTACGTAGAGTCTAAACAGAAGGTCCTGGAGGATGTGGTGATGGGACCTCGTCAGAAGGAGCCGGAGTCGATGTGGGAGGAGTCCTGTGCCGAGTCGCTTGCCAGAGATGACCATGTAGAAGTCCGCGACCATCAAGAGGACGTTGATGAGAGCGATCCAGTGCCGAAGAGAGAGTGGAGGGGGTAGAACCGCGGGAAGAGGTTGTCCATGGGGTAGAGGTAGAGGTGGAGGTATCATGGAGTAGACGCAGAGGATTGGGTGGAGGTGGGGTACGTGAGCGTGATCGAGCAGGTGTAGGTGTCGTACTGGGTGGCGGTGTAGCCGGAGTGGCCGGAGTCGGAGGTGATTCTGGTGGTGAATTGGAGTCGTAGAGGCGGTGTGATTGTCGGCGAGCTAGAAGGGCTTCATCAGCGGCGGTGCCAAGGGCGAAATTGTTCTCTGGAGTGCCTAGGGCTCGAATAAAACCGTTGGGGTTGACACGATAGATGCCAAAGGTGGTGGTGGTGGTGTCCGGAGAAGGTACGACATATTGGAGGAGAGAAACTCCGCGAGCAATCCGACGTTGTTGGATGTTGAACTCATGGACAGCGCGACGTGTCTGGATATAGATGTTCCGAGCCGAGATGGTCTCAAAATGTTGATCAGGTGGCACTTCTTGAGCCATGATTGGGTGAGCGCACAGGGCCTCAGCTGTCCATGCCGCAAGGCAAACCATCCAATGAAGCCATAGAAGTTCAGGTTGTCGATGTGGCTGAGGGCGGATATTGCCAGGTGGCGGACTGACTGGTAGGCGGTAAGGATTGAAGACAGCTTCGCGTGGTGGTGGAGCCATAGAACCAGCCAAAAGACCCGTAGGGGGAGGATCCATGAAGAGCAGGAAGAATCTCGAAGCAGGGCAAAAATCCGAATAACAAATGGCTGCTGCAGGGTAGGAAAAGTAAGGACATCAGGGAGAGAGGAACAGAATGAATGAAAGTCAAAACTCAAAACTCAGCAAAGTTGAAAACCGTTTGTTTTTCGCGCGGGAGAAGGCGAAGTGCTTATAGGAAGAGGGCATCATATGGCCCAAGGTGAGACCTAAGAAGGCGACGAAGTCCTGGATGGAGGTGCGGCCGGACCATAGGGCGGAGGAAATTGAGGTAGTACAGCACCATCAGGAAGCCAGGGTTGGGTCGGTAGAGCATGAGGAGGAAACATGGCAAGACGATGTAGTAGTCGATTTGTCCGAGTCAATTCATCCATTAGGCGTTCTGTGGAAGCATGTAGATCCCGAAGAAGTTGTTCCAAATCAGGAGGTAATCCCGGAGGGAACTCGGTGGTGTATGGCATCTCGTAAAGTACCTCCAAGGAGCGAGAAATCGAGTCGATCAAGGTGCGTCGTGAAATCAGCATATTGATGATGCCAAGGGGAGCTTGCTGAGGATGAGATTCCATGGTAGTCCAAAAGGAAGCTTCCATCAGAAGGGAAGTCGCAGCGAGAGAGAAGATCAAGAGGACCAAACGGCTAACCAAAAGGTGCGGAATGAACTTGAGCCAAGAAAGAAAAGGAGAAAGTAAAGGCAAGTTGGTAATCTGGAACAAGTGCTAGGTCTAGTGCAAAATTGAGGGCAGAAATAGGTGCAGTTGGGAAAGCGTCCTTTTTCTCGTGGGAAGAGAACTCCGTAGGCAGAAAATAGCGACATGTTGTTGCAACGCTGCAGGGAGGATATGGTACTTGTAGAAGAAGATGTCAAAGTAGAAGCTCATAGTGGGATGTCGGAGCGTCGAAGGCCGTAGGAAGTGAGCTCATCTGTCCGAATGAACAGCCCAGCATATTGAACTTGGCCAGTAGAGGACCTGCATTTGTACCTACTGTCAGATCGATTCCTCACAACATCGTAGAAGTGAGATGCGATGGAGTCGCATGGTAGGCCTCCTTAGCGCACAACGTAGTGCTGGAACTGGCGGGAGAAGCACTCTCCAGCCACGAAGTAGCGGCGGCCGCTTGTGCGGCCTCCATGCAGACTTGCCACGTGAAGAGCGCACTGGAGCTCTGGAGTCAATTGATGTGTAATGTCTGAATTGATCCGATTATCGGAATCATGGCTGTGGCCAGGGTAGCAGCACCGGCAGTAGAAGCCCAAGCTGGGGAAGAAGTCCGTAGAATGTGACTTCCCATCGCCTTTCCAGGTGCTAGGGCGAATGATTCCATCGGTAAGAATACCGCGAAGGGAGACGCCGGGGCAGTTGTGAACGAAGGTGTAGGTGGCCTGCGTGTCCTGAAAATAGTCTGTCTTGGGGTACTCCAGCTTGAGGAGCTCATGGATGGTGGTGTCCACTAGTGTGCGAGGCAATGGCTCCGGAGCCTCACATTCCTCCCAGCTGCAAGGTCGGTGAATGTCCTCAATGAGGGATCTGCGGAACTTGTTCACCATGGAGAGGAGAGCGCTCCAGTCTTGAAACTTGTGGTCAAAAATCTCGTACCAAACGTCGGTGGGGCCGGACAAGCGAATGCGAAGCCAAAAAGGTGTAGTCCAAATGAATTTTTGAGGAGCGACCTCAATGGCAACTTCCATTGTCCATGAAGTAGCCCAATTTGCCGGAGTGTTCCAAAGAGGTAAAGTCGGGGCTGTGGCGAGACCAGTCGACTGACAAGCGTGGTGGGGTCTCTGGTCGAGTCGGGCGCCGAGGAGAGTGATGGGTGGAATCTGCCTGATGGGAAGTGGAAGCCCGGGTGGAGAAAAGAGAGATTGAAAGGTCGGTGGGTTCAGCGGCAGCTGGTGCTGGTTCTGGAGCAAGTGCAGGAGTAGTGGAGGGTGCTGAGCCGGTCGGTGAGTGGGGCGGTGGAGCTGTGGGAGTGGAAAAGGTTGGAGGAAAGTAGAATTGGAGAGGAGAGAGAAAAGGATTGAAAGAAGAGTGAAGCATGGCCTGTTGTTGTAGGTGGTGAGCAGCTTGTTGCTGGTGTTGAAATTGAATGCGAAGTTGTCGAAGTTCCTCAGCTTCAGCAGGTGGAAGGGTACTTTGTGGTGGAACTGAAGGAGGTGGTTGAAATGCTTGTGGTGGAGTAGTAGGTCGTGACGCTGATGTGGAAGCAGGATGTGTAGATTGCGGAAGTGGTCGATCACCAGGTCCCGGAAGCAGTACCAAGGGAGGAGCCGAGGCAGGAGGTGAGCCTGGTGTGGCGTGCGAATTGGCGCGTGGTGCTGGTTGGGTGGTGTGTGGTCTGTCGCGGTGGTGAGTTGAATGGCAAGAGCGGGAACGTGTAGGGGGAGGATTGGTGGTGCGGTGGTGTTCCTGGGAAGCGGGTGCGTCATTTGGCTGCCGTTGGCGTGCGCGAGAGTGGTGTCGCCGAGAATGTGAACGGCGACTGTGGCGGGTGTCCCGTCGGGAATGTGATCGGTGTCGACGTTCCCGATGTCGGCGAGAATGAGCAGAACGGCTCCTGTGTGAGCGACGCCGATCATGACGGCGATCGTGGTGGCGATCATGGTGTCGAGACGTCCGTGATGTGCGACGATCGCGTGGGGAGGGCTGTCTGGGACGTGGTCGTTGTCCATACGGATTGAGTGGCTGTGGGCCCGAGGCCCGTGGTTGAGGAAAACGTGGGCGTGGTGCTGGGACACGTGGTGGTGGGAAGAATGGAGTGGTAAGATGTGCAGGTGGAGTGGGAGGGAAAGTTGGAGACTGGTGAGAGGGAAGGTTGGAGGGTGGTGTAGGAGTGGTGTTGTTGTGGTGAGAAGAATCGCCCGTGGTAGATTCAGGCTGTGGTGGTGGATCTGGATTGCCGCGTGCAATTTCTGTGCCAGGAGGTGGATTGACGGATGGTAAAGGAGTGTTCTCGTCCTCGCCATAGTCGGCATCATCATGACGAAGCCCGGTATCTCGGGAGCGAGAGCTGCGGCGAAGATCACGTCGTGAATGAGGACGAGTAGATTCCAAAGATGAACTCGCCATGAGGTCAGAACGCCCGGAGATAGAAGCAAAGGAGAAAGTAACAATAGGAATACACCTCAAATCGTGAGTGCAGTAAAGAACCTGTGATGTGGAAAAATATTGATCACACAGTCTAGAGCCAAGAGGAAGAATGTACTACATCGGATCAAGAAGGAGGTGGAACCAAAAGAATCAAGCAGAGCATCGCTGGCATGGGATCAGTGTCTGCTCAATGTCTTTTTTGATGCGGCCTGTCCAGTTGTAAAGTGAAACCAGAAAGCTAGGATCTAGGCATCCGAGAACGGGAACGGGATCGCGAGCGAATATGAAGACGAGGTCGTGGGACATGGCGAGAAGGCGTAGGGCTAGGAGAGAGAGGCATCCGGGCATCCGTGGTACGTGTCCTAGGAGTGCGCGAGGAAGTCGTAGTCGATCGAGGTGGGGTGTGATCGATGAAGTCTGTGAAATCTGTGCGACCTTCGAGTTCAGCTTCAAGTTGCTGCGGGCTCTGTCGAATGATATGAATGAGGCCAAGGGCGGTAAGGAGCTCGTGGGTGTAGTGGACGGCAGTATGATTGAGACTTGAGACGTAGGGCAAGAAGAAGGGTATTGTCCAAGCCTTCAAGGTGAGCTCGAAGTTGTGGGTTGGTCACCCTAGACATAAACGGAGTCGTTCGAATACTAAGAGGGATCCGGAGCAGTGCGTGGACCTGGGCCAAAAGAACATGTACAAGTAAAAGTTCTCGATATAGCATTCCTTGAGCACGAGGTGGAAGACCATGAATCGGTGCAAGGCCGCAGAGTGGTGTAGATGTCGATGCCATGGCAAGCGGGAATGAAGCAAGAAATGGAAGGGCGAGACGAGCGATCGCTGGAAAGCCGGAGATAGCGTAAGGTAAAAGAATAGAGTGAAGGCAGTGAATATCAAATCCTGTAAAAGAATCAAAAAAACAGGAAAAAGAAAGACGAAAACTGAGACCAGAAAGTGTGCAATGAGTGCTTTTCCGCAAACGTAAGTGGTTCGGTAGGTGAAAAATCAGCTAAAACCTAAATCGTCGCGGAGGTGAGCGTGAACGAGAAGGAGAAGGTGATCTCGGCATCCTCGGCAGAGTCGTAGGTGAATCCGAAAAGATGAGGGTGGGAGGAGAAGTTGGAGGGATGGTGGAGATAGGAGCTGTAGTCGTAGTCCCCGTCGTCGTTCCAGGTGGAGAAGGAGGAGAATGAAGGAAAACGAGAGAAGATCTGGGAGTGGGAGAGGTGGTAGGAGCGGATTGCCCGGGAAGATGTGGAATGGCCAAGGCGGAGCATAGTTCGTTGGCATAGACCAAAGTAGTACAGGTAGATCGTCGTATCTGTTCAAGGCAGGTCTCAAGTGCGCGGAGATTGGCACTGAGACGAGGGCAGGTGACCGTGTCCACAACGGATGGAGTGACGGAGTCGAAAGGTCCACGTAGGATCAGAAGGATCAAATGTAGAGAAGAATGTAGATGAAGCAGTTCACGATGAAGTACCTCATGAGCAACAGCGGGTAGACCGGGGGTTGAAGTCACTTCCGTAGATCGAGTGGATGTCGTCGAGGGTGGCAGCGACATGGCAGCGAAGCGACGGATGGAGGCGAGCCCAAATGGAGGGGTGTAGATCATGGGAAAGCTGAGAGCCATGTAAAACCAAGAGTGTAAAATGTGAAGGCAAAGGAATAAATCACGGATCAAGTCGCATGAAACTTGCTGGTAGTAAGAGTGAAGGAAGTTTTTTTGAACTCAAGGTGGAAGAATAAGCGAGAAACTACCTAGAGATTCCTAGGGGTCGAACGAGAGTGAGACCGGGAGCGTGGTGGAGCTGTACTGGATCGATTGATCACCGGCCTGCGTGGACGAAGAGCAGAGGGGGTTCTCGGCGGAGGAATCGTAGATGCGCCCGGAAAGGAACTGGTAGATGGCATACTCCGTGTCGTAGCCGGGCCCCGAGGAGAGGCAGAAATCGTGGGAAAAGAAGGAAGACGAGGGTCAGGAAAGGTCGAGCATCCACGTAATTCAGCGTCCACCTGAGTAGTGTCGCAGTTCAAGGCGTGCATCATCCCAAAGGTGGTAAGAAGTTCGTGAACATAGTGCACTCCGTTGTGGATAGCCTGAGTCGCCTGTCGAATCGCAGAGTCCAGACCTCGGATTTGCAGCTGAATGTGTGGGGAGGTGATGTAGTCCATGAACGAAGGGTTGAGAATGGAGAAACGGGTGCGCAGGAGGGATACGGCAAGAATCAGCAAACCATGTAGATGAAGAATCTCGCGATGTAGGATAGTCTGGGCCCTCATCGTGATGCCGTCCACGGGGTTGAGGCCAACCGGAGAAGGGAACATGGCGGGAGGAGGAGGATCAACTGAAAAACTAAGGCTCCAACAGGTTCCAATGAACCTAGAAACTGGCTTTGACCGCTGTGGTCACCTTGTGCCTTGCCGAAATGGCTGGCTGCTTTGACCGCTGCGGTCACGTAAAGGCATAAGCCAACTTGGAATTCCAAAGATGAGACAAAAATCATCGGACGTACGGCCTAGGCCACCTGCTGTCCGCTGCGGACACGTACATCTCCAGGCAGGGGAGATAACGACGTACACCCGTTCGACGGGTCCACGGGAGGCACTCTGCGGGCTCATCCCGGGTTGGCACGAAGCCAAACACACTCATGGATATGCGTACTGACTTGACAGCGGTGCCACACGCCGGCCTAGGGTTCCATTTCCTAAGGGTACAGGTAGGGAAACCTTGAAAGGAAATCGAAGAAAAAGCCCAAGTTCCAAGGTTCCAAGTTGTAACCACGAAGCGATCGAGCGACAAGGACGACGGAGCGTGCAGAGTCTGCGGATGAAGAACCGCTGCAAAGGCTGGATTCCTTGTTCTAGTTAAAAGCAGGGCCCAAGATGAAGTGTCACAGGTAAAAAACTGCAGGTACGTCACTGGACGTCTCCAGTGATATCAGTACCACCACAGAAGCCTCTTCGTTGGACTGTCACTTCTGTGGGGTAGACAGTCCCCCTGCTGTGGAAACAGTAAAAAGGAAAGCTAACAAATCCAAAAGGATCCCTCTGACTCCAAGGGTGACACACACACAACGACCGCTGGTTGCCTGGAAAGGGCGGAACCTTTGCATGCCCACACCACGCTGCCCACTGCGCCCGACTCTGCGAACCCTTGGGCCGCGAACCCTTGTCGTGTTGGAAGGAAAGCTAGCAGACTCTGCTATGCAATTGGACGGAGCTGGTTAGAGAAGGGCTTGGAAAGATGTCACGATGTTTGATTGAAGACCACAATACATATGGCAATGCCAGTCGTGGCCACTGGATGTTTGTCTTCTTTGTTTGTATCAAAGAAGTTCTTCAAGAAGTTATATATCTCTATATGTATGCATATTTACACATACCACCTACTATCTATGCCATGTTATTTTGGGTTCATCTCATATCACATTCCTTTCTTCGTGCATCTCCTCAAGTGAAGTGACACTTTCTTCGCTGTCGGTCCCCTCACCCGTGAGGCGCTTCCGCGGCCCTCGGTCCAACAGCGGCCGCCCGCCGCGAGTCGGCCGTGGAGGCCGGATCGAGCCGTGTGGTTCGGTGCCTGTCTCCCAGCTGAGCGTGGTTTGGCTCACCTAGGGAGACCGACACCCGTTCCGACCTTTTGGGCGCCCCATTTTCGGTTCATCGACCAGTGAAATAGACGCGAAACTGGGCTCCAGCATCGAAGGTGGGCTGGAATCAACGAAGTTCGATGAAGTAGCACGTAGACGGATGACATTGGTTGAGTGCTCGCCTCCAGAGCTCTTTCGGTTCACCACGACAGACAGCGTGTCATCCGAAGCATTGAGTGAGAATGGTCATCCGAACCATTCGGAAAGAGAAGGAGAACCTTCCTTATCAAAGGCAGAATGTCGTGGGCTTCTTCTGTGTGGCGAAAGTGGGCGACAGCGAGCTATTTGGGGTCATCAAAGCGGAGAAGCGAGATGACAATGGGAAGAAGATTGCATACCAGGTGGAGCTGTATGCGATCCCAAAGCCGAAGCTCTGCTGCACGTGATAGCTGCTAGATAGATGTGATAATTCAAGGTGCTGGGCATGCTGGTGACGAGGTAGACGGTGAAGCACTGAATTGGTTTTCGCCCTGTGATCACACTGAATAGGTTTGTTGCTATGTTGCTTTTGTCGTTCTTGCCGTGTTTTGTAAACTAAGACTTAGTACGAAATCCACCCAGACTGGAATTACGCCAGCATAGACCCCAGATAGCATTCAAGCTGTCGCGGCTTCTTCGCTCGCGTTTCGCGGCAGCACCCTGCAGCGGCACCAAGCGCACACAGCAGCGCCCAACCCATGCTCCCAAGTGCACACAGCAACGGCACCCTGCAGCAGCACCAGCGCCCAAGCTCCCAAGTGCACACAGCAGCGGCGCCCTGCAGCGGCGCCAGCGCCCAAGCGCACACAGCAGCGGCAACCTGCAGGGGCGCCAGCACTCAACCCACGCTCCCAAGTGCAGACAGCAGCCGCACCCAAGCAGCACCCTAGCGGCCCCAGGGCCACCAGCGCCCAAGCTCCCAAGTGCACACAGCAGCGGTGCCCTCCAGCGATACCAGCACCCAGGCTCGAAAGCGCAGAGGTGCACCTATACTTGAAGTAGGAACCCCAATAGCTCTCAGTATCTGGGGGGAAAAGCAAAAAGCCTTTGCCAAACTTTCTTGCCCAGGAAGGTCATCGCAGCCTCTGATGTCAAGCACTCCAAAGGAAGTGGCTTTGAGAAAGCTAGGGAGAAGCTGGAGGCGAAAGCTGAAAGCCGCGAACTGAAGCGCCCAGATTCGTTGCTCGTTAAAAAACTGGAAGATGTACAGAGAATACTGTAGGGACGGCTGTGAGGCCAAGTTCTTTGGTGGCTTCACCAAGTGAAGTCCAGGTCATTGCTTTCAAGCGAAGGGGGATTCGCTTTGGCAAGGGGCTGGAAAGACACGGTTAGCAGCACGGGTGGAGGGAAGAGAGATCTCAACTGGCTGAAAACGGGCACGGCTATGTGGTTCCACATCTAGAATCTAGAATCTAGACAAAGCACAGCGAACTCATGCGAACCCCATGTTCATCCTGGAGGGGGGTAGGTCAGTTTAGGCTCAGTTTAAGTTCTATTCTATGTTCCTTCGGGGGGGCAGGTGTGGGGTGTTTTTTGGTCAGTCAGAAGCACTGCTTTTCAAGATCGCCCGTGTAGTTTCCCAGCTTTCATCCGACTGCAACTGCAACCCCAAAAACGGCAAACACATTCACCGGCTTCGGCCCGTCTGCCGCACCGCGTTCACGGCGGCCGCGAGGACGCGCCTGTTGGCCGGAGGGCTCGACGGCAGGCGAGAGCACCGCCGTTGAAGCTTCAGAGTTTGCTTTGGAAGGGGGAAAGTAGCTGAACTTTTGAAACCACCAACACTCACCGAAGAACATCCAAGCCGAGAAACATATGAGATTGATCGACTTGTTCTTTTTCTTGGTTTATTTGGAGTGACGTGGGAACAATGGGTGAACACGAACATCTCTGTGTAATTGGGTCTTTTGAGCTAGAGGCTTTGTCGTTTGGTCATACGTGTTTTTTTTCTTACCATTATCAGATGTTCAGAGCCAAATAACGAGGATTGCGGGTGGGCAAGGGCCTTGACAAGGTGTCCAGGATTTTGTTTGTTTCGCGCTCTGGTTTCTGGCATGATGCGGAACGGGATTGTGTTCTCAAATGGGTCAAAACAAGATGTCATGATGTCAATATGTTTTCTCCTGACATGGCAGATGTGCTGATGAAGAGTATTGGATGTGTCAATCAGCAGTTTCGGCTTCAGAGATCTCAAAGCTTCTTGGCACGCCACCATGAAGTTCCAGAGCTTCTCCGAAGCGACAGAAGTTGGCTTATACTGCTGGAATCCCGAGGTGGGGCTCTGGTACCGGACCGGCTCTTCTTCGGCTCAAGACCGTGTCCTTTTTGCTGTTTGGACCCATGTGAGTGTCTTTGGTGGGGGTATGGGAGCGTTTTCAATCAAGGGAGCGCACTGTCAAAAATCAGAAACTGCAGCAGTTTTACAAGACAGGCTGAATTCATCTTCATTTAGCGATTGTGACCCTTCACCGACCTTCATTCACAGTCTACTGTAGACTGTAGACTTTGGAGCTTTTTCGGCATATCAGAAGGGTTCGTCGCCCAACTTGGCCTTCGTTCCAGGGCGGACGGCAAAAGCGCTTCAAAGATGTCACCGTGGAAGACATTCAGCGAGGCGGACGGGGTGACGGGGGGTGCGGATGGGCGCGGGTCAATCCAAAGAAATTGGATGGAATGGGAAAGTTCTTCGACGAGCCAACGCAAATAGTAACACTTCTTAGCTTTTCAGGTTATTGGCAGTTATGGGTTCTTTTCTGATCTTGTTTGTGTTGTACTCCCAAGCTTTGACTTGGTAATATGTTGGTCACCCTCCATTAACTTAGTTGAAAGGACACAGCAGTGGAGGTTGTTTTTATGTCGGCAATGAAACTTCAACTAAAGACTCCGTTGTAGACAAAAACAATTCTTGCACACACTGGTAGAACATGGTAGTTTGACCTGGATTATGATCTGCTCGATTTGGCTCAATAATCCTGACCGAAAAACCGGCAGATTTGTTTGTGAGCAGCCCCGGCAAAACTTGTTGTGTGCCCAAACCACATGAATGGTGTATGTGGTGTTAAGCTTGATTTGCAATGCTAATGCTGACAACATAGCCAGTCTTGCAACCGGCGTCCACGGCAGCGGTGTAACCAAAGTTTGCTCCTCTTTATGGACAGACGTCTTGTCTCTCGTTGCTAGTTTTTTGGCCAACATGAAATACGTCGATTTCATTCAATTTCAACATCGTCTCCTTCACAAGAAACTGATCTTGCAAAACTTTTTTGTGCCAGCAATTCACGCTTTCTGTGCCAGCAATCTCTTCGTCCTGCGTCCCGCCAGGCTTGCAAACACCGACCGAGCCTCCCAAGCTTCAACTGGATAGGGTGAGATGTCCCCTGACTCTTGGCGCAATCCTGGGCAGGGGGAGAAGAGAATGGGAGAATTGTTTGGTTTGAACAGACCCACACACACATCACATACGTCAAGAGAAGCGACGATGAATGCCATGAACTTTCTTGGAAAGGCTCGGTAAGTCGGAACAGGGCTGAACAATCCAATCTAGAGGCAGGTGCTTTGAAGACCAGTGACTTGATTGTTGTTTCACGCGTAATGCATAGCAGCAGTTTGGGATTCTTCAATGTTTCGTGACAAACACAAGCATGATCCAGGAGATTCCCTGTTCCTTCAAGGAACAACAGGTTTTCTGGCAGCACATATACAAGGGCACTATCAAGAGCTCCATTTGGGACTTGAGGAGATTTTTAAGGCTATCACCATCATTGGGGGTGTCTTTTTGCAGTTGACCCACATGGCATCAACATGAACATCATGCAAATTCATTGTTTCATTCGGCGAACCCACAGGGTCCCGTTTTGCTTGTGGCCCGCCGACCTGGCCCAGTGGGATGTAATCCAAGTGCGCGACACAAAACCTGTACCAACCAACCAGTACTTGCAGGTGTTCGGCCAGCGCTTCAACTTGCCAGTGCATCCGTTGGCAGTCGGGGCAGCGTGTTGCAGGACCTTTCTGCAGCCGGAGCGCTGCTATGGCCCAAGCGCCCTGAACATGTTCCCGCACGACCCCGGCTATGTGGTGTCCCTGTATATGGCGAAGGAACCCCGGACGTTGAATCCAGAAAATGGGTTTGGGCCGGCCTTGGCATAAAAACATGACGATTCAATAAGTCAAACATCATTTGCCTTGAGATATATATATATATATAATGACTTTCAAGTAGTGAATGGAGAATGTGGAAGATGCTATGGGCTGCTGGAGGAATGACGCATGAAGTAGGCCAGTGTGGTTCCCAGCTGTTTGGAGCAATGAAAGCACATGAGGAATTTGCAAGAAAAGGGGCCTTATTGGGATTTACCCACAGAAAATGGTACAAACGAGGAATACTGGTGCCCCAACAAATATGTCAGCCTGACAGGAGTTTTTGATTTAAAACCTGTACCAATTGAACTGGATCCTGCTAAGGCGAGTCTGACCATGCTCCTGCTAAGCTGGTTCGCAGATGGTTTCTGTCCAATTCCGCATTCACCGACAAACTGAGGTTCTGGGTCACCCACCCGGTGAGCAGTTTATTCTACTGTATCACGTTGTCTGTTTGCAGTGGCTTTGAAGAACCCCAAGACTTGTTATTAGGGCAGTTTTGCAGCGAATTCAGCACTGAACAACACCTGGGTAGACCTTCACAAAGAGACACCGGCACATAAGAAGGCCTCACAGTGTCTTCGGTTCTGCGGAAAAAGACCGATGTCTTTGGCACTGCCGGAGGAAATGGGTGTTGATTTGGACTCAGTCGACTTCTTACTCGGTGGATCAAGCTTGAACATCATGGCCACCAAGCGGATCGAAGCAGGTGACAAGTACCTTTGGCTTGTGAATGCTTGTGATATATTTCGCGTCAGGAGTGGTTCTAAAAGAAACTCTTAGATGAACTACACATCCAGTGGGCAAAGCCACACGTGTTCCAACCAAGCTCGAAGCTAAAGGAGCTCGAAGGGGCACAAGCTGCACTCCGAACACACCCCGCGTACCAGGTACCTCGTCCAGCGCGTGGGGTCACACGATCATCGTGGCCAAATCCAAGCAGTATCAGCAGAATTATGGGGACATCGGCTTCCAGTTCGAACGCTTGGTCACAGGCGAGCGCCTGGAAGGCCCTCATGATGTGCGGAAGCACGAGCATTTGACAAGGCGGACGATTGTGCCTGGGAATCAATGTGACAGAGCTCCACCGGTTGGCCTCCGTTCACCATGGCACAATGTCAACGTATTGAATGAATCGACAGTCAGACAGTCGGTTCTTCTTCAGACACCAGCCGTTCACCATACCATGTGGTTCGAAACCGAACATGCCAAACGTCTGCAAACCAAGAAAACCAGTACTGAACTCCCCAAGAGTCGGAGTTTGCATGTTTTCTGCTGGTTTCCCTTGGACCCTCGGTCCCACCGTGTCCACCGTGGGTCGCCCGGTCGGTCAGAGGATTCTTGGAACGTCCTCTTTGCGGCGGAGATCGATGCGCTCGACGTGGATGGAGTGGTGGAGGTGAAAAGCGGCAACCCCAGGAACTTTGCGATGAAGGCGCCGGGGATGAAGGTGATTTTAGATGCGTAGCAACCATGGAAACGGCAACGCGGGCTGCAACTTGCGTTGCTGTTTCCGGGCTGTTTCCCGGTCTTTAAGGTGGTAGCCAGGCGTCTATTTGGAGCCATAGCCATCTGAAAACCAAGGCTGCTATAGTGGTCATGAAACCAAGGTGGGAGCCTTTTCGGGAGCTACATGCGGCTTCCTATAATTCTACGATTGCAATGACAGGGCGGGTCACAATCGTCGCCAACAGAAGTTTGCGTGTTTGTTAACAAACAGGTTCGATTCTTGGGAGCTCTAAGTCACCATCTTCCACCATCACACCACAGAAGATCACCACCTTTCTGTTTTGACTTGTGATCACTTGGATGTCGCCCAAAAAACAAGACAACCCCAACGGACGGGCTCTGTCACTTCACTCCTCACTGGAGTTGGACGTACAGTACCTACACCTGGAACCCCAACATTCGCCACTAGAACCCCATGACAGTCCCAGTCTGATGTACCTGTTGGAGGGCCCGTCCGGTGCCGTCGCCACACTGGTTGACCGTCTCTTTGGGTCCGAAGGAGGCCGAGCGAAACGAGGCCACGCTCGTAGCTCCGAGTCCACCATGCAAATCTGTTTTGGGGTAAGGTCCTGACCAAAAATTACAGGAGAGAGATTGTTTTGATCTTGAGTACAGCTTCTTTGGAGTGTTCTTTTGGTTCACCATGTTTTCGCAAGCTCTCTCACCCTCATCTTCACCAGGTTCTCTTCCAGATGATCTCCAACGGAAGCAAAAGGCTTGTTCGCGCAGATCGGAGGCAAGATCGCCTGCTTTCCATTGAGCAAAAGAGCTTGGAGAGGCCAGCAACGGAAGTGGCCGGTCACCATGGTTTTGTCGAATTCTGCTCAGCAGAATTTGCAGGAGATCTTTGGTTGGGCAGGGTTTCCGAGTTCTATTTTGTTGGCTGCCGAGAGGAAGATCATGACTACCTTTGGTGCATTTTGAAGAGCTAAAGTCCATGACTGCCTTGCAACCAACGACCTTCGTCGGACTGCAAGTGCCGACAGAAAAAACACCTTTGTCCTCCTGGGTGGTAGGACGAATTCAGTTCTGGGAAGGTGGGACTTGATGACAGGGATGTGCTTGATCAAGGAATTTCCCTGGGTTGGATGACACATTTCCGAACTGTGGAAGATGGTCTCAAGGGTGAAAGATGTGAAAGGTTCTGGCGCGTGGATGTTCTTTTTTCCCCTCTCCTTTGCCTGAAACGACACCCATCCTCTGGCCAGGATGTTCCTTGATCACTCTCCGCAAGAGCTTCGAGCTGCAGAAAGCAATATCCTGGAGTGAGATTTGCTGTTGTGAAGGGTCAACGGTGTACAAGGGCACAGGGGCAGCACTCAACAATATCAATAGCATGGATTCACATGTTGTTAAGGGCCTCATTTCATATGTGGCATGAGCTGAGCTGTGGGGTTGCCAGCAAGACTACGAATATTATTAGAGACTTGAGTGCTTTGGCTTGAGGGAAGCGAGGGGAACAGCGAAGACCTTGATGTCCTTGCGATCTTTCTATGCCTCTCAATGTGCTTTGTCTTATATAGTTCTAGGGTCTTTGTTTTTTTGAACCACTCCGATTTGCAGATTTGCAGGAAGTTCTTTCGATGCTGAAACACGAGCTGGGCGAAGGCCTTTGGGAGCTTCAGCACCTCGACACAGCACCGGAGTGGGCCAATGGACCGGTGGGACCGGTGGGATGTCCAGATGCAGATGCGTTCCTGTTCGTTGAAGCGGGCGCCAAGCCCAGGTTCCTCGGAGGGAGGCCGAGCCTCGTCCCAAGCAGGGGCGATTTGCTTCCTTCAGAGGAAGTCTTGAAAGAGCTCCTGGCATAAGGCCAGAGGCGTGGTGGAAGATGAGCTTTGGCTCCAAACCATAGCTGCGATAGCCATAGGCTGCTGTAGGCAGGCTTTTGGGTGGGAAGAGCAGATCGATGGTATAGCTGGTTTAGTTGCCGGGGTGGATTTCTGTGGCATTGTATGTTCATTTCTGTTCGTGATGGCTGGGACTTTGCAGGAGTAAGCTGAGTGGATCTATATCTGAACCTCTGTGTCATGCGTAGTTGGCGATTCGTGCGCAACTGGGTCTGTGGGGGCATGTTGGAGGTCTGACTACGGTTTCAGCGGTGTGATTCATGATGGCTTAGTCCGGAGGCAGTCGCAAAAACGCCGTGAAACCGTACCAATGTGCTGAATTACCAGAAGCTTCTCCATGAAGATCTTGTGAATTCTCCTGTAACTCATCATTGATGTTTGTCCTAACAATGGAACCAACAGGTTTATGAGAACACACTGGTTTGATTTGATTGATCCTTTCTTCATGAAGGGATGAATCAAAGATGGTTGTTTTTTGATGTTTATTTTTTCAGAAGGGGTGGCCATGGGGCCTGGGTAAAACCAAAACCCAGGCCCCATGACCACCCGCTCTCTATTTTTTTGTCATAATCTCTCTCTCACGTCCAAAGTCTTTGTGGAACTTCCCAGCTGGTTTATGTTGCATCTGCCGCTTGTCGCCAGGCCAGGAGGACACATGCGAAGCCTGTTTGAACGTTCCAACAGGACAGCTGTGGACGTTCCAACAGCCAAGTGAAAGGTCAGTTCCATTGACCTCCGGCGGCAAAGCTGAGGGAAGCGAACTGAGTGTCTTAGAGTTGGCTGCCACTCCTCCGGAGTGGGTGTTTTGATATTGGGTGCTTTGATGAGAGGACTGGACAGTGATTCTGGCCCGGATGTGCCAAACTGATTTCGAAGACTCCGCTCAAGGTCCAAGATACTCGACCGGTGTGCCAAAAAGTTGGATTTCCATCCAAGTGAAGGGACAACCCAAACACCCATGACCAACAGGAAGGGGGATAGGAACCGGGAATCTCTTAAGACAGTAGGCGCGTACAGAACAAATGGCCCAGCAAGTGAATAGGTCAAAAGAGGTCGAGACTAGGCAACAGCACCATCGCAGCTCTTCTGGTACACGCCGACGAAACACATCACATGGACCATGGAAGCGGAAAGGACCATTGATTTCTGGGAAACCATCGTCCAGTTCACATTCCTCATTCCATCCAGTGATTCATCCTTCCCTCCGACGCGGTGTTTTCCCGCGAGTCGCGGCATCATCTGGGCTTCTGCCAGCGTCCTCGAGTTTTGGATCTCGTCCGTTCCACGGATGGAACGCGTGGTTCGCCGGGCCGCTGCCCCATCTGAGAGTCCATGAGAGTCCAGCCTTTCAAAACACCTCCCATCACAGCTGGGCCTCACCAAAAAGCACAGCTGGGCCGAAGGCTGAAGGCTTACTGACACGGCTTAGGCTTAGAACCGAAGTCCAGACATGTGTAAACAAGGACTTGGGGCACCGAAGCAAGCGGCTAGAGGACCACTCGCTCCCTGGCATCTCTGTTTTGCCCACGTGAAGAAATCGACGAGCGGTGAAAAGCCAGTGGCGGAGCCTGCGAAGACTGTGTGTGGTCGAGCAGGGTGGGGTTTTCACCTACCCAGGAAACGTGGATCACCTGAAAGCCTGTTTTTTTGGGTTCACCTACCTTACTAGCAAGAATAGGTGGAAAGCTCGGTTCACATCTATTTTTCAGGGAAATGGCTCGGGAGTCAGTTCAGGATTTGGCTTCTCGGAAGCAATGATTGCAACCCCCAGGCTTGGGCCTGGGCGACCAGTCTGTGTGACCCAAGTTGGGTCCAATTTGACACGTCAAAGGACACATCGGATCACTTGGTAAAATGATGTCAACTGCATCGGGGTTGAAGCTGCAAGCAGATGCTTTTCGGGTTTTAGCAGGTTGGAGACGAGAATAGCACTGGGGTGATTAGCGGGTGTTTTGGCGTGGAAACACCGTCACGGCAGGCCTGGAGAGCTGTTGGGAGGGCGTTTTGCCCATCCTGTTGGAAACTCACCCAATATCCGGCTGTTCCAGCTTTCATGAGACTTGACCGAAAAAAGAACAGGTTTTTCTGGTGGCACCCGGAGCAACAAGGAGCACCGTTGAACGCTCAAGATTAAGAAGGATCTACAGGTAGATTGCCGGATTTGAGAAACTGCATAGTCCATCATGCTTGGATGCTCACTCCTCTTCCTAGCCCACGGCTGTCTCAAGAACCATGCTTAACAAACACCTACACAGGCTACAGGGTCTGCCAGGGTCTGCAGCAATGGTGTATAACATCTGATCTGTTGGGGGGTGTCAACCCTGGTAGGCGCCGACCAGAACCTGACCTTGCTTGCACCCTGAGCGGTGGGGTTTCCAGCATTTTCCAGCTGCACACCTGAAGCACCCGGAAGGCTTGGCAAGGAACACCTGAGCAGCCGTCTGAGAAGGACAGTGTTTCACCAGGTTGAACACGAAGTCCATTTTGTGCATGCACCTGAAAAAGATTGATGACTTCTCATGCTGCCAGAATAAACATATGTCGGAATATAATCAGATATCAAACAGTTGGACCAAGCACGATGCAGGCATCCCAAGTTCAAGTTGACCCTTGCTACTAGTCTCTCAAGACATGCCAAATGTATCCACATGTTTGGAACATGAGGATGCAATGCGAAAGAAGCACTTGTTTGGAGTCAAGACTCTCAACGAGAACCCCTCACTCAGGCCGTCCACTCATGTGCTTCCCACTCTGCAGATCGGGAGCATGTGATACGGGAGCCCCGGGGGAAATGTAACATGTCGGCCGCGCTGGCCGTGAAGAAAGAGCTTTTGGACGAACCTTTGGAACAGGAACAGTCCCCCTTGGGTGGGCTGCATCAGTCAGGGATCATCTTTGGTATGCCGGAAGTCCGAATCATTTCCAGCACTTGAACCGTTGATCCACAAAACACTTGCAGTTCAGGTACTGTTTACGCCTGTGAAGTGGGAAGAAACAAAGCCTTGGCTGAAAAGGAGATCATATGAAGTCAGCCCTCCGACGTCAAGGACGCCTCATCGAAGGCTTAAGGAAGGACGCTGGCACGTTCACAAGCACTGTAGCAAAACCTGTTCAAGCTGATGTTCATCAGGTCTGCAACAAGCTGTTGGTGCCTAGAGCACAAAACACATTTCGGATGGTGAGAAACAAGCTGGCAAGGTCAGGCTTTTGGGGCAGGCAGAGTGCCTTACAGAAGCGAAAAGCACTCCCAGAGATGGGGCAAACGGGTGCTTTTGAATCCAAGGTTTAGATTCCTTATAGTTCACGTGTAAGTTCAGGGATTCTGTTCCGCCATGGACTGCTGCTGCCCCTTCTGGCGCTTCTGCAGCGTCTTTGGATGGGGCTCCGGTCAACAAGAGGCCTTCCAAGTGTGGCGGATGAGTCTCATGCACTCCCTCCAACAAAGGATGACAAGGGCCATACTGGGCCTAGAAATGTTGATCGAATCGAAACACAGCCTTTTCCCAGCACAGTCCTAGTTCGCCCAACTTGGCCATCGAGCCATCATCACGAGCGGCGCCGCGCGCCACGCGCTTGGCGTCACGCCACGGTGTGGACGCTATGAGGCACGACAGAGAACTCCAGACGAATTGCTGGAGGAGATCTTCCAACAGTTTGAGGCCTCCAGCAGCTGTGAGATTGGAAGGAATAGCTACTCCGCGCGATTACCATCCAAAGGTTTGGGGTTCTGGCGATCTGTTGCTGGTGGCTCGGAACTCATTCTAACCCCTTTGATTTCAAGCTTCAAGCTGTGCAACACCATGATGGGTATTGCAGGAGTGGGGTTGTTGGCTGCCATCCAGCATGATGTAGCGGCGGCAAGACTTCTCACGAACCCACGTCAACTGCAAAACCAGTACGCTTCGTTCAATTCTGCCTTCAACATCTCCTTGTTTGATTCAAGCTTTGGTTGTACAGCTCAGTCCTTGGTAGCACATGGCACGCCAGATCTCATGCGTGATTTGCATGACAGGAGCCTGGTACTGGTGTGATCCAGACCTCTCATTTGACTGATGCGCTGGCCAAAATGAACCTGGAAGACTTTGAGGCCACACTTCCGGGGGAGGAAATTGACGTCTACAACTTCCGCTGACCGTAGGCGGAGAGCGTAAGAGCATGCAGAGCTCTTCATTGGAAGCTGAGGTACATTCTTGTGATTGGAGGTTTTCCTGCAAGATTGTTGGACAACCCGTTCTTGTCGATTGCTTGGCTTTATGTAGGTCAAGTTAGGTCAAGTGAGCGATCTACAAGTCTACCTGTTCCTCACCAATGCCGTGGGTCAGTCATGAGAATATGTCAAAACACCATCCTTTCACTCCAGACATTTGAAGGTTTTAGACCGGAAAGATGTGCCTTCCACCGGCAAATCGCCAGGACGCTTCGGATGACATCGTTCGACAACCTCTGGATTTGGCCGATGTCCATTTCGCGCAGATGGACAAGGCAGACTTCGAGGCCGGAAGGCATTTTGAGTGGATCCATTGAAGAAATAACGGAGATGAGAGGATGTGTGAGGATGCGTTTCTCTTGCATGACTTTTCCACAATTCTTGAAGTCCTTGAGACGGCACCTCCAAGTCCAGGTCCTGCACCGCCGAAGTCAGTCCTGCGTCCTGCGTCGCCCGAAGTCCTGCCGACGGCCGACTGCTCCGCCGACTGCTCCGCTACAGGTGGAGCTGTTGAAGAAGGTCCTCAACTCCCTGGGACACCCAGAGCGGCTCACTTTGCGAAGCTTTCAGCAGACGATGAAGGAGATTGTACCAACCAGTGGGGAATGGAAGGGAATGGAAGGTAGTTGTTTTGGGGTGTTCTTGAATCCAAGCAGAAACTGCAGAGGGATGCCTTATTCTGAAAGACTTGATGGTCCTTTCCGAAGCTTTGTGGATTGCACCATACATCGTGTCGGACAGAACTCGCTCAAGCACTGACTGACCTCACGAGACGTTCCTAGAGACTTCGGAGACTTCAAAGACTGCCCACATGGGCTGCTGCTTCAGGCCAATTATCCCGGTGTGACCTTTTTGACCAAATATGCCTTTGCCGGCAGGAAGTGCTTGCTGGGTGGTGTGCCAGGGAGCAGGCGCGGGAAGCTTGCAGCTCTTTGCATGGAAGTCTTGAATGTTTGGTGGAATGCCTTCATTTGGCTGGCCTGAATGGGGGAGGGTCCTGCTCTCTATAGTGCAAGCAGCTGATGTTTGAAAGCTAGGCAACTTATTGCAGCTTTCTGCAATTAAGCGAGTGATGATGCCTCGCATGCAGGTACAGGAAGCATTGCGCTTGGCACAAGTCTTTGATCCCAAGAAGATTGGTGTTTTGGCATGAACATGGATATTTTGATATATATATATTTTTTGTGCATGGATTTTGGTATGGCTAGAAGATTAAGAATCAGTGAGCCTGCGTTGGTTACGTACTGCACCACTTGAGCAGAATCAAGCACAGTTGCTCGCAGCAATCTGAAAAGCATGGCCATCAGATTCCTCATATTGAAAATGATGGGAAGAAGTGTTGCAGGGTGTTGCCGTGCTGCTGTTTTGCTTAGTGATACCATGAACTGCAGTACCTGGGTTCAGCCTCCCAAGTGACAGCCCCAAAACATCAACTGTTACTTAAGCAGCGGTCTCTTAACCAGAGCTGAATGGCACAGGTTGAGTTCTGTGCGTTTCCGTTCGTCGAAGCTGTGAGGTGTTCTTCCTCGGCCAAGCATTGTCAAGATGGTGCAGCTATGGAGTCGGAGCCTATGCAGCTAGGTAAAGGCTGCTAGCCAACACCCATGTTGCAGCATTTGTTTGTATTGCATTGAATGGGGTGGCCAAGCATGCGCCATGCGCCATGTCGGCCTATCAGTGTGGAATGTTTCCTTTTTTTCCGATTTCATTGCTGAGGCAAGAGTTGCTTCTCAGAGAAGCAATTGGAGGAGATTTGGACCCCGCGTTCTTTTCTTCTTCCATCATCGCTGTCCGTACGTGCTTTCACCCGCGGCGAAGAGAGAGGAGTATATAAACATTTTGACCAAGGGGGTTTATGATAGATTCCTTCAGCTGCTGTCTTCTGCAGCAAGTTCTGTCGTTCCTTTCATTCGTATGCAGGAGATCCTGAAAGATGTACCCTCCAATAGCTGCTTGTCTTTCTTGGACGAGGGAGTGTAGAGAAAGAGAAGAGGAAAAGAACACCTTTGGTTTTCATGACGACTATTTTGCAAAAGTGGCTTAGTCCTTGTTGCATCAAGTGCTGGTGACAGCTGGATACTAGATTCGTGCTTCCTATTCGTGGAAAGACTTTGACTAAATTGAAGCATCCTCTTAACATGAACCATATATGTCATTTATCCTGCTTTCTTTCCCAGCAAAGTTCTGACGCGCTTCATAATGCGAACTGACCATATGGATGTCAGACTTCTTTCCACAGCTGCCGTCCGTCTTGGTGCAGCAGCGCCTTTGTTCAGCCGCCTTTCCTTCTCTCTGGCGCCTTGCGCGCCTTGCGCGACCAGGTCAAGGCTTGGAATATCGCTACATCATTCCTTCCCTCCTTCCACTCAAGGCCGCCGTCGACCGAGCTTTTGAGATCCAAATGCCCGAACGGTCACCGTGAGGGGAGCGGTGGGGAGGGGCAAGCCACAGGCAAAACCCTCCGGATGGTTGGGGGATGACAGCCATCCAAGTGTTTCTGTAGGGATTTTCCATCAGGTTTTGGCCGTAGCGGCCGTATGTTGTGATCGTTTTGCTCTTGCAGTTGCAAATGCTTGCTTCTTCCAAGCTTGGACTGGAGGCCAAATACGACTTGGAAGACCCAAAGTCGTTGGCCAAGTTCCTCATCGATGCTAACATCCGATTAGTGCGTGCTGAGTGCCCCCCTAACATGTAGGCCAATGTGCAGTGATGCTCAGTTTGTGCATGTGGATTCATGGACCATTGCTGTAACACGTTGATCAAGCAAGCTTAGTTGGTCTTTCCTTCCAGGTACCTCTACAAGCTGCTCCGGTCAAATAGGTGCATGCCACGACGCCAAGAGGCAGAAGACGAATGTTGTGAAGTCAATGGTGCGGAGGTTTCAGCCTTGGTGTCCCACCAGGAAGTGGCAGATTGGGCTTTGGGGCACCGGGAGGCGTTGATTTGTTCGGTGTCTCACGCATGGGAAGCTAGGGAGCACCCTGATCCGTGTCGCTTCCAATTGGAGAATCTGGTGAGCTGTGTGGGATTGTACGATGCCGCATATTTTGATGATCTCTGGATATTTTACGATTATGTGTCCTTGTTCCAATTTCAACGACACTCTGCTGAGCAAGAGGCCAGTTTCCGGCGGGCCATGGGCAACATGCACATGCTGTATGCTCACCAGAGCACCATGACCTTCCGCCTTGAACGCCTCACACCTCTTCCTTTATGGACTGCTCTGAAGGAAGATTTCACGTACAAAGTCCTGGTGTACCATGTGCCCAGCGGTGCAGTGGTGCCAGTTCCACTCAGCTTCCTGGTGCGAAACGGCATTCTGTACCGAGGCCGCGGGTGGTGTCGCGCTGAGATTGAATGGTCTGCAACACGCGGCATCCAACAGAAGAATCTGGCTGTGGATGGTGAGCCAGGCGAAAGGGGACGCATGAAGAAGGTGCCAATGGCTCCAGCAATGTTCCAGAGGCATATGGACACTGCAGCCTTTACACATCGGGATGATTCAAAGAACGTTGTGCAGCTTCAAAAGAAGATTTTTTATGACAAGGTCACAGCGCGAAAACAATTGAATCTGATGGACTTGTCAGAAGCTGATATGATTGAGCTCACTGCTTCGCTACTGCACTTCAAGGAGCTGAAGGTCCTGCGGATCAATATTTTCTCAGCGGGTAAAGCTGAGGCCACAGCCTTCTTCCAGGCCAAGCCTCGGAGAAATCACTACACAAGTTTCCTTGTTGTTTTTACCGACATCGTTGAATTGAGCAATGTGAGAAGCATTCCAAGGTCTTTACCGAACCTTTTGACGCCAAGATTTACCTTGTAGGCGCTGAAACCTTTGACCCTGGAGAAGTTGGTGCTGAACTCGGCAGTTGGGAGTGGCGTCCACGAGGCAATCGCCAAGGCCATGTTTAGGACAACACTAGAAGTTTCATTCCCCCAAAATGGAAGATGTTCTGTCACACAAGAAAGAATGGATCGCTGGTTCTTCATTGAGCGTCCGTAATCCTTAATTTTGTTTTCTATCATACTGTCAGTATCGGAATTTGAGAGGCACAGAGCAAAGAACACGTCATGGTGTCCACGGTGAACTCCCAAAGGCAATCTCCATATTTAACTCTTCAGTCCCTCGTTCTGCTGAAAGCGATTGCGCTTTCCTCTCTGTTGGGGGGTCTTCGATCACTTCGTCGGGCTCCCAGGGGCTTCCGCAGATCAACTTCAGCTGTATGTCCGAGCTGGACCTTGAGGACTGTAGGATCGGGAACCTAGGCGCTCAGGCGGGGAAGAAACGGGTGAACGGGTGAAACCCCGAAATTCACGGAGCATGGTTGAGGCCCGGCGTTGAGAGCTGTTGGCCTGTTTGTATTTGTTTGAGGCACTCGGGGAGGTGTTAAAGAAGAACGACACGATCACGCATCTCAACGTTCAATCCAATGATCTTGGTCCTTTGGGCATTGAGGCTGCCCGTTGCACCGTTTCTTGTCCTCCTTTCAATACCACACCGCTGGCAGGTTTTGGCAGAAGCGCTCAGGCACAATAGCACCCTCAGAGTCCTCAGCCTTCGGCAGAATCACATCGGAGATGTGGGTGTCCAGGCTGGTTGCTCCGTTCCTGTTGTCCTGCCTATGACACACCGCGACCAGGCATTGGCAGAAGCGCTGAGCCAGAACAGAACGCTCACAGAGATTTACCTCAACTGGGAGCATCAGTCTGCTGTGGGCGTCCAGGCCCAGCGCTTGGATTCAAAGCTTTCCTTTTGGATTCAAGTCGAAGTCGGCAGCATCAACAAAGAATCTAGGACATGTGCTTAAAAGTAAAGACCAACAACTTGGACAAGAAGGGCCGAAGGGAATGGAAAGGCAAACAGCGAAGTTGCGCAAGGCACTGCAGCAAGTTGAAGAACGCCTCAAGGCGAACAGAGATGCTGCCCAGGCTACTGCAGAGGCCGTACACAGCATGTGTTGCGTACTGTTGCGTATTCGCTGTAGTTCCAACTCGATTTTGCACATTCTGCCCATGGACGAATCAATGTGAGTCTCTATGAAGCAATCCACGCTTCTCGCGGAAAATGCCACGCACATGTTCCTCTATGTTTCAGGCTGCAGAAGTTTTTACAGAGAGAGAAGCAAGACGCCAGAGCAGAGAAGCAAGACGCCAGAGCAATCGACCTGGACGTCCGCGCCTACAGGACCACGCACTGCGTGAAATGTTCACAACTACAAACATTCTATTCCCTGATGTGAATAGTACTGAGCCTTCTGCAAAGTGCATGTCATAACAACGAGTAGGGCTTTAGTGGGTTTGTGGTAGCATTTGATCATTTGATCTACATAGACAAGTGACAAAAGACGGAACCCCCGCGACAACGTGAACTTCGCGTACTTTGAAACGATTTAGTATTTGCCACGCAAACACACTGGCCAGGGACTTGCAAGAGCCTTGAAGGCTGACGGTATCCAGAGGAAGATCCACTTGAGTGGAGAAAACATTGGAGATGAAGATCTTAAGGCCTGGCTTCAGGAGAGCGCCAAAGGCAAGCTTTGTTGGAAGCTGTTCAGGTCAGGTGAAACGTAATTCTATATTGTATAGTGTCAGTCTTGGGCAGGCTTGCGTGCACGCATATCATCACGGCACACTTCTACATTTTGGCTGGAGAGCCTGAACGGACAGTGGAGATTCTGTCTGGAACTGGTTCAGCAGTGCCGTGTGTGGGCCACACCTTCTATGGCGATCATTCCAGCTCTCCATTCTGAGGCTCAAATCATCACCCCGGCGGCCTAGGCGGAGTTTCACAACCATGTTGAGGACATTTGAGGACTTCCTTGCCGGCATGTCGCCTTTGGGATTCTGGGGCTCCATGGTTGTCTTCGAACATTACCCACGGGCATGCGGACTATGGGCAACCTAGTCGTCGGTCTCCGGGGTGGGTACTCCTTCCCGTGGATCGGGATTCTGTGTGGGGCCCAAGCTGACCAGCAGGTGGCGCTGGAGTCTGCCCCAAAGATGTGGCACCTCTTGAGGTCTCTACGGCGACAGCCGAGGTCTTCGCCCATCTTCGCACTTCGGGCTTTTACGTCATCCGGGGTCCGGGCTTAGTGCCACTAGACACTGGCGAGTGCTTGGCTACTCCACCACTGCCCACTTTCGCACAATTTGCCCGCCCCCGCCTGCACATACTGTGGTGACCTCCCCTTCCCGGCAAGCCTGTGGTGTTTGGCGGGGGCTACTGGGTCTGTGCGCCATATCGTGCGCAGGTGCGAGGTGCGCAACGCAGGAGAGGCAGCGGGTGACGTGCCCTTGTCGGCTCGGGCGGCGGAGTGGCAGCAGCGCCATGGTATGTTGGCTGATGCGGACAGCTGCTTTCCAATCAGGCTGCCGTCATCTTGCTGAGCTTTGGCTTGTCGCCCGTGTAGCTTTTGTCCCGCCCACTCCGGTAGCCGGACCCCGTGGGTGTTACCGCTCCTTTTGTTGTATTTGCATCATGGGATGCTTTTCACCTGTGGCTTCAGCTTCGGGATCGAATCTGGCCAGATCCAAATCGCTCGGGAGCAACCGAACGATCAGGTGAAGGTTCCAGTGAAGCTGGAGCATACCAACGCATCATCGCTGACTTCCGGCGTTAAACGAACCACAGTATTGGAACGAGGAAAAAGGATAGCGCACTGTCTCTAAAGAGTAGTAACCTTATGAAAGATCTGACTGTGATGTATAAAGCGACCATTGCGAGGTACTTTGTGATGCCTTGAAGCTCAACAACAGTGTTGATGAGATCGACCTCCAGCGAAATCGAATCACAGATGCCGGCGTGAAGGCCACACTGTTTTTGTCAGCGTTTTGTTTGTTAGGCTTCGCAGCTAATCCAATGCCAGGCACTTGCAGAGGCACTGTGCCAGAACAAGCGCATCACTTTGGTCAACCTTATGCACAACGACATCACTGACGGAGGCATTGAGGCCTTCTTTCCGCCTTGCCATGCAACTGCTCATGACATCATGCAGGGCAGGTTCGTCATTTTTCACTCACCGTCCTTTGTTTGCGCTGACCTCAATCAAAAACAAAAAACAACATAATCAGGTAAGCAGTGAACTTGGCTGCCGCAACCACAAAGGTACCACCTGATCCTGCATCACTGCATGTTTTATCTCCAGGTTTTGGCCGAAGTGGTGCGGTGCAGAGGAGGCTTCCGTAGCATACTCCTTGGCTTCAATCCCTTCGGCGAGACCGGGCGTCAGGCCTTTTCGCCCGGTCCATTGCTCCGTCGGTGCTCCATGTGTTTCAGTCGATGTGGCCGTGGGCTTGCTCCGGCTCAGGCGCTCCAGCGAATCAAAGAACGGTGCACGGAATGAAGAAGTGCTTCTCATCGGCTTGGCTGAGGAAGTAAGTGCCTTGGATGAAAACCCGAGAAGGGATGACCGGACACTGGGTGGGACGTGGATTGCATCGGCCCCTGCACTTCTGAAAGCCTTCTAGCTGGAATATTCTGATGACTTATGATGGCTCTCCATTTTGATCAATTTTGGTTTTGACCGTGGGATGTCTTATCAATCCTTCCACTTTCAAGCGATGTATCCGTCCGAGATCATTTTTGGGGTTCGGTATGTATTTTTGCGTCCAATCTTCGGAAAGCGGTCTCAAGCTCATCTCCACTTGGCAAGGTGTCCCCTGCTGCTTCTTGTGGGTTACGGGTCGGGTTTGGGAAGGTGTTGATGTTTATGGTCTATTTGGTGGGTGTGCTTTTGGCGGGTCCAAGAAGGGCCATCCTGATCAAGAACCAGCCTCAGGAGGTACCTGGACCCTTTTGGTTTGGTAATGAGTTCACACGTATGACTGCCGTTTGGGAAGCTAGGAGCGCTTTTCGTGTACCCTCTCTCCAACAATCATGGAAGTGGATGGCCTGGCTCCTGGAAAGACCATTCTCCTCTACCAACAGGGGGTTGTCCACTTCCACGTTTGTTGCAGGGAGGGTAGTTCACTGAAAAAGACAGCGACAGGTGATTTTTGGGGTCCACGCAAGGTCCTTGTTGGCAGACTATTGGCAGAATCAGAGTGGATAGACTCAGACTATTCGCCTTGCCCAAGGCTGTATTACTATGACATCCATACTTGGCTGCAAGGCGCGCATAAAAGACTGCGAAGCAAGTGCGTAGAATGAGACTGCACCATTCACTGCAATGCTTCTGTACAAGGCAATTGAGGGTTTCCCCAAAGAAAGTGATTGGATGTCTTGATGTTGCCAAGTTTACAATTCGGCTGGCAGACCATACTAAGACTCCTGGAGGAAGCTTCCAAATAGCTCCAGAAATGTCGTTCGTTTGGCAACACCATTACGTTGGAAGCTATTAGGTTGGAGGACATCGCTAGTAGGGTGGAGGCCCTTGCTATTAAATTGGAAGCTATTAGGTTGGAGGCTATGCTATGACCATGTTCATGTAGGAACACGTGCAATTGCGTTCGAGGCGATTCAGGGTATCCTAAGCCACCAAGTCGTGGCTTGCAGCCCAGTACACAATTTACAAGCAGAAAGATTATGCATTAACTGGCACTTTGGATCCTGCTAAGTGTCTATACGCTGCTGTTTTGGCGGCTCTGCAGGGTCGCATGCCTGTCATGGCTTTATGCCACAAGCCCCAGGGTGGCTGAGGGTGGGTCTCCGTAAAAAAAGGGTGCACTGAAGCACCACTTGAACCCCAACGGAAAACCAGCGTGGTCACAAGCTGGCTCAAAAGCGACGCTTTCCAAAGCTTCTACTTTGGATCCTGCTAAGTGTCTATACGCTGCTGTTTGGGCGGCTCTGCAGGGTCGCATGCCTGTCATGGCTTTATGCCACAACCCCCCAGTCAGCGCACAGACCAAAAAAGGTTCTACGTGTAGTGGATTCGCTTGTCCACTCTGGCCATTCGGCCTGCGAGTTCTTTCAGTACCTCTCCACCATCATAGAGGTACCGCTGCACGGCAGAGCTACTCCACCTTCCCATTCTTTTCACCAATTCGATCTCGCCCGAGGCCTGGAACAAAGCGCTTGCTCCACCAATCCGCAGGCTGTGGCTCATGAAGCGATCTTCAGGGAGCCCCTCGGCCGTTGCGGCCTTCTGTAGCACTGCTTGAACCTCCGTCCTGCGGAGTGTGGGCCCATTCCCCCATCGAAAAAGGGGGAAGTGAGCTTCAGGGCCTGGTGAAAACCTCCGCTGGGCTACCAGTCGTAGCTCTTCAAGGGCTCGTACCGGACAAAGGAACAGCTCGCCCGTAGAGCCCATGGTTTTGCAAGACCCGAATGCTTCCTGATCCGCCTTTGTCTTGCGGAACTGAAGCGTGACTTCATTTGCTCCTTCCTTCACATCCTCCGTTCTTGGTGAGCCTGACGTCCATGCCCCGGATGATCATGTGGGCGTCCACACCCCCCGGAGTCGCAGTACTCCTTGGCGCGAAGCATAAAGAACCATGCCACCAGCAAGGCCGCTTGCACCATCGCCTTGTCGACCTGGTCCTCCCCGAACAAGTCGCTGTTGCACAGGCTCTTCCCAACCCACACTAGCATTCCAGGTGTCACACCCAGACGTCGAGGCTTGCGCTCAGCGTGTCGGTCCAGCGAGGTGACCAGCATCCACACCCTGAACATCCCTTCAGTCGGGTCACCTGCTCCTCCCCGTTTATGGCCGTCCTTCACCGCGAACAGCGCCTGCTTGATGGAAGCCGCTGTAGTGCCCAGCCACCCAAGGTAGCCCAGGAACGCCAAGAGCTTGTCCTCGTTCTCCAGCTTGTCTCCCTTCACATTGAGGTAGCAAGAGGGCCAACCTTGCCGGGCCGCCCACGCTTCCCACTTTCCCCACGCGGATTGGTACATCCGCAAGGTGGTGGCTGCTTTGCTTCGAGCAATGTTCTCTTCGAGCCACTCCTCCACATGAGTCTGAACTGACCCATCGAAAGGAATCTTCCTGGGCTCCAGCAGCACATATTGGTCAGCTGGCAGTTGAGCAGGCTTCACAGACTTTGGGCGTCTGCCCCCAGCGGATGTGTCCTTGAAGTACTCCTTCATCGTCACCTCGGGCATCTCCTCCGTGTCCAGGTCTCCGTCGAAACACGACAGCCATAGGGCCTCGCCCAATCTTGAGACAGGGCGTTTGAGTGGGCCACCGCCAGCACGTCCATCTCCGCCGAACATGTCCCCCGCGCCAAAATGGCGATGCTTCCACTTGCGGAGCCAGGCCAGCAACTTGGCCATGGATAGGTTATACGGCTCATTACCGATGGCTCCAGCCTTTGTCCCCTCTTCGAGGATCTCCCCGAACTCAACCAAAGCACCCGCCATCACCAGCAAGTTGGAAGTCACTTGAATGCCCGTGGCTCTATTGCCTTGATCCGCTACCTCCTTCTCTGTTCGGCCCTGTCGGATGAGCTCATCCCATGCCGAGCCGGTTCGTCCTTGGCACACCCACACTTCGCGAGCTTGAAGTGCACAAAGGTGCCCTGGTCGGCCTCGTCGATCGTAGACCTCCAGCGCCTCAAAGCTTCCATCCTTCGCCCGTAACGGCCACCTTCCTGGACCCGCCATCCCGTGCACATTGATCCTCCCCTCTTGGGGTGAGTCCCAAGCATGGCCCACCACCTGTGGCAGCAAAGGCCCTGTGGATGCCGGGTTCTCCTGGCTATGGCTCGCCCTTTCCAGTGAGGCTCCAAGGGGTGAGGCTGTCACCGTTTTGACAAGGCACCTCTGCACGATCTCCTCTGTCACCTCGAAGCGTGCTCCCACCAGACAGCGTCTCCTGCGTGCCAGAAACTCCCCTTAACTCTGTGGACACGAACTCGATGACAACGCCTTGAAGACCATTGGCCTCAAGGCCTTCACGCGCCTGCTCCCAGGGCGCACATCTCGGGCCCTCCCAGATCACAACAAAAGGCTGGAGCTTGGCGACCTCCTTGATGAACTTGGCGACCAGGACCCCCTTCTCATCGACCGGCAAGGTGGGGACCACGACGGTGAAGTTGCCTTTGGCATGGGGCTGACTTGGCGCCAGGCTCTCGAAGTCCTTCCGCCACCTGTCCTCGCTGACCAGCTCGATGACATTTAGCTTCTCCCACGGGATTCCCACCGGCTTGTTAATGAAGCGCTTGAGGCGTTTCTCCTTCAACTGAAGCATCACTTGGCGATCTTCCGGGTCATGCCACGAGAGAAAACAAGGTCCGAAGCGGGCTGTGTCTTCAATGGCCTTGGAAATAGCCGGCCCCAGCTCGACCTTCGTCCAGCTCTTCTTCTCCAGCATCACCACGAACTCGTCGTCAGTGCACCGGGTGATGTAGTCAGAGTCGACGTTGTGGTAGGTCCTCCACCAGCCGCCAACCAGCGTGAAGCCATAGTTCATCTCGCGCAAGTTCAGCGCGCGGACCAGCAATCTTCCAGCCCTCGACCCACTTTGGCGCTTGCTCACCCATTGCCTGACCGTGGAGTTGTCCCCCGCATAGAGCACCACCTTGCCACGCCACATCGGCCCCCTCTCACACATGAAGGCGACCAGCGACAGCATCATGTCTCCGTCGTTCTGCATCTCCTGCTCCGCGACTCCTTTGAGCCATGGCTCCAAGTCCTTCACCGTTGCCCGGGCTGCCGCCCCAAACGTCCAATCGATGGCCCCAATGACCTGGGTGGTGGCGTCCGATGAAACCCATACCGTCTCCTGCCACTCATTGGGAAGAGAGAGGCGCTCCTTCACCGGCAACAGTTCCTTCAAGGTTGTGCCAAAGCGAGTTTCCCAACGGTCTGACCTCGCACACCGCCACCGGCAGACCTCGAAGAGGCTCCACAAGTCCTCCCATGCGTCCTCCGTCTCGAGCTCCTCGTCCTTGTATAGCCCAGTCGGCGAGGTCGTGCCGGGAGCCCCCCCTCATCATTCGAAAGGAAGATGTCCGCCGCCTTCAACTCATTGGCCAGGCCCCTTACGACCGCCGCCCACCCAGTTGTGATTCCCCGGAACTGCTGAATCTGACGGACAGTGACTCGCTTCTCACCCACATCAAAAGCTCCATCTCCAAGGAGGTGGGAACCTCGCAGAATCCTTCACTCAGGGAGGAAGGCCTTCTCCGAGTCGGCATTCATAGTGAGTCCCCATATCACTTGCTCGGCTTTGAACTGGCCCTCGATGGCGTCCTTCTCCTTGTTCACGGCCTCCCGGCCCAACATTTGTCTCACGCCCGTCTCATAACAGGCTGCTGACACCCAAGGGCGAAGGCCCAGGACCGGCTCCACCAACACCGCGTCGTCGACCAGGATCTTGCAGTCAAAGCCCAGTTCACCATCTCGACGAGGTAGTCCCGGGCGATGTGCGCGATGGAACTCCTCCGTTGCGCGCCCCCACGGCGTCCATTTCCCTGGCGAACCTGAGAACCCGAAGGACGACACCAGGTACAAGACCGTCAGCGCTCGTCCCCGCACTTCTCCCACATGACCTTCCTCGTCCATCATCGCCTCGCTCTTCCAAGGGCGTGGCCTCGGACAGGCTAGCTGTGGCCTGTGCTAAAGCCCACAAAGGTGGAGATGCCAAAACCAAGGTTGCACCCTGCGAGGCGCCGCGAAGGGTTTGAGGGGTTCCGTCGCCTTCGGAAGCATAGAAAAGAAGAGGCTGGCCTTGGCTGCTAGCACCGTACGTGGCAGCCGAGGCCATGCCTAGGCTGCGTGGCCTCGGACAGGCTAGCTGTGGTCTGTGCTAAAGCCCACAAAGGTGGAGATGCCAACGCCAAGGTTGCACCCTGCGAGGCGCCGCGGAGGGTTTGAGGGGGGCCGTCGCCTTCGGAAGCATATTAGAGAAGAGGCTGGCCTTGGCTGCTAGCGCCGCACGTGGCAGCCCAGGCCATGCCTACGCTGCGTGGCCTCGGACAGGCTAGCTGTGGCCCCTGCTTAAGCCCACAAAGGTGGAGATGCCAATGCCAAGGTTGCACCCTGCGGTGTCCCAGGCGCCTCCCGCCTAGGCTGCGGCTAGGCTGGGGTCGGCGGATATATTGGAGTAGTTTGTGGGTCAGGGTCTACTATAGTTGAACTAGTTGCCGATAATAGAGATACCTTGCGTACCCATCAACCCAAAAAGTTCCCACTGGCGCCTAACAGATGTTGACCGCCCGTCATTTCCGGGCTGCCTCCTTTGGTCCACTGCAGTGGCAGCAGCGTGTTGCCCTGAAGGTCCTGAGGTCGGCACTTCGCTGTTCGCGCCTGAGATCCGATTTCTGGGAGGAGAGAGAAAGAGAGAGAGAGAGAGAGAGAGTCGCATGCGAATAATCAGAAGCTATATAGACAAGTCTGGGCGGATAAGGCTGTTGGATTGGATGAGTTCATGTCCGTTTAGTTTTCTGAATTTGGAGACCGGATGGCACGACTATCCCTTGTTTGTGCAGAACAGATTCTGAGACATTCCTCAAAGAAATGGTGTCAAAAGGGTCTTGGAAGCCACTGTGTTTGTTTCCTCCACCCATCGCGCAGCCGCTGATATTTGTTGGGTCCTGGGTCCTGCTAAGATAACAGGGTAGTGCTGAGCAATGGTCAAGGCAAAGATACTTGCCCTTCCAAAGATTAGACTGAATTAACTTAAGCAACGCCAAGTGGCAATCATTTGACCAATGATCAACCCTTTCTAGAGTGGCTCACCAGCGGATTCCTTAGCAGTATGTTGATCATCGCCAATTCAACCATCTCCATCGGTCCAAAGTAGACCCAAAGAGCCTATGCAGTCCCCGCGGGTCATCAGCCTGATAGCTTTCCTGTCACCAGCACCTGGGACAGGTCGCCAGCAGATGCTCCCCTTCGTTTGGTTGAGATACATGGGGGTTTTAGGTAACGGTTATATTCCTTCTGGTGGGTCGACTTGAGGTGGGGGGAGACTCACATTCGACCAATCTTGGGGTCTACTGTACCTATATTATACACATATATTATATATATATATATTTGTACACATATGACGGGGGATCAACTTTTATAC
>CAXAMN010016736.1:44646-115914 GCA_963970005.1 Durusdinium trenchii | reverse complement strand
TTTTTCGCATACCGTATCAACTAGAATGCACGGTAGTCCTTTTGCAGAGCTTGCATGCCCTCTTCCAGCTGCTGACCTCCGGCAATACAATGCAATACTGCCCCCAAGCAGCCAGCCATTGAACATGCAAGGAATGCCTGGGGCCCTGCAAGTCTTACCGCCCTCCTGCATGGTGTCCAAACAATATACACCTATGACAGCAACGAAGAGCCCACCGTCTTCGGCTCTTTGGACCTTCGAGTCACTCAGGTTGGGCCACGACATTCTTCCAACATGCGCTTCCACCCCATCCAATGTGGCTCGGCTCTCTGCCGGTCTGTCTCGCAGAACACCATCACGGCAAGGTGAGGCGCTTACGCCTCGTCTTAGCCACGATTACACATTTAACCAAAGCGGAAATTACCAGCCTCGTGGAAGGGCCCTACCTGCCAGGTGGTACGGTCTTGCATGACCTTGTCTGTGGTTACGCAGCTGATGCTTCGCTCGAGCCTGAGTGGTCAGTCATCACGGATGGGCAGCAGCCACAGGGCAACGATGCAGCGTGGGAAGCTCCCTACGCTATCAACCAACGCCAAGCGCACGTGAACAGCGCTGCGCAAGATTATACCTTTGAAGCGCTGCACCGGGCGTGGAGAGTGCAGCCAGTCCTTGATGCCCCTGAATCTGACCTTGTCCTTCCGCCGAAACCAGGCCTTTTAGAGCATGGCTGTTACTGGCAGCGGCCAAACCAGACACCTGAGGTCCTCTCCATCTCTGACCGTGACCCAGACAAAGAGGAACAAGACGTGCAAGAGGGAGAATCGCCGACCTTCTTTGCGGTGACAGATGCGGCTATGGCTGAGAAAGACGGAAATGAAGCAGTCTCAATCCACAGTTCCTCCTCCGAGTCGCCCTGCATGTCCCGCGCGAGCTGAAATGCTGGACGCAGAAGATGATGCAGGGAGCGTGCTACCTCCACAGGATGTTGACCCCCCAAGCAGTAGCCCTACATCACAATCATCACAATCTGAGTTCCCAATCAAAAGAAGACCGGGGTCCAAGGCCAGTGCCGGGCAAGCTCAATCCAAGAAGCTGCGGAAATCACCTGCTCCACCATCCAGGCAGCCACTTGGCAGCATTCCTGAACAACACATAGCTTGGCCAGTCAGAATACTCAAAATCAGGCAGCTCCTGCTTGCAGGAATCCTACGACACCACCTGGCCGCCCTGGATCGGTGCAAGATCGCCCATATGCGATGACTGAAATCGACATTGCCGGTGATCAAGAGAATACAGAGCGTGGAGGCACGGCCGACACTGATCTCCAATTGGAATCCAAGCAGAGAGCCATGCAGGCCCTGTACGGCTACCGAAATGCGGCTCGAATGGCCAGCGAAACGGACAGGCAAAGGGTGCCGCTCCCCGCATTACAGACCTATAGTGACCTTCCTAGGGAATGGCGACTTGCTATTTCCAGCAAGCAAATCAATCGCCTTGTCCGTACGTTTCTCTGGAGGAGGGTGACAGAACAAGCACTCCATGGCTCCTCCTTTGTGGACATTCCAGACGAAATCAACCAGGCCTATATAGGGGATCTCCTCCGTATCAGTGAAGCCTTTGCTGCTCCCCTATCCAACCTCTTTGCTTTTGTGAAGAGTGGGCATCCAGCATGTCCCTTCATCACTCACAAACAGCTCGCCCTCTATGCAAACCCCCGATTCTGGCAATATGGCCTCATGGCCTTCATTGCGAGGTGCTGTTCCTTTGATAATCAACATGGACACCAAGGTCCAGGAACAGCACAAGTAGAGGAAGGAAAATCACAGACGACAAAGGAAAAAGATGTTGATGCCCTTACCTTTGCCCACCAATGACCTCTTTGTCTACCTACCAGTACAAATCCTGCCTGACCTGGTTGTAGCCATGGAGCGGCAGGGCTTCACGCCTGCGGAAGTGAAAGGGGGTTATGGGTATCGGCCAAAAGAAGAAGATGCTGAGGACAACCCCTTGCTCGTGGTGGGAGTGCACACCAAAGACATTGTTTATGACCGGTACCCCCGAATGCCGGACACGTCCTGGGCAGAAAGAGCCTACTTTAGTGGTGCCCTTGACCCGTCTTTGGGGCAAGCTTTCTCGTTTCCTTCCCTTCTGCAGTTGAGGCTGCGCATCGAAGTCCCCTTGTGGCGAGACCTGACTACTGCCAAACACCCCAATGCAGACCTGAGGACTGCCTGAAGGGGCGTTCTACGGCGCAGGTATTGAACAGCTCTGCCTGCCGAGTGACTTCCACAATATCGGGCCGCGTGCCTGTGAGAATTGTAAAAGCCTTGTGGAGGTCAACCTCATGGACACAGAGATCACAGCCCTTCCTTCTTCCACATTTGCCCACTGTGTCGCTTTAAACAGCATATGGCTCCCGCCACGACTCACGCTAATTGGCAAAGAAGTTTTTCTGAATTGTGTGGCACTGCAAGAAGTTGTCATCCCGACGGAGCTCAGGGATATAGGCAACCGTGCATTTTGTGGGTGTGAGCAGCTGCAAAGATTCACCCCCCTGGACTGGGGTGACATTGAACAGTGGGTACAAGCAGAGCACAATGCCTTTTTTATGTGTGACAAGTTTGAAAAACCCCAGTGGGTGGAGCTGCTCCCTGCAGAGGAACCTGATTCGGATGCTTTTGATGAGGAACTCTACCACGATTATTGCCAGTATCATGCCAGCCCATGGTAAACTCTAGGTGGGTGCCTTAGCATCCATCTTCAGAATCCAAGGCCTTGGGAGCAACCCACGCGCAGACCCAGACACCTTTGGCTCAAGCAATCATTGCAAATAGCCTGTCGCACATGGAATTTGATGATTCATCCATGATTAGCACCCCTCCTGAAAAGGAGCCGGTCATGGAATATTCCCTGATGCTGACTACGCTTTCGGGAGAGACTTTTCAGGTCTCTCTCAGTGTTGCAAAGTTTGACCGCTTTGTAGATCTAGAAGATCAGGTTATGGACTATCTCGTTTCTGTTACTGATCTCAAAGTATTTGGGTGCTTCATTGACTTTTTGCAAACTGCCACACAGACTTACCTAGAGGACCCAATCTGGGACAAGCTACAGCAAGGCACGGAATACATTATCGTTTTTCGGAACTGCAGTGTTATCCTGCCATCTCAAGCAGAACTTGAGGATTGCCCTATCCATCACATTCCGCTAGCAGTTCATGTCCCCATGAACCCAGAGAGAAGTGTCCCAGAAGGGGCCTTTGCAGGGGTACCACGCCTGAGACATGCCAGTGTAGAGTCAGGTATCAGGTTCATTGAGGCAGAGGCTTGGCAAAACTGCCGGCAGCTCCGCATCGTCAAACTGCCTGCTACAGTGGTCGGCATTTCCGATAATGTCTTCCGCGATTGCAAACTACTAAACAGTGTCGTGGCTCCGGGTTGCCTAGTTTGGGTATAAAGCCTTTGCGGAATGTTGTTCCTTGCAATGGGTGTATGCATCGGAAGGGATTGCAAATGTGTTCGATAGCGAAGCCAAGTTAGGACAATACCTCTTTCAAGGTTGTATCAATCTTGCTGAGGTTACCTTAAGTGAGCTTCCATCTCCCCGAGAGTCAGTACTGCAAGTTAGGGTCAGTGAGTTAACGCCGGGCTGTCTTAGCTCCACAGGAATCACTGCACTTGCTCTCCCAATGCATTTTGTAACTATCGGAGCGCATGCATGCGACAGTTGCCGACTGCTTAAGAGTGTAGACCTTTGCAACACCAATGTTGAGGAAATTCCGGAATTCGCCTTTGTGCACTGCACTAGTCTCAGAGAAGTCCTCCTTCCGACAACACTCCATACAATCCGAGTCAAAGCCTTCATGAACTGTGCAGCCCTCGTGGAGCTTGCCATTCCGCCCTCGCTGAGGTACATAGGAAGTAGGGCCTTCCTAGATTGCGCTGTCTTTAGTAAGCTTGTCAAGATGCCAGGAAGGCATAAATGGCGAGGAGTCTATGCAGAAGAGAATGCTTTCGCCATTTGTCCTGCTATGCGATGGCCACCTTGGCTGCGCATGATCCCGGACACGGGGCACACCCCTGGTCTTGGATGAAAACAAGACCTTTTCTTGGCTGCAGCGAGCGCTGTACCTCAGTTACACGTTAAGAGTCTGGGCACGCGCCTTAGCGTGAGTCCAAAGTAGGTCAACGATTATGACAGGGCAAATTCCATAGGGGAGCGGAGAAACATCGCAATTGTACCCTCGCATAGGAAGCTCTACTCAATAGTATCATGGCGAGGCTAGGGGCAAGCAAAAGAAAATAAACTGCACATTGCCAAGGACCAGGGGCTCTGAACAAATTGGATAACCCGTCTAGTCCAGGCAATGCTGAAAGCTGTCGAATGATGCCAGTCGTCAATCGAACGAGACTCGACGAAGGGCAGTCAGGCACCTGACCCTGGTCCATGCATCCCCTGTCCGCAACTGCTGTCACCTCCCCTCTTTGTGCCCTGGAGTCAAGTCGCCAAGCTACGAGGGGTTGTTGAACTCCACAAGGACATTGAAGCATGTCCGTATGAGCAACTGCAAGCGGCTCTGGCTCACCCCAAGTGTCTTGTCCCGGGAGAAAAAGAGCAGTTTTTACAAGCCAACAATGACTTGCTTTGTCAACTCCAAGGCTCGTTTATGCCTTTGGAAGGTATTGCGCCACAAGTGTTTGAAGCCATCTACCAGCGTCAGCAAGGTGAAATTCTGTGAGTCACCGTCCTGTAGATGATTGCACGAATCAACGAGTACTGGATACTTGCCAGTGCTTGGGTGTCTTCGGCCGGCTGAGCAGGACGACCTGACCCACTTTGCGGTGAACGGCTTTAGTGCAGGCAGCTACACTGGAGCAGTGATTGCCTTAGCAATTCGTTGCCTCTGGCCAGCCAGTCAAATCACAGCGTGCCGAAGAGTGTATTAGCGGCACTCGTTGCCAGTGCAGAGCCTGACAGGCGCAACTACTATCTTGTCCATGCTGCCGAAGATTGCTTGTGTGACTCGAAGCCGACAGCTGATGATCTTGACATGTTGCAACGATCGCTGCACGTCACGTATGTAGAAGACTCTGCACGGTGGATGGGTAAGCGCAAACACTGTTACTGGCACTGGCTACAGTGCCAGCTCCCCACAGGCAAAGTCAGTCTGGCTACTCTGAAGCTCACACACCCCGCTGTTGTTCCTCGCCGTGATCGAATCGCTGCCCCCATGCGGTTGGCCTCCTGGATTCGCTTTGAAACTGCAATGACAAGTGACGATTGGGAAGGAGCTATCAGCTTGTTGGTGTCCAACCTCCACCGACCTGACAAAGAATTGCTTGTGCTGCTGCAAAGCTGTGTGGCAGGACAGCAAATTGCCTCCATGGAAGAAGCGCAGGCTTTGTTGCTGAAAAACTTTAGGGTCGGCAAAGGCAATCCAAGTGCGTGTGCCCAATGGCTGACGGAGATGGCACGAGACCTCTTAGCACCGATCCCGTTCCGGGAAGTGTTTGTCATCCTAGCCCTATTTCTTCCGCAGCTTACCTTTGTCGAAGAAGCAACCACAAGACAGGAATTATGGAGTAGTCCCACTGTCAGAAAGTTTGGCCTCCTCGTGGATATCACACCCACAGCAACCGGGTTGGCAAGGCATGCGTGAATATCTGTGAAAAGTGTGGGTAGCACGCCTGTACAGTGTGTGGATCACCCAGTGCCTCTTTGTAGTGGAACTTTTTCGTTTTCTGTCCTTGGGGTTGGAGCTGAGTAGGGATCTTCCTTCCTGGAGTGTGTTTGCTTTGACCACCTTAGCAGGACTAAGTGGAATGTGACCAGAAGTGGGTAGGAGCATGTCTAGAGAAGCCCTAAGTATAGAGCTGTAGTGCTTGAGATGAGCTGTGTATAGCCTAGCTTAGCTTGAGAGTGTTTGGAGATGCTTTCTTGTACTTTTAGTATGTTTTGGACGACTGTGACCAGTCAGACCTCTTCAGAGAAGAGTTGACGAACAGACATACAGTCAAACCGACTGTTATGTTTGGCTCAAGAGCGGGATTCGCAAAAGGGTCGCACACGCTTCCGTGTTTTCACATGGTAGCGGAGCCCCGAGGATCCTAAGGGTGAGGGGCAGACGCTTGCGAGAAGAGTTTTTGAGTTGAGAAGGGTTTGTAGAAACCTGCAGCTTGTTTGAGCCATGGCCGACCAGACGTCGCCAACTCCGATGAGTCCTGTGACTTTTGGACCCACTGTCATTCCCATGAGTCCAACAGCTGAAGGGACTCAGCCAGCGAGCGCAGAGCCTGGAGTGTCGAGTAGCGATGTTGGAGCAACAAGGATTCCTTTGATTGCACCCGATCCTGTTTTGTCGACTTCTTCGTATGAGTGTCAACGAAGTGGTGAACAGGTTGATCCTTTGCAGAGTAGTGATCCTTGGTTGTCTTTCTATTCAGGGCCTGGTAGTCAGCAAGCTTTGCGAGATGCTTTGTGGGGAACTTATGGTCCTACTACTACACAGCTAGCAGCTATGCCGAGAACTTTGAATTTGCCACAGTCATGTTCGCATGTTGGAGATAGGTTGCAGCCTGGAGGTGTCTTGACAGGAGGTCAGGATCAGTTGGGAGCGCCTTTTCAACAAGAAGGTGGGCAGCAATCTCAGCAGCCGAGTTTTGTGCCGGGACAAGGTTTTTCTGGACAGAACGATAGTGGACATGGTGTTTCTTTTGGTTTGCCACCTGGATGGGATCAGAATTTGCCGACAGTAGGAGCAGATGGTTTGCCTTTTTCTGGACCTTCAAGGTCTCCTCCCCCAGTTGATCCTTTGTTGACTGGTTTGATGAATCAACAACTGCAATTGGGACAAGCAATGATGGAGGTTTTGAGACGACAGCAACAACAGCAACCTCAGCAACAAGCCCAGCAACAACAACCACAAGTTGGTGTTCAAGACCGTGAACGACTCACCATGGACACCAAGTGGATTCCTGGAATGCCCCTGCCATCTTACAAGCAGTGGGTGAGCAGGTCTAGGGAACTTCCAGGGTTCAGAGATTGGGCAGAGAAGCTGGGAGGTTGGTTGTGTCTCATTCACGACCGATATGGACCAGAATTGAGAGAGGCATTGCGCATGGAACAACCCATTGTTTTGCAAGGAGCTGATCAGGAGCTCAGAGCAAGGAGATTGTTCCATCTGATCCAGCAAGCATTCACTGGATACCCAAAGATTGAACACATGATTCGAAATCAGATCATGGCCCGTGGGGCAGCTGATGCGAATGGTTATGAACTGTTCAGGCTGATTCGACGTGAGTTTTCCATTTACAGTAAGCAGGAGGCACTTTACTACAGAGAGCTTGTTTTGAAGTTCACTGTCAAGAAACCTTCCATTGATGGTTTGATTGATGTGCTTCGAGAGATCCAGACCGAGATCGAATCATTTCACAGTATGCTTGAGGCAAGTGTGATGGCCAGGGCATTGGTTGATTTGAGGATCAATGAGGGGGATCAGTTTTTGCTGTATTTGAGGAATTTGCCTGAAAAGGTGTCAGAACATGTCCAACTCATCAGCGGTGCAGGGACTGTCCAGCAGCTTTGGCGAGCAGTGACTGAGTATTACATTCGCAGTCGTGCCACTGGAACTATGGAAAGGGCACATGCTGTTCAGGGTTCTCCTATTCGAAGCAAGGGTTGTTTCAACTGCGGAGACCCTGGCCATATGCAATCAGAGTGCCCCAAACCCAAGCGCTGCAAACACTGCGGGAAGAGCGGCCATGTGGCCTCAGATTGTTGGGAGAAGCATCCTGACAAGCGACCGTCCAAAAAGGATGGAGCAGACCCTGTGAAGAAGCCTTTTCCAACCAAAGGCAAGGGAAAAGGAAAAGGAAAGAGCAAGGGCAAGGGCAAGGGAAAGAGAAACAAGCTTCGAGAACTAGAGGACGGTGAAGAGTGGGAAGCTGAAGAGGAAGGTGAAGACCCCGAGGTCGATGAAGACCAAGACGAAGTCGCAATGATGGTTCTTGCGAGGAGTACTGAGAGTACTGAAGGGGTAGGAGCCTCCACAAGCGAGCCTGTAGTGCACAGCGTCACTCATCCTCTTGAGTACTTGTTGAGTACTCAGGGCTTGGGAAAGGATCTCAAGACCCACTGGCTTGTAGACCCAGGTGCCACTTGCCACATTGTTGCTGAGGAATGGTTGAAGCTTTACAAGGTGAAGCATTGGTACCAAGGCTCAGCTCCAATCCTGAGAGGTGCAGGGGATCATATTCTTCCCACTGCAGGGATGGTAGACCTAGAGTTCAAGGTAGGTAAAGTCCCTGTAGTCATGCAGCGAGTAGTGGTGGCGCGGATCAAGCTGAATGTCATTAGCTGTTATGCTCTGTCTGAGACTGGTTGGTGGACCAGGTTAGGGGGAGCCCGCGAAAGCATTTTGGAAAATGGTCAGGGGACCACTTTTCGACTGAGGATATGTGAGCGTGCTTGGTGGTTGAAGGTTGATCTGATTCCAAGGCCGAGTCCGGCCAGACGCGGAGGCAAAGCGACCAAAGGTCCTGCTCCAATGGAGGTTGATGAGGTGAAAGGCTCCCCATCGAACCCAGAAGAAGAGATCAGAGAGACCCAGACACCTGAAGCACGAAGCACTGAGAGTACGGTCACACCACATACACAGTACAGAAACGACAGAAACGAGAGTGAAACGCAAAACGATGCAGTGACTGAACAGGCACGACCAGTTTCTAAGGCAGGGAAGTCCAGAACTAAGGGTCGAGAAGTGAGGAGCACTCAGCCTGGTTCTTTGCAGTCGTTTTCGTATGTTTGTCGTATGTTTCGTTTTTGTGGTGCTGAGCCTGTTTCTTTTCCAACTTTGTCTTTTGATGATGAGCCCGATACGCTGGAGAAGGGGAATGAGGATGATCAGGGAGATTTTGCCTCTTTCACTTCTGAGTTTGACACCTGGGAGGTTGAGTCGAACTCTTCTTTTGTGAGCTGTGAAAGCCAGTTTTTGAATTTTGACTTCTTTTCCGAAGGTCCGGACGAGGATCCGGAGGCTTTTTCGGAGGTTTTTGGGAGATCTGAGACGGATTTTGCTTCCTTGCTTGCGTTTTGGAGGAACCAAGAAGGGTTACCGGAGGTTTCGGAGGAGTCCGAGCGTGTCCGGATGTTCCGTGGGTTGCCGAAAACCGTTGATGTTGAGAGTGATGACATGGAGGAGTACACTCCTTCCATCCCCGATCAGGTTGGTCCGGAGGCGGAGGCCGAAGGTCCGATGGTTGAGGCAGGTTCCGAGGTTGACGAACCACCTGGGGAGTTGCCCCATTATGACCCTGAAGGTCCACATTCGTCGGATTTGGAGGATCCATCACCCGAGCTGGAAGGCAGTTTGTTGTACGAGCATGAGTGTCGAGGACATTGGCCGTATGATCGAGGGTGTGATGCGTGTGTTCAGGCAAGAGGTAGGACGCCCGCAAGGAGACGAAAGGACCAGGAGTCAAGCACATGTGATCTTGCAGCTGACATCATGTTTGTAGGTGGAAGGCACTGGAAGGTGTTGGTTCTGCTCATGATTCAGACTGGCATGATTGGTATGGTGGTTCTAGGTGGTGGCCGGGAGAAGGACGTGAAGTCCACTGTCTCTGTTTTGAATGAGATCGGTGTTGGAGGTTTGTCTTTGGAAGTGGCCACTGACAATGAAGCCTACTTGCTGAACCTGATGCAGAGGTCTCTGAGAGAGTCGAACTGTCGAGGCTTCCATTGGAGGAACATTTCAGAGAATCGTCCACAGGCCAAGGGTGTAGAACGTGCTGTGGGGATCACGAAAGAAGGTTTGTTCACCAATTGGTTGGCTTTGGAAGCTCATTTAGGCATGAGGTTGGCTTTGGAATCACCTCTGATGGGGTATACACCTATAGGACTTTCAATGGTTTCTGTGAGCGCAAGTGGGGTGGCACTCCTTTGGAATCTCTGAGAGAGAAGAGAGGAGGTCAGATACCACGAACTTTTCCTTTTGGGATCATGGGTTTTGTGAAGCCAGTTCATGCACAGAAGTGGCAAGGCCAGAGGATGGTGCTTGGTGCTTATTTGGGGGGCCAGGTACAGTACAGGTGGTGGTTGTTTGGTTTACCCTGTTTCTGTTGACTCCACTGGAGTGAGGGAAGTGATCAAGGGTCACACTTTTAGAGTTAGGGACCAATCACCATGGTATGACGTGAACGTCTTGTTTCCTCTGCTTGCGGGTGCTTATGTTGATCCCAGAAGTGGCGAACAAGCTCTTCCTCCGCCACCAGTTCATGATCCGGAGAGGTCAGTGAAGAGGCCACTTGAGGACTCAGGTGGTGCAGGTGCAGGTGGGGAGGTTGCAGGTGAAGAAGGGGATGGAGACATGGAGGTCGAAATTCCTTTGCCAGATGGGAGCTTAGCTCCAGAAGGGGGTGGAGAACCGATGGACCTTGACATGATCTTGGATCGAGTCATCCAGCATGCCCAGAACGAGGCATTGAATGAGTTCTTGGCAGGTACCCCCAGGTGTGATGAGGTTGTGGGTGAAGTCGAAGCAGAAGGTCAAGGTTCTTCCATCTCTGTCCAGTTTGGGGGAAACCAAATCGATGTACAGATCGCTGAGGGTGTGTGTGATGAATTGACTGGGCACCCCATAGCGCATGACCAGGTTGTTGAAGGCATTCGCACAGAAATGGTGCAACTGGAGACATTGGAAGTTGGTGCCACCTATCCTGAGAAGAAGGGTCGCACCATCGCAGTTGAGCATGAAGTGCAAATCCTCACGGCGAGGTGGGTTTTTACCCAGAAGACTGCGATCCTCTGTCGTGCCCGGTTGGTCGTTCGCGACTATGCCTCTGGTGCGGAAAGCGCTTTTCGATCTGGCATCTATGCCCAACAAGTAGTTTAGATTCACTGCGAGTGGTCCTTGCCTTCTCAGTGGTTGAAAGCATGAGCCTTCTTACAGCTGACGTGTCGACAGCGTTCATGTATGCACCTGTTGAAGCCGATGCGTGTGATTTGGTTTTGCTTCCGGCGAACATCACTGTGAAGGGCCAACGAGTCATCTTGTGGCTGAAAAAGGCCATGAATGGCTTGAGACGTGCTCCATTGTTGTGGTTCTTAGAGCTTCAGAGGACGATCCGTGACTTGGGCGGAGACGAGACCTTTGAATCAACGTTGTTCAGAGTGAAGACCGACACCCAGTTTTTGTTGGTTCTTGTTTACGTTGACGACTTGCTTATAGCCAGCAACGACGTTGAAGGAGGTGAGAACTTCTTGCGTGCTCTTCAAAAGATCTGGAAGATCAAACGCACGGGAAGTATTCCGTCTGGGAAGAAAGGACTCCTTGAATTCTTAGGCCGCACAATCTACAGGCTCCAAGATGCCGAGGAGTGTCTGTATTTTGGAGTGTCTCGAAGCTACATGGAGGGCATCTTCGTGTCTTGGGAAGAGAAGCTCAAAGAATCCACTGGTTCGGCTATGCCCAAACTGGAGGAGCTGCTTAAAGATGCAGAGAAAAGGTTCGGGACGACCGAACTGTCCGCCACGGAAGCCCAGCGCTACCGTAGGGTCTTGGGACAACTCGCATGGGCAGCACTCTCCAGGGCAGACCTTGCTTTTCCTGTTGGGTTTTTGAGTAGGTTTCAGTCGAAGCCCCATGTCCCCGCGGAGGTTTGTCTTCGTAGATTTCTTCGTTGGTTGAAGGGTCATTTGCATTTTGTGCAGCAGATGCCCGCCAGTTCACCACCCGTGTTGACTGAAGAAGGGGTCGTTGTAGGTTTTTGTGATGCTTCATGGAATGTGACCAGCGTGTCTGGTGCTGTGATTTCTTGGCGTGGATGCTGTTTGAAGTGTTTCAGTAGGAGACAAGAGGTTCCGGCATTGTCGTCGGCAGAAGCAGAAGCGATCGCCATCACGGAGGCTAGCAAAGAACTTGTAGCTCTGGGGATGTTGATCGAGACCGCCCGTGACGGAATCCCTCTTGATGAGATAGGCATGCCAGCCAAGACCACAGGAAGCATGAAGTTGCATTTATACAACGATGGGAAAGCGGCTATTTCCATTTCTACCATGGAGGGTTTACTTCGACGTGTGAAGCACATGGAACTACGAGCACATTATGTGAAGTACCTCCATCGACGACGTTGCTTGACCTTGGAACACTGGGAAGGTGTTTCCAACCCGACCGACGGTCTTACGAAAAGTTGCAAGCTCATCGAGATGTGGCTGAACCTTTGCAATGCTGTAGGACTTGTATCTGGTTTGGAAGAGGATAAGGCAGCATTGTTGAGGGGTTTGTCTCGAGACGACGAGGTCGACGAACTTCCGACCGATGAACGTTCAGTTCGAGAAGGGGAGTATGCTCATCGTGCGTGTTTCTTGCATTTTTCGTCCGTTGGTGCTCGGAAAGGTGAAGGAAGATTTGGGCATTGCGCCTGTTGAAAGTTGAACTTTGTCGAAAATGCTTTTTCCGGAACAGTTTTCCAGCAGAAAGTTGACATTGGAGAGTTTCTGAATCTGTTTTGTACGTTTTCGTTGGTGTCCGTCTGTGTTCGGATCCGTCCGGATGAGTTCGGAAGAGTTTCGGTTGTCTTTTATCTGCAGCGTGTAGATTTGGAACCTCTTGTTGAGCAGCCAGAACTTTAGTGGAAGGACGTGTCCGAGAGCAGTCGTTGAGGTCCGACTAGGTTCGGAGGGGTAGGATGACTGTTTCTTGTTGATTTAGGAGCCTTCTGTTCTGTGGTGTTGTGTTTTTGAGTTTTGCGAAATTTGTGTTGTGCACTTTTCTTGGAATCTGGATAAGCATTCACTGAGGAATCCTGTTTGCTTCACCGAATGTCCGGATAGATACCTCTTTCCTAAGGAAATTGAGACGATTGAACTGTAGAGACTTCTAGTTGCGACATGTTTTTCCTTGTTTAGGACTGTTCTCTGTGTCTTGAGACAGTAGAACTGAGTGATGAACGCCCGCGGCCATTTTTGCTTAAGAAGGCAGCAGAAGGAAGTCGACTGGTGGCCTTGCACCAGGCGAAAGGGTTTTGTTTGTGTTTGAGGACATTGGAAACCGTTGATGTGCGCTGCAATAAGGAGTAGCTAACCATGAGTGGCTAGATCAGGGGTTTGAATGTCAGACATGTCCAGTTTTCGTGTGAGGATGCCAGGGTTGCAGGGTTGAGACGCCAGAGAAGACAGTTTGAGACTTCAGTTGCTGCAGGGTTTCTGGAAGCAGTTGTCCAAAAGGGTGAAACATTCATTTTTTTTAGGGTTGTAGCGTCTTCGAGGATTCTAGAACATCTCTTCTTCTTTGATTTGTGTTGAACTGTTTTGGTTTCTTGTGCTGTGTACTGTGTGGCAGAGCAAGGGTATGCTTGGCTTTGACGGTTCGATGCTCAATCTAACAGCCTGTCAGCTTCGCTGTGTGATTTGACTTGCGCACCTCGAATCTTGTGAGCACCATGGCCGGTGTTGAGCGTCCCGAGATTGAGATTGTGGAGGGTGAAGTGCCTGCGGCAGCAGGTGAGTTGGCTGAAGCAGCCGTACCATCCCCGAAGGCTTCGGGACCTGTGGGTCCTCCGGCAGCTCCGTCGACAGTCGCGAGCGGAGTGGATCCAAACAAGGTGGGCCAGACTGTGACAGGGCCTTTGGTGATCGATGTCGATCTTGTCGATATGCCGCTCGACACCCTACTGGCCCTCGACATGGGCTCAGCCGAACCAGGAGAAGACTTAGTATCGAGCACAGGGTTCGAACTGCTGAAGGGTGAGGCTGAGAGGTGGCATCGCGCGGCTTCGGCCGTCCAGGAGGCGATTTATGGTCTGCAAGCGGATTTGGATAAGGTCATCAACCTTCATCGAGCTGCGCCTGAGACGGTGTTGGACGAGACGGTCCTTCCCGCGGAAAGCGGCCCAAGGTCTGGAATGACCTTCCGCGAACTGAATATCCGACGCCATTCGTTGACCATCAGGCAACAACAGTTGAGGGCAGGGGCCAGTTTTTGGGCCTTCACATATTTCCAAAGCCTTGTGGAACCGGAGGGCGACCTAGCTCCTATGGGGAGTTTGCCAGACTCGGCAAGAGGCACAGCCCTTTCTTCAGCGGATTACCTTCACGACCTTCTCCGCTGGAGCATCAATAGGTTCTCAAAGCTGGGTGATCTATACGCCCATATGTCAGAGTTCATGACTCAGATCCAGGAACATGAGGCCACCTCAAAGAAACAATTCACTGAGCTGACAGAGAAAGTCCACGAGCTCTCTGTGAGCATCACTGGATTGCAGAGTGCATCGAGGGTTGCATTGGACGATTCACGAGCCCAACAGAAGCAGACGCATCGGACTCTAGAGAACTTGCTATGGCAGCTCGCAGGCAGCGGCAAAACGGTCAACCAGTCGATGAAGGACATCGTTCTGTCCATGGCCAAGCTGATCCAACAATCCGAGCAACACCTCTCGCGAGGCACCCGAGCGGCAGAGGCCTCATCAGAAGGCATTGATGGCCTTGAGGTTCATTTGAAAGTTATAGGGGGGCGCCTGCAGAAGCTGGTTGAATTGCAGTCCAAGAAGCCAGATGAGCCGAAGGCGGCTGGACCGAAAATGCCACCGCCACCCATGGCACCGACAAGTGGAAATGCTCCAGCTCCGGGTGTGCCAGGAGGGATGACTGCACCTCCAGGTGCAGTGCAGCCGAAACTGATGCCAGGGTCATTAAACCCACCAACTCCATCAGCTTTTCCGCCAAGTCCTGCGTTCACCACACCGGCATCCTTCACCACACCGGCATTTGGGGCTGGAATCTTTGGGACGCCTCAGACGCCCGCACCAGGAGCAACCAGTGCTCCGGCTGTTCCATCAGCGCCGGGGTACAAGAGGGTGAGGTTGGCCGATGGCCAGTGGAGCTGGGCTGAAATTGGCCAAGGCGATATCTGAGTTGCCATGACTTTGAAATGGCTGATGTGTGACCTTGGAGGTCAGGATGCCGCGGCTTTCGGGGAAGTAAATTCCTAGAAAGTTTGCACCAGGCCATTTTTCTTGTTTACAGCGGCCAGCCCACATCGGTGGAAAAAGGGATTGCTCAGAGGGTTTTGCTATTCGATTTGCAGTTGTTCAATTTGATCTTGTGAGACGCAGTTTTGAAGGGATTTGAAGTCTTGTCAACTTTGATGTTTGAGTAGGAGAAGATTCTTGTTAAGTTGATGTGAGACTACCTTGCTAGATTGCACAGGGTTTTATCCAACAGCAATGTCTGACTATGCCAGGTTGACCAGGGGAAACAGGCCTGGAGGTCAGTGGAAGCATGCTCACGAGGGATCAAGGGTTGAGAACTGCGAGATTAAGAGATGTCATTTGCATTTGCACGAAGGGATCACGGCAAACAGTAGAAAAGGGTTTGTTGCTAGCAGGGGTTCTAGCTTCCTTTGATTGCTGTGAACTTTGGACCGTGTGACATCTGATGTCGAGTCGATTGGTTGCAGTTGGAATGAAGAGAAAGGGTTTGAGCAGTAGCACAGGGATGGTATCTAGCAAGGGTTGGCTAGTTTCCTTTGCACTTGCTGTTTGATGCTGTGTGAAGCTTTTGGCACGTTGAATGTGACAGGTTTTGTCTTCAGGAATCTTCGTTTGCTTGACCTGTCAGGTGACCACTTGAGACCTTGTATGGTTTCAGGGTCCCAGTGATGACAGAAGCAGAGGCGAAGAGCTGGCTCCGTGCAGCTCTTTGAAGCCCTGCTGTCTGAGGGACCTTGAATCCTTGTTGCTTTGCTTGCTTGGTTGAAGCATGGTTGATTGGTTGATCTTGATTTGAACTTGCTTGAAGCTCGTTGTTCTCGATTCGTTGACGTTTGATCGACTTGGAGACCATCTTGAACCACAGGAGTTGAGATCTTAGTTGATGCTCGAACCTTAGTTGCTCAGAGAAAACGAATTGAAGAGAAGAAGAAGACAAGAAGACAAGGAGAAGGTACGAGGTGACCCAAGAAGGGGTGTGAAAAGTGTGGGTAGCACGCCTGTACAGTGTGTGGATCACCTAGTACCTCTTTGTAGTGGAACTTTTTCGTTTTCTGTCCTTGGGGTTGGAGCTGAGTAGGGATCTTCCTTCCTGGAGTGTGTTTGCTTTGACCACCTTAGCAGGACTAAGTGGAATGTGACCAGAAGTGGGTAGGAGCATGTCTAGAGAAGCCCTAAGTATAGAGCTGTAGTGCTTGAGATGAGCTGTGTATAGCCTAGCTTAGCTTGAGAGTGTTTGGAGATGCTTTCTTGTACTTTTAGTATGTTTTGGACGACTGTGACCAGTCAGACCTCTTCAGAGAAGAGTTGACGAACAGACATACAGTCAAACCGACTGTTATGTTTGGCTCAAGAGCGGGATTCGCAAAAGGGTCGCACACGCTTCCGTGTTTTCACAATATCGCATTACCTTTCCCTCGTGGTCACAAATGGCTATCTTTTGCCCAGCGCACTTCCAGAGTTGTAATTTTGACCAGCTAGCGAGCAGCCCCTCCAGTACGGTCCATATGGGCTCGCAGGCTGGGAAGGCCTATCGATTGGTTCTGCAGGAGCACGACACGTGCTATTCGGTCCTAGCACTCCTGCTTGCCTTTGTGACTCCCTCACGGAAACGAAAAGGAGAGGAATTGCCAAGTGAGAAGCTCCGGCGATTGAGCAGCCCTCGTCACTGGGACGTTGCCTTAGTGCCGTTCCCGGAAGATTTTGTGCCGCTGCCCACGCCAACCGAAACCGGTCTAGCGTGCCCAGCACAATGGGCCTTCCACCTAGCCTATGTGTGCTAGAACCTGGAGCAAATAAGTTCCGGGTGTTGGCAATTGCGGAGGCGGGAGACACTGTCACTGCCGACCACCTGCTGCAAATGGCCTGCCAAGCGGCAGAACACAAACCCACTGTGTTGGGAATCCCTGGCCAAGTGCCCATTCCGTATCAGCTTGAATGTACAGTAGTCCTGCTTCAGAGCTTGCGCGCCCTTTTCCAGTTGCTGACTACGGGTAGTACACTGCAGCACTGTCCTCAAGCGGCTGGTTTTGCCGTTGCCCTGGGCACAGCCGCCCGGCATGATAATGGACACATTGTCTCGATGGCCTCCAGCCTAGCGCTGGCTCAGATCTACGCAGTAGCAGGTGTCTTTGGTGCTGGTAAAACTGATCCCTGACTTTCCTCCTCGCCTGGCTGGCCCTTACCACTCACCTCAAGATTGCAGTAGTGCATAAAGAGAATCCGGCTGGTCGGGCAATCACCAAACTGCTCGCTGCTTTTGACCTGGAGCCAGACCACCAGAGATATTTCATTCGGCCAGTTAGCAGAGAAGAGGCAGAAACTAACACAGCCTGCACTGCCCACGATCTGCGTGCAAGTGACGCGGCTCCACACATCCCCGGCTGCCATGTCACTACTGGGCTTGTTTGGGACCAAAAAGGCCAGACTCCACACTCAACACGCACATGGAGAATGTGACCTGCTCATCAGTGAAGAGGCACAGCAGGATATGGACCTCAAATCTGCCTTCGCTGGCGGTTCCCCGACAACCCTTCTTTCGGCTGCTGCTCGGTGATCCCAAACAGAGCCCTGGTGGAGCAGCCGATGGACAGAGAGCTCACCGCACGCTCTTGCTCAAAGCTCCCATTGGGCTGCGAGCAGCGGCTGCAGTGGGCCACAGGCCATCACGGGGTAACTGGTTCCGCCCGGACAAGGTCAAGGCCACGTCTTCGTTCGCCTGTCAGTTGCAATCCACATACAAGGACCTCTCCAGCGTGGATCTGGATCTCCCGGAAGGACTTCTTGTCTAGGTTGTGCAGCCACCAGCCCGGACAGCCCGCTAGACTTCAGACAGGCACAAAATGCGGCCGAAAGATCGGGAGTCGCAAGCCTGCACCGTTGGAGTTTGATGTTGTCAACGAGCGCAAGGGTTGCCCAAGAAGTGTATGAGCCGTCAAAAAAATTCAGTATCCCATGTTGTGCAGCCGACTGACACCTGGCAAATGGGTACCGCAATCCGAGAGGATCACCTGATTGCCTCAGACCTGAGATTTGTCCACTGGTGCCACGCTTCGCCCAATGTGGATGCAAGGAATAACCCAAGGAATAACCCTACTGTGCGAGTGTATCAACATCTCGAAGATAAACTTACCCAAGCAGGAGCCGACACCGATGACATCTTGGCCCTTACAACTACCCGGGAAGGGGCTACGAATCCACGTAATACTTCTCCATTGCAGGCAAAAAGGCTGACGCAGAAACTGCAGTCAAAGTTGCAGGTGCCACGGCCAAACACTGCATCGTTATTCAGGGGCTAGAAGGGCACAACCGGACTATGACCAGGAGTGTTTCACACGAGCAAATGTGGCATACAGCCGAGCCACCGACCTCACCATCCTAGCCTGTCCCCTGAACATGTAAGAGATGCCGGGGGCCCTTGCGGCCCTTTTGCATTGTGTCCAAACGATCTACACTTATGACAACAAAGAACCCACTATTCGAGGCTCACTGGACCTTACAGCCACACAGGTTGCACAAGCCACGATAGTCTTCCAGCAGGCGCTTCTGCCCCACCCACTGTGGTTAGGCCCGCTACCGGTCTGCCTCGCAGAGTACCATCAAGGCAAGGTGAGGCGCTTACGTCTCGTCTTAGCTGCTCTGACGCACTTGACCAAGGCGGAAATTGCTGGTCTGCGAGAAGGGCCCCACCTGCCTGGTGGTACGGTCTTGCATGACCTCGTCTATGGTTATGCGGTTGATGCTTCGTCTAAGCCGGAGTGGTTGGTCATGACAGATGTGCAGCAGCCAGGACGTTGGCGACTCCTTCACAATAGCTTTGGCCCTGGGCAAAGGTGCAGCGTAGGAAGCTCCCTGCGCTGTCAACCAACGCCATGCACCGGTGAACAGCGCAGTGCACAGGACTACACCTTTGAAGCCCCTTGCACCGTGTTTACTTTTATGATGCATGGAGAGTACAGCCAGTCCTGGATGCCCCCGGGTCTAAACTTGTCCTGCCGCCGCAACCGGGCCTTTTAGTGCGCGGCTGTTATTGGCCTCAGCCAAGTGCAACACCTGATGCGCTCTCTGTCTCTGACCGTGCCAGAAGAAGAGGACGGTGTACAAGCGGGACAGCCCCTGTCCTCTCCTGCGGCGACAGATGCCACAATGGCCGACGAAGAAGCAAGTGAAGCAGTCTCTGTCTGCAGCTCCTCCTCAGAGTCGCCTGCCATGCCGAGCGCAGTGCAGCCGGAGGAAGACGACGCGCGCATGGAGGACAGTGACAGTGCTACCACCTCCTCTGCAGATGAGGGTGATTGCCTGAGCAATCATCCGGCCTCCCCCGAACAGCGCAAGACGAAATGCTGGCAGCAGAAGATGAGGTAAGCAGTACACTGCCCGCGCAGGGCGTGGACCCCCAAGGTGACAGCCCCACATCGCACTCCTCTGAGTCCCCAATCAAACGAAGACCGGGGTCTGAGGCCAGTGCAGGAGAGCTCAGTCCAAAAAGCTGCGGCAATCACTTGCTCCAGCATCCAAGCAACTGCTTGGTAGCATCTCTGAACACGAACAACCACCGGCCACACTGGCAGACCTCGCCGTCGGACTGCTCAAAGGCAGGAGGCTCCGGTTCGCAGGAACCCCGAGACACCGCCTGACCATCCACGATCAATGCAAGAGCGCCCACACGCCATGACAGAAATTGATATTGCCAGTGATCAAGGGCATGCAGAACGAGGAGGCACTGCTGCCACTGATCTCCAGCTGGAATCTGAGCAGAGAGCCATGCAGGCACTATACGACTATCAAAGTGCGGCTCGAGCAGCCAGAGAAGCTGACGGACAAAGTGTGCCGCTCCCCTCACTACAGATCTACAGTGACCTGCCTAGGGAATGGCCGATGGCGAGGCTTGCAATCTCCAAAAAGCAAATTAACCGCCTCGTCCGTAAATTCCTCTGGAGGCGGGTATAAGTGAAGCTCTTGCTGTCCCCACTTTCGTGAAGAGTGGACACCCAGCGTGCCCTTTCATCACTCAAAAACAGCTAGCCCTTTATGCAAGCCCTCGTTTCTGGCAGTATGGCCTGCTTGCCTTTATCGCAAGGTGCTGTTCCTTTGACAATCAACACAGACACCAGGGTACAGGAACAGCTCAGGCAGTGGCTGTGAAGCCACAGAAAACAAAGGAAAAAGATGTCGATGCCCTCACCTTTATGCAAACGGTCATCATGTCCTTTGTTAGGGGAATGGAGTATGGTGAGCAAACGCTACCCACCAATGACCTCTTTGTCTATCTCCCAGTACAGATCCTGCCTGACTTGGTTGTAGCCATGGAGCGGCAGGGCTTCAGGCCCGCGCAAGTGAAAGGGGGCTACGGCTACCGACCCAAAGAAGAAGGAGCTGAAGACAACCCTCTGCTCGTTGTGGGAGTGCACACTAAAGAAATTGCATACGACCGATACCCCCGAATGCCGGATACGTCCTGGGCTGAAAGAGCTTACTCTTGTGGTGCCCTTGACCCGTCTTTAGAACAAGCTATCTCGTTTCCTTCCCTTCTACAGCTGAGGCTGCGCATTGAGTTCAGCTGAGCGATCGCCCAGGTTTGCGCTACCGGTGCCAGTGGGGGCTGCTGAACCACCAGAAGCTGGTACTGAGGAAGCAACTGAGGAAGAGGACATGGCAGCAGAACCCAACTACGCCTTTGCCAAGGGATACGGGCGTTTCGGCATAGGCTATACCAGGCTAGCAACGGCGCTTGGCAATTTTGAGCAAGGGGACATCCAAGCAGAAGGTACAGTAGTCGCTCAGTGGCTGACCTCCGGGCTAAGGGTTGCCATGTCCCGCACAGGGTGGAATCTGCTGTCTCCCCGCTATACGCTGACCAAAATTCCCAGTACTCTCCTCAGTAACTACTACTGTAATGGATATCCCCTCAGTCCAAAAATGGAAGATCGCCCGTATAACCAATATGGCCAGTGCCTCTACACAGAAGACCGATGGGACCAGCTCTGCGCATGGCTCACTGGAAACCCCACGTTTAGGAGGCAGCTCGCAGGCTACAAGCAGGCACTTAGGGACCAAATGGGCTACAGTCAGGAAGACTCTGATCCGCGTAATAAAGCTCGCCGTACCGTCCCTCCTCCAGGAGAGGGAAGCTCCTCGTCTGCAGCGGGGTCTTCCTGTCACATCAGGCCTCCCCCACCGCCCCCGCCTTATGGGTGGTGGCAGTAGGGCGGTCTCTAGTAGGAGTCTCCGCACACAGTTACCACCTCCTAGTAACTTGGACTCTTTCATGAGATGGGTGGCCTTAGCCACCCTACTTCTTGTTGTCTGAGTATTTTTTGTTTTCGAAATGACTGCATGTTCGCTACCTCAGTTGTTTGGCCCAAGCAACTTGAGCAAGAACGTTCGGACTGCCGCCCACAGCGACAATGCCGCTTGACCAAGACCGATATGATGTCAGCATCGATTTGGTGACGATAGCAGGCACGGAATATGCTATGCAAACAAATCTCGCTCAGTATGAGGACGTGGCGCAGCTGGAAGATGACATTCTCTGCTTTCTGCCAACAGTCTCTGATTTGGATGTCTTTGGCTGTGAGCTGGACCTACTCGACCTTCACACGCAGCGACCCCTGCCAGAAGCATTCCACACGGTGCTCCTGCAACGGCCGAAACTACAAATCGTAGTACGTCCCTGCATGGTAGATGGACACTCCATCTGGCAGTTCCAGGCTGACGGTAGAGAAAGCTACCCCAAGGCTATACGCGTCCCGGCCAACCCGCGCGGAGAAAGTGCTGACAGAGCCTTCTATGCTGCGCCCGTGCTCCGGCGCGTAGAAGTGGCAATGGGCATTCAACATGTAGGATTCGCGGCCTGGCAGAGTTGTCAGCAACTGCAAATTGTCAAGCTCCCACCCTCTGTCATAAGTCTTGAAGATGGGACCTTCCAGGGGTGCTGCGTGCTGCGAGAAGTGGCCGCCCCGGGATGTGTCCAGTACAGCCGAAGAGTGTTTGCGGAGTGCTGCTCCCTTGGTCGAGTTGGTGTCAGTCAAGAAACTGATGACAGTAATGTCCTTGCACCAGGGGCACAGCTAGGCAGATATGCATTTGAGAGTTGTCTCACACTTACATCCATCACCTTTGCCAGGGACCACACCAATAAACCTCGAGCGCTGTCTGAAGGCGCATTCTGTGGAGCAGGCATTGAACAGCTCTGTCTGCCAGGTGACTTTCACAATATCGGGCCACGGGCCTGTGAAAACTGCAAAGGACTTGTGGAGGTCAACCTCACGTGCACAGAAATCACAGCCCTGCTCCACTCCACCTTTGCCCACTGCGTGGCTCTGAATTGTATATGGCTTCCGCCGCGACTAACGCAAATTGGCAAAGAAGTTTTCCTTAATTGTGTTGCGCTCCAAGAAGTGGTCATCCCGACAGAACTCTGTGACATAGGCATCCGTGCTTTCTGTGGGTGTGAGCAACTGCAACGCTTTACGCCCCTAGATTGGGGGGAGATTGAACAGTCTGTGCAGGCAGAGCACAATGCTTTCTTTATGTGTGACAAATTTGAAAGACCACTGTGGGTGGAGCTGCTCCCCGCTGAAGGACCCGATTCGGATGCCTTTGACGAAGAGCTATATAATGAATTTTCCTAACATCGGGCCAGTCCATGCGGGGGTCATGGTGGGTGCCTTAGCATCTGTCTCTAGAAACATCCCCGGCTCTAGAAACAGTCAATGAGCAGAGTGAGAAGCTTTTGGCTCAAACAGCAAATGAAAGTAGTCTGCCACACATGGAGCTTGCCGACTCATCCAGACTTAGTACTCCCCCTGAAACGGAGCCGGTCATGGACTGCTCCTTGGTGCTGACAACGCTCTCGGGGGTTACTATCAAGGTCTCTCTCAGTGTGGCAAAATTTGATCGATTTGAGGACCTAGAGGACCAGGTTATGGACTATCTTGTCTCAGTAACTGACCTTAAAGTGTTTGGGGGCTCCATCGATTTTCTGCAAACTGCCACGCAGACATACCTAGAGGACCCAATCTGGGACAAGCTACAGCAAAGCATGGAATACGCTATTGTCTTCAGGGATAGCAGTGTAGTCCTGCCATCGCAGGAACAACTTGAAGGATGCCCTATCTATCATGTTCCGCTTGCTGTTCATGTCCCCATGAACCCAGAGGAAATCGTCCCGGAAGGGGCTTTTGCAGGTGTTCCGCGTCTGCGACGTGTCAGCGTTGAGTCAGGTATCAGGCTCATTGGAGCAGAGGCGTGGCAAAATTGTCGGCAGCTTCGCATTGTCAAACTGCCGGCCACTGTGGTAGGCATTTCCGATAACGCCTTTCGCTACTGCAAACTACTAAACAGTGTCTCGGCTCCTGGTTGCCGGGAATTTGGATACAAAGCCTTTGCGGAATGCTGCTCCTTACAATGGGTGTATGCATCGGAAGGGGCTGCAAATTGGTTCAGCAGCGAAACCAAGCTCGGGCATTACCTCTTTCAAGGATGCGTCAACCTAGCTGAGTTTACCTTGTGTGAGCTTCCATCCCCCCGTGGGCCAACACTGCAGGACGTGACCAGTGAGCTGGCGCCAGGCTGTCTTAGCTCTACGGGAATCACCACACTTGCTCTCACGAAGGATTTTACAACTATTGGAGCGCGCGCGTGTGACAGTTGCCGACTGCTTAAGAGGGTTGACCTCTTCAACACCAACGTTGAAGAAATTCCGGAATTCACCTTTGTACACTGCACTAGCCTCAGAGAAGTTCTCCTTCCGCCTACTCTCCATACAATTCGGGTTAAAGCCTTTATGAACTGTGCAGCCCTTATTGAGCTTGCCATCCCGCCCTCGCTAAAATATATTGGAAGTAGGGCTTTCTTGGATTGCACTGCCCTTAAGAGGCTCGTCAAGATGCCAGGAAGACACAAATGGCGAGGAGTCCATGCCGAAGAAAATGCTTTTGCCATTTGTCCGGATATGAGATGGCCACCCTGGCTGCACATGATCCCGGACATGGGATATACCCCTGGTCTGGGATGAAGACACGTCCCTCTGACCACAGCTATCGCGGTCTCACCGTCACCCATCAAGAGTCTGGGCGCGCGCCTTAGCTCGAGTCCAGAGTAGGCCAGAAGTCACATCAAAGTACTTTTCACCTTACATAACTAGCTATAGTTGCCTTCCGTGAAACAGGGGGGTGATTAGAAATCGTCGCTGTCGAATCGAAACAGGTTTCCTCTAAGCGTCTATGTCATGCACTTCTTTGGGCTCAAACCAGGGAATCCCGAGTGCAGAGCATGCCTGAAGACGTAGGTGGAGCCAGTCCACGACATAGTCGGGGAGAGCCAGGGGCACGGCCCCTCATACTGCTTACGCTGGCAGGCGACGAACTGCCCGTCACGGTGGATCCTACTGCGCATGTCAGTCTTCAGAGCTTTGAGAATGCGGTGTTAGAAAGGCTCCCCCACCTAGGAAGCAATACCACACTCGGGTGCGAACTGCAATTTGTGCAAACGAACACCCTACAGATCCTTGTAGACCCAACTCAGTACGCACTAAGTACCAACCACAGGTATTATGTGATCGCTCGGCAATGCATGGTAGAGGCAGTACACAAGGGGCAGCTAAAAGGGGAAGTCAAGGCAATCCGGGTGCCGCGTGGTAGAAATGACAAAATTTCCCCACAAGCCTTTTCCTTTTGCGCAGAAATCCGTCACGCACTCGTTGAGAGCGGTGTCAAGATTGTCGGAGAGGCTGCGTGGAGGAGCTGTCGACAGTTGCAAATCGTCCACTTGCCAGACACAGTCGTCAGCCTATTGCATGGCGCCTTTAGCTGGTGCCAAATTCTACGAGTAGTGGTTGCCCCCGGTTGCAAGCATTTCGGCACTAAAGTATTCGAAGAGTGTCGCTCCTTAACGAGGGTGGGCACGGCTCAATGCCCTAGCAATCGGCTAGCCCCCCAAGCCCAACTGAGGCCTCGAGCTTTTCAAGCATGCACAGCTCTGAGTCACATCAATTTAGGCATGCCAGAGCCGGATGCAGCGCACCCAAACCGATGCTTGCCGGACTGCTGTTTTCTGGAGGCTGGCATTGTCGCACTTGCCTTGCCGACAGACTTCAACAGGATAGGCTCCGCCGCCTGTGCGAGCTGCCAACAGCTGCAAACTGTTGATCTGTCCCAAGCAGACGTGCTTGAGATTTTGGGCTCCGCTTTCGCACACTGTTCGCAGTTGCAACAACTCTGCCTTTCCCGCAACTTGAGGATCATTGAGCAAGAAGCCTTCCTCAAGTGTACCTCTCTACAGGAGGTTTCCACTCCACCATCCCTGCTTTACATTGCGCGACGCGCTTTTGCAGGTTGCACGCAACTTCGAGCAATACGCAAGCAAGGAAAAAGTAAAACACGGCGAGGGACATATGCCCGACCCAATGCCTTTGACAAATGTGAGCAACTCGATCAGCCCAAATGGCTCCGATTTTTGCCGGCCGATGCCAATGATTTTTGGAGAGAAGACTTTCTAGAACCTGCACCAAAGGCCAGCAATGCTTTCGCGGCGGGAATGGTGCATAAGCACTCCGCCAGGAAGCTACGTCAAGTGAAATGTGCAAACATTGAGTAGAGTCGCCAACTTGTTTTCGACATTCACGATACAGTGAGCCAATAGGAATGAGAGCCTTAGCTCCTCGTTCCCAACAGGCGGGTGGTAGAGAGTGGCAATGGAGGATGCCCAGGGGGAACCTTAGTTCCCTCTGTTGATGTCCGACATTACCAATTTTGTACAAAGAGGCACATATACCATGCTAGGATAGGTCCACGGTCTCACCTGTTTCACACGGGCCTTGCACGCAACAGGACAATGCTTTTGCAATGACGCAGCATTTCTCAAGGTTAGGGCACACCCCGTCCTGGCACCTTGGTGTGCCGAAGGGTGCAGAGATGACCTCCCTTCGGGGGGGTGAGCCTTTCGCACCCTTACCTGCAGGCTTTCGTCGTTTGCTATGGCCGCCGCTGCCTGAACACTACCAACTACTATGCCTCTTGACTTGTATGTGCAACCAGTTGCAAGGGTTGTGCTACAAGAAAGGATTTTTCCACGGCATGATCTGCATAGCAACCACTGATCCACTTAGGCAAGGATCAGACCTGCGTTAGAGCATACCAATGCCCGGGACTTGCATTGTGACCAGGTTTTTGCCACTCTGTGCAGTGGCCGCTGGTCACTGGTAATAGTGATGTGAAGTCCATTTGACGACTTCGTTGAGATTTTGCTAGAGCACAAACCCTCGCTGCCATGCTCTTCTTTCGCTTGTTTCACCCTAGTACAGAGGAAATACTACTTGGTGGTGGAGTCTCGGCCTGTGGGCTGTGGTTGGTTTTGTTTGGTTTGTTGTTGGGTTGTCTTTGTCCTTTTCTCCACCATCTGATTGTATTTCCCTTCCTTCAATGATGACCTGGGCACCATGCCCACACGGCGTCCGTACTCGTGGAAAAAAAAGCATCACCCAAAGTGTGGACTTTTCAGAGCCCATGCTCAGCCAGTCTTGTTCCTTCTGGTGGAAAGTGCAGTCTTCGCACTCCAGCTCTTTGATGGGCTTGGTTCGGTTCCTGCCCTGGCTGGTGCAGAAACAATTGGGCTTCAGCGCGGGAAGCTGTGCTGGGGCAGTCCTCAGCCAGTCATCAATCACGTCTGGCATGCTGGGACTTCTTCTTTTCTGCAAATGAAGCTTCAAACATGGCTCATCGGAGGGTGAACAACAGACACTATCAAGACACAAGGGTGCGTCAGCCACTTTTTTGGGCAACTCTGATGGAGAAGGTTGGAGTTCCTTGAAAATGAAAGACGGTGCATGGAGGTTCCACACAGTTGGGTTTTGAAATCCGGCATGATTGGTACAGTGAACAAAGCACTCACGGAGGTTGGCTCCAGTGCTACTCTTCCGAGATCTAACATTGCCAGGACAAGCTTGAGAGCAGGAACTTTTTTGAGAACTCTCCTAACGAGGGAGGCGACCTTGCAGGAAGTTTCATTGATCAAGAGGATCACGTTCGAGCAGCAAGATGACACACTACCAAAGAAGATTCCTTTTGCTGAGAGGCAAACGCGCATGGATGCTTTGAAGACCCGCCTGACGGGTGTAGCCATTAAAGGCGAGCTTGAGCCTGCCCATGTTGTTTTGGAGCGAGCTTGTCAGATGTACGACCAACACATCATAAAGTATTTGGAACCTTCTGTTTGCATTAGTCGCACCTATGGGATCCAAGGAAGCAAACAAACGAGAGAATTAGCCTTTGAGAAAGGCACAATTGTTTTGAAGAACCAGGATGAGAAGCTTAGCACCGTGACAGACAGCGAGTTGAAACTCCACTTTGCTTTCACTCGCCGTGCAATTGCTTTAGAGTTCGCCAGGGTCATGAGTTTTGATCAGCGCAATGAGTGGGAGACCTTTTTAGTAGAAGCACTGCATCGTGAGAGTCCTCCGGGATACAACAAGCCCAGGTTGTTCAATGTGACCGAGCAGCCTGGTCGAGACTTGCAAGCGCCGTGAACTCTGTCAAGCAATTGATTGACGGTAGGTAGAAGGATGCCATTGTTTCCAGAAGGTTTCCATTGCAGCAGAGCAACGAGACTCGAATGATCGACGACTATTCCGTCAGCGGAATCAACGACACCTGCACGGCTCACAATAAAGTGGATCTGCATATGAGTGACACGCTGGCGGCCTTGACAAGCCAGTATTTCAGGCACTGTGCAGAGAGAGGCAGCTTGACAGTTCCTTGGCTGCCAAGACATATGATTTGAAGAGTGCTTACCGGACAGATTCCTATCCGGGAGTCCCATCTCAAGTATGCACATTTCAGCATCTTCAACCATGAGACGGAGCAGGCTGCAGTGTATCAGATGCAGACCCTCCCTTTTGGGACTACTCATAGTGCATACTGTTTTCTGCGGTTCGCAAAGATGCTTCACTTCATCGCTGCGAGAGGCCTGTTTGTAATGAACACCAACTTCTATGACGACTTTGCCCGTGTTTCTAGGGCGGAGATTCAGGACAGTGCAAAGCATGCAATGGAGCTGGTCTTCTTGCTGACAGGTTGGGAGTTTGCCCGAGAGGGGAAAAAACGGAATTCTCCACTCTGCGCCGTGCACTCGGTGTTGTGTTTGATTTTTCTTTGTCCTCGGAGCAAAAGTTGATGATCGAGAACACAGAGCAACGAAAGCTGGAACTGAAAGAAATGATGCAAGCTGCCTTGGACCGAGGCACGTTGACGCGTCCCGAAGCTTTGGTGCTTAGAGGTAAACTAGGATTTGCAGACAGCTTCGTCCACGGTCGCTTGGGGAGCTTAGTGCTAAGTAAGATAATCGAACATGCCTACGGAGCCCAAAAGCAAATCGCCGAGAGCTTGCGAGACGCCCTTCGTTTCATGCTTGAACGCTTGAACTCAGGAAAGCCCAGGGTGGTTCGTGCTCACAGGCTTGAACAATGGTTCATCTACTCCGATGCTTCGTACGAACAGAGCAACAAAACAGGAGGCATTGGTGGTGTCCTTGTTAATGACCGAGGTGAGTGCGTCTCTTGGTTTGGGTTCAATGTTGACTCTGAGACTTGTCTAGAGCTTGGTGCCTTCACCAAAGACACCATCATATATGAACTAGAGTTGTTTGCCGGAGTCCTTGCAGTAAAATTTTGGAACAACAAAATCTCGCGCGGTCTTCAAGTATGGTTCGGAGACAATGAGGCTGTCAGGTTCTCCTTAATAAAAGGCTCTGCCGAAGGTGAAGTTGCGCAAACCTTGATGCGCACCCATCTAGAGCATGAAGCCTTGAATAGCTCTCAAGCCTGGTTCGCTCGCGTGCCTACTGAAGCCAACATAAGCGACTTCCCTTCCAGAGGCGAAGCACACCCTATGCTCGAACCTGAATTGTCCGAGAGCTTGCCAGTCAAGGACTTGTTCGATAGCATTATGCAGTGTTTGCGTGATCTTGGGTGCCAGCATTCGACGAAGGGGGACAAACCATGCATTGCGCCCCAATATCTCGAAAGAGAAAAAAGGAGCGCTGATTTCTTGCTTTGTGAAATCAAACGTTGAATTGACAATGAAGCTCACCGAGTTGTCACTTCTGTTTTTAGGGTGGAGGCACCCGGATTTCACACGCGTCTTTGCTTCTGCGCTGGTTCAAGTGGTGGGCGGGTGGGCGCGCCGTTTCGTTTGCCCAGAAGCGCCCACCCACCAACACCTTGAAGAGTACTCGCTTTTGTGCATCGACGCTCTTCAGCTCGAAAGCAGTGCGTTCCAAGCCGCACGCCCCAAGCAAGCAGTTCGTCACAAGACCAAGTTTCACAGAGCCAGACCCAGTGGCCTACAGGCCATGCATTGCACCCCAATATCTCGAAAGAGAGAAAAGGCATCTACGTTTTGCGTCGTGTTTTTTTGTCGTTAGAAGGAAAAAAGCGTTCTTCAAAACCCACAGGCTCCAATGTATGCACTATATGGGTACACTTAGCTTCATATCAGTTATTTTGAACATTGGCTCTTAACAAGCCTAGCCTATGTAGCTAAAAATCAATTACAATCACAAGCCACAAAAACTCATATTGGACTCATTAATTTCGAGACCCTTCGAGGCCTTTCGAGACTGCCCCCCCCGAGAGTTTGAGAAACATTACCTGCGGGGTCAATATATTACAAAGCATCCTACTGCGCCTTGACTGCTCTCCCGCACCAAGCTCTCCACAACCATCCAGTGAAACGACTAAGTTTACCCCACATATTGATTCCTTCGTGGTAGGCTATCGTACGAAAGCCTTGGCCTGGACATTGCAACATGTTTGTCCCTTTGAGCATTCTGCGAGTGTAATGATGATTAATGATGTATATATATATATAATATATATACATATATGTGTGATCCCGCTTTCAGCATGGATTTAAGTGATGTGTACTTTAGGCAAACTAGTAGGTCCGATAAAGACAATTTATAACACATACGTGTAAAATTGAATCTTGAATTATCTAAGTTTGTCTTTGGACAATAATTTGATCAGGAGCTGTTACCTCTGTCAACTTGACCAAACTTTGGCGGGCTTGCCTGATATATCTTGATAGTCAGTGCATGTTTGCAGGCAAAAAATGTGTTCTTCGAGGTTTGTAGGCATAAGGCATTTTTAGGTAATTCTGTTATTCTTGAAGGACTGTGGCAGGCATTTTGGCTGAAGCTGTGCTGGGTCGAGAAAAAACCTGTGGGAGCAACCTGCATAGGGGGTCTATTTTCCACTATATATGTGAGGCATGTGTAGGAAAATTCTTTAAAAAGGGCACACTTTTCACTGCCGCAGGACAGCTGCTAGTAGTCCAAATGGGTGCACAAAATAACTCGCAGGATGATACTGATAAGCAAGGATGCTGAGTTGCAATAGAGCAACCAACAGGGGGTGAAATTCACATGTTCGCCATTGTCGTTGTAAAGATATGAATGTGCCACTGAATGAATCACAATGATGCAGAATTGTTTTTGGTTCGATCTTAAGATCGAACCATACCCAGCAACGAGCAAATATTGTGAGAAACTGCATGGCTACCCTACCAAAAATGCCGCCCGAAAGCCAATGTTTGTCCCGGTGAGGGCCCCCCAAAAGCCCTATTCAAATTCCCATGTGGAGCCCAGCCCTGTGGTCATACCGAAATCCAGAAGACTGGTAAAGCAATAGGCAGCAACAAATTAGTTGAGTGTGCAGTAATAGGCAACAAGGTTTTCTTTATACGATTGTGTTGATGTTTTGTGTGCTTTTGTTGTTTGGTTTGATCTCTGACATTTGTATGTTTATGTTTTATTATTCTTACCTTTTTCCTGACATAGATATGGAGAGAGAGAGAGAGAGTGAGAGAGATCATATTACTGTGTTCTATGTAATCACATAATATTGCATGTTTTATTTTACACACTAAGTGCAGTTCACTTTTGCAAATGCACTTAGGGTGCTAAGTTTCGGAAGAATGACGGCAGGAGCTGTATTGCACAAATGCGAGGCATCGGTCCTTCAATTATTTTCCAACCCGGATTCCCATCGCATCTCGTGTAATGCCACAGGGATGGACGTTTTAAGTATATATAAAGGCTTGGACACGGACGAACCCTTGCTAGTATGTTCTAGCTCCGCTTCGTATTTACGTCTATATTTTGACACTGCATGGCTGTGATGCTTGAGCAATTGGAAATAATCCTTACCTTTGACTGTTGCGAAATTGCTGCATGGGGGAGAGTCAGCCAAAGAAATGACAAAAAGATGCCCTCAAGGCAAACCATGCAGATAATTTTGCAGAGTCACGCGAAGTCACACAGATGTCACGCGGAGTCACGCAGATGTCACGCGAAATTCCGTGAATGTATTCAAATTTTGGGTACATTCACAGAAATGTACTTAAAATTTGGATACATTCACAAAACTTGTCACGCCAAAGTCACGCAAGGTCACGCGGAGTTTCCCACATGTTCCACATCAAAAACGTTTGTAACTATTCAGGGCCTGGTGAAACTGAAACTCTCCAACATCGAACGGATGACCAGAACCGAGTCGACGGCGGCGTCACCAAAGAATCTGAAAGCCTTGAGCTAGAACAACTACTGTATAGGTATACCATAGGTATGACCCTCCAGGACTCTCCATGATTCCCACTGTTAAGCATACTCGGGTGCTTTTTGCAAAAGGCACATACGCGGAGAAAGAAAAGTGATGCAAACGCTGCGGTACATTGATGATCCCAAGCTACAGTCTGTGTTAAAGTGTTCAAAAAGGTTTTGGACTCTCTACTGGCTCTACCAATGTTGTTCTTTTCAATGGACGTCGCTGAATGGCTAATTGGCACATTGTATGCAATGTTTGAAGCTTGCACAGAGCGACAGAGCGGCATCAAGATGATTTGGTAGTGCCTATAGGTAACCCTGTATCCTGTTCCCCTTAATTAGGCCATTTTGTCTTCCTGGTGCATTGCATTAGGAACTCGCTTGTCTGCGAAAATTCCACCATGCTCTCCTCCTGAAATAATGCACTTCGCCCTTGCAATGCTGGGAATGTGAAAATATAGTGTAGCTTTACTTACTGCGCATCAGGCAGTGATATGGCACACCAACAGCATACCAAGAAACATATGGTCTTTATTATGATTGTGTGCGTTCACCATGGTCAATTTGGCTAGACCTCGTCGTCGCTGAATTGCGCCGCAGGACATGACATTTTGTTGAATTTCTCTGTGACGAATGAAATCTGATTCAAAAAAACAACAATTCTGATCCACACGCAACTTTTGACATTGATTTTGTTGAGACGCGGGCAAGACCTAGGCTTCTCGGCTGGGGGAGTGCCTGCGACTCTTCCGAGTGCTTTGCAACATTTGTGACACTGCACATAAACAATAATATAAATATTGTTGTTTGAGAAGATCAAGGCAGCTAGCTCCTAGCGTCAAGCAGGCGCTGAGAACGCGCTGACTGCTTGGCTCAGAGAACTCTAACTCATGTGGCTGTAGTGGACCTGTTTCACCTCAACACCTACCACTTCCGGTGAATTGTACAGTAACGGCTATCTCTTTTTGGAGTGTGTGTGGACCAACCACGCACAGGCAGCTTGGATCTGTTACGAACTCAACATAATATACAATAATTCTAATTTGTCTTCGAAAAGACCGATCTTCACTACAGCAGCACTATTTTGCCAGCGACTCCAAGATAAGAGCAACACACCCCAAATGGGTTGTGGTTTGTGAAGGTAGCTACATCTCCGTCTTTTAAGATGTGCACATCTTCGTCAATTCCTAGAATGTTTGCTGATAAGTGACTTTGTGCTGAGATGGACTTGGCCATTCTATGAACAATGATGCTCCAGTAGATGAATCACAAAGGTGTTTATTGTTGAACATTGAACCATGCCCAGGAACAGGCAAATATTGTGAGAAGATGCAAGGCTACCCTGCCAAAAGATGCCGCCTGAAAAGCCAATGTTTGAAATCCAGAAGAGTGGTAAAGCAACAAACAACAGCAAATAGATGGCAAAAGTTACATGTCAACACAAATAGGGAAATGATGGGAAATGACCTTATCCAAACAGGATATGACTGGGCTAACATGCACATATAGTTCTGGGACGCACTATGCAAAGATTGTTGCATAGGTTTCAATCATGTGCTTCAATGTCCAAAGAGTCCGTTTCAAAAGTAATTCGGCTGAAATTGTGTTATTCCATGAATCGAACTAGGACCGCTGAGCAAATCATGGGGTACACGACCGAAAATTCATAGTTCCGACAAGACTTGTTAAATCCGTGATATGTTTTTGATGATTCCCATGAGTATCGTGACACGTCGTGACATATCGTAACATATCGTGGCATGTTCTGACATGTCAAGACATTTCGAGACATTTCGCGACATTTCGAGAAACCTGGTTTGCAACGTACTCAAATTTTGATGACATTGGCTCCGTAGTCAAAATTTGATGACATTTGAATGTATGCATATATTGCTGACATGGAGCCCCTGGGAAAGTGAGATAGAGGTGAATTCTCAAAGCAATATGCTAAATGTGAATCGATACTATAGATCAGATACTTGAAATTCATTTGGACTTGTATAGATTTGTATTGGACATCGCACACTTATCCACGTGATTGAAAAAAACTGTATATACACCACGAGAGTCAGAATCTTCACACGTCACCTGTCGAGTTGCACCGTCGTTCGGTACTTCTGAGGCCCAAGAGTCTGTCAATGCCCAGACTTGCTGGACGCGTGCCTAGCGCCCGAACTCGTCACCGCCATGGCCATGCGCACAGCCTCCAGTATGCGAAGCGCGCTTCATCCGCGGCAAAGCCGCGGCTATGAGCCATATGTCACACGGTCAAGTACAGGTCCAAGGGCAGCAGAGGTGGCAGGTGCTGATGCTGCAGCTACAAGCCTTTTTACTTGTGGCTCCTTGAATGATTGGCTGCGGCCAGAAGCAGCGCCCTTTCAAGGATTGCATCTGAAACGGTGCATCACGTGGCCAAACTATCAAGTGGAGATTGACCGTTGCCAGAGGGATTTCGGGGTCGAGGCTCAAATCGAACGGACCGTTTTCTCCAAGCAGGTCGGCTGGACAGACATTCCGTCGCTCGACACGAGCTGAGACGTGGCGGAGGGTTGAAAAACACCCACCCAGCCTAGGCAGAAAGAAGGGTGGTGAAGATCTCTCAAGAGACTTATCAGTTGTCAATTCTGAATATCAGTGACTGATCAGCTACATCAGTGTTCCTTTCGACGCCTCCTCCAAAAAGCGGTCAAACGCTTACGGTGATGACCGGGGTACTCCAACCGCTGGCGCGGCCGTTTTTCCTCACGAGGCGAGCGGCGGATGAGATTTTGCGCGGCGTCACCTTGCCAGAGGACGCACGTTCTGCACGTTCGGACAAGACGCGTCGACACGAAGGTCGACCAGACATCAACTGATGTCGAAGGTCGACCAGTGAACACTGCGTTTGCCTGAAGTAGCTGGTGAACTTGTGAACCCCAGTCCCCCAGTTGAAAAACCCTCCCCTGGCCTGATCAAGCAAGTCTACGGGAATAAGTCTACGGGATCTAACTGGTGTTTTTCACCCTAGACCCCCCTCTGAAAAATAATCCCCTGGGCTGATCGATCAAGTCCACCAGATTGAAGTGTCTGATTAACACAGGCCTGGTGTTGATTGGAACATGTTGGGTGGTAAGGACCTTTTGTCCACCATAAGGGCCGATATGTGTGAGCTTGGCATCACAGTGGCATCGTTATGCCCTTGGAGCAAGAGCATCATTGTGAGACTTGGCTATGCGCCGTCCGGGGTGAAAAAGGGCACTTGAACCCAAGTCTTCCTTCAAAAATGTGAAAATCGGGCACTTTGGACATTGGCTGGAAAAGACACAGTGAGATAACTCAATTCTGTTCCTGTTGGTCACACTTTGCAAGATTTTCTGCTCGTTTTGCTTTCGTTTGGATTTTCCAGCCACCTCAATTAATTCTCTCTCTCTCTATATATATATATTACAAAAGAGAACATGTGGTGCTGAAGTGCAGATATGTTAGCTTGTATGTGCTGAAGAAAAGCACACACAGTGGCACGGTTGGGACACCAAGCGCGCACAGCTGGCTTTGGGTGGCCGTCGAAGCTTGAAGGAAATTGGAACTCATGGGGGAACACTCGTGCCCTCGCTGGCATCGAGATAACTACTGTGGCAGGGGCATTGTGACCTACAATTTGGCTGGCACTGAATATGCAACTGATGCTGCTGGACCAGCATTCAAGCTCGTCTGCATCTTTTTCTTCACTTAGAGAATTGTCTTTATCAAGAGAAGAAGACTGAAGAATTCCGAAATACCGTCATCAGAAATTCTTAAGTGATGATCAATGAATCACTGGACACTTTTGCGAGAGGATGCAGAAGCGTGTTTCCACCACTTGACACAAAACACCCCTGGTGTTTTCCCTCACTCAGGACATTGTGGACTTTTGGGAATTGGAGAATTGCGGCCTCTCGGCGGCCGGCGCTTTGCGTGTTGGCGCATTCGCCGTGCATGTCCCTGACATGAAACGCCGTTTCGCGGCTCCCTCGCGGCTTCTCCCGGGCGTTTCGCGGCTCCCTCGCGGCTCCCTCGCGTTGTCTGAGGCAACAACGACCACATCATTCGGGACGTGTCCAAAGTTCGACAGGTCAATGTCGGCGACATGCTCTTCATTAAGGGCAATCAGTTTCCCGGTGGCTCCGGGGGGGCTGGTTCACAAGTCACCCCCAGTTCAATACTCTGATATTGGCGTGGTGCTGAATCGCTTGGTGCTCAAGATCGATGTGCCGTGAATGCCGATTTTAACATTCGCCTGGGAGTCAAAGACTATAATAAGAATGGTCTTTAGGGGAACTGATTTCGGGAACTTCCTTTACTTCAGCCGGTCAAAATATAGTCTTTGGACTTCTAGGGATTCTTTTTTTTCCAGCCTCAAATCTGGAGAATTGGTACAGGACAGCAGTCGAAAGGTCGACTGTGAGCGAACTGCTAGCTAGCTGCTACGGCGACTGCCCGACACTTGCAGCTTCCCCGTAGTGCCGCCAAGTCCTGGGCCCGACACTTGCAGCTTTCCTTCTGACTTGTTTTGATATTTTTTATGTCAACCATCTCTGCATCAAAATCTCTTCTTGAGTAACTGCAAGTCAAAGAGTGGGCTTTCATTTAGGGGTGGTTTCCGTACCTGTACAGGGGTGCGTGCCTGTGCGCGCACCTGATGTGTGAGTGCATGATTCCTCACATTGTGATAAGGAAAAGCTACAAAGCAAAAGTGTTTTGAAGACCTTGAGTCATTCCCTCTTGAATGTTCACCTTGAAGCTCCAGTTCAAACACGTAGGGAAGGAAACCGAACTCTGAACTACCTCTCACTTTAGCTGGATCTTCAATTAGAACATATTCATCCACCATCTTCCAGTTGAGTATTGGGTGAACTTATGTGTTTAGGTGGCTGATGCGACATTTCCGCTTTGCTGGACACCGACTTTTGCTCCGCTTCGCCGGGCTCCTTTCCGCCGCGTCTTTCGGCCTCTGGCTCCAGCCGCGCCGACCGCCTCGGGGCTCCGCGGGAGGCGCGGCCGAGGCCGAGGCCGAGCGGATGCACTGGGACGACGGAGCTTCCCGGAGCTGGATTGGCTGGTGGTTTAGGGTTTGGGTCAGGTCGGATGGGACTCCATCCACTGGGAAGGTGGAGGATTTTCAGATGCTGACAGATCCCGGTGAAAGACCTCGTTTTACTGGAGTTGATCATACAAAAACACTAGCTCAATGAGGCAAAAGGAGCAGGTTTTACTGGGTCAGACTGGACTTGTAGGGGATGACAGCTGGGTCGAGATGACATGGAACAGATGAAAAGAAACGACATGGATTGCGTGGGTGTTTCGAGAGCCCCCCCCCGAAACTGGAGATCAAGTGAAACAGGCATTCTCGCTTTCTCCGTTGACCCGGCGGCGATCCTTGAGAGCAGAAGTGGCTTCGAAAGACCTTTCAAGCTAGTAGGACCGAGTAGTAGGACCCAACTTTCAGGATCTCCGGTGCGGATCTACCAGGTTCTTCAGTTCGTGACCGAACCACCTGTCGTAGGACCGGTCACAGGTCTAGGGACTCCACAGCCAGGATCACGAACTATCACGAACTGAAGGAGCCGGTAGTTCAACTTCAGCTTCACCGCTCCTGCTGTCGCTGTCCGTCGCTGGCTTTCCCCCGTGTCACCAGGTGTCCTCGCCGGTGTCGCGCGCGCGCGGCCACGTCTTGGACCGATGGAGGTCCGTTCGCCCGGGCGCGACGCGGCCGGGGGGGCGTGGGGTTCCAAAGGCATTTCGACAAGAACCCCCACGCTGCTGAAGCACCGAAAGATGAAGATGGGACTTCCAATTCCGAGGTTTTCACCACCCTGGAACTGGATTTCATGGGATCCCCATAGCTGATCCCATAAAACCTGGGAATTTTGAGCATGGAACTCTCAGATTTCTCAATTGCTTTTAGGGTTCCATGTGGTCCGCAGCGGAGTATTCTTCATGCCCATGCAAAACGAAGCCCCCAGGGAGCCAAAAGACACCTTCTGGAGGGACGTTTTTCAATGGGGAACTCAGGAATTCACATGGAACCCTCAAAAAAGAAGCGGTCGAAGAAACGGTTCTTGCCTGTTCTTGCAGTCCGGACGCGTCACGCGTCGAAACACTGAGTCCGACCGAAATCGGCCGGCGCGGGCCTTTGGGCTCAACCCCATCCGTTTGACATGGACGGTGGATCGCAGAGGCGAGAAGGGGAGGGGTGGAGGGTGGGTGAGCGGAAGTCCTAAGACTCAGACTTTTGGAGGGTGGACAGGTGGTTTTGGACCAGTTTTGGACCAGTTTTGGGAGATCGGGCGAAGGCACCCGGGTGCCAGCAGCTAGAAAGATATTTGGGTAGCTTTGGAAAAGGGTCGTGAATCGACTTGGATGGAAGGAAGTCAAGTTCCAAGTTCCAACCATGAACTGTGAAAGACGTTGGTGGCAGTGTTTTAAGAAGCTCTTTCTTGAAGATGGTGTGTGTTCATGTGTGTTCCAACTACAACTGTACCGCATATGATCTCGGCTCTTCCTCCTGCCCTCATGAGGCAGCTGGACTATCCAGATGGCCTGAGCCATGAGTGACATGTACACCGGGGACGAGGGTTTGATGGACAGGTGGCACTTTTTCAAGACATCCGTCATGTAAAAGGATCAAAAAGGGCTTTGGCTGTTTGGTCAAATCTGTCCTGTTCCTCAAGGAAGCGTTTCCAACCGGCGATCTCCGATCTCCGGGTGTGCGGGGTGCACCAATTCCGATAAAAACGCACGGTTTGTTTGGACCCACACCTCTGTGGCGAACTCCTCTTTCAGTCCTGCGGCCGCCAGGCGACGTGGACGAGGCCCACGCCTCGAAAGGTGCGGGTCCGGCGCACGGGGCGGTGTCGAGACAGGAGCGGAAACCAGCCCGTTTGGTCTCTAAGTGAGAGCATGATCATGATGATCTGGGCATCCAAGTTCCGCACCGCGACATGGATTTCCTGGATCATACTTGTACGCTCATAAACATCCTGGATGTCTGCTGCCCCACCCTGTTCATTGGCGAGTTTACAGCACATCGTTCGAAGTGGAATCAAGCCTTCAATAATGGACTCTTGATCCAATTGTTGTCCCCACCCCATGGAATCAATTGAATCCATTCTAGGCAAGATGAGGGAAGGTGCGCGGACTCCATCGCTTGTCAGAGATGTTTTGGTTGAGGAACTTGTTTGAGCACTCTTTTCATGTTGTGGTTTGATGAATTACCACACACACTCATGGATATGCGTACTGACTTGATAGCGGTGCCACACGCCAGCCTAAGAGACCCAAATCCTGAAAAACCAGGTGAAGGGGACCAGAGTTCCTGTAGTTAAAGGCCACGAACCGACGAGGCGACAGGTTGACGGCGTTCCGCTCACGTCTGCAGCTCAAGGAAAAAAACATCCAAACGTCCAAACTTCGAGGTTCTTGGCTTAGCCTCGCGCCATGCAGAAAACTGGAAAATTTGCAGGTACGCAGTTGGACGTCTCCAACTGTATCACAGGTGACTGATGAGTGTCTTTGTTAGCACCGGTCTCATCAGCACCCCCGGTGCCCCCTGCTGTAAAACAAAACTAATGCAAAAGCATCCCTATGACTCCAAGGGTGACACACACACGCCTCCCCGAGGGGAGGCGAGAAGCTAAGGTGAGGGCCGATGTGCACGTGTGCGCGCCCAAGAGACAAGAAAATGAAGACATGACCAGAGGACGAGACGGGACAAAGGTGCGTGTGGTTGAAATGAAAGGGGAACCAAGTGCACAGGGACAACCGATGAAGCCCACCTCATTATAAAGACCTGGGCGACCTGAAACCTGTGTTTAAATGTGTGTAGAAGTGCACGTACACACTAAGGCCGGGACCAATGTGCGCGCAAACGAAGAAAAGGATGAGATGACCAGACATGAAGACAGGAGGACATGAAAGAAAAGAGGAAACAAGAGTGTGTGAAGGGAAGGGATGAAAGGGGGAACCAAATGGAGGGGACGAGAACCGATGAAGCCGAGCCTCATTAAAACGACCTAGGAAAACCTGCCTCGTTTGAGTGTATACGCTGTATGTGCACCCAAGGTCTCGACAGGTTCCAATGAACCTTAAACAAACTTCGGTCGCTGCGACCACGTACGGCTTGCCCGAAGGCTGCCACCTTTGACCGCTACGGTCACGTAAAGGCATGAGCCAGCTTGGAATTCCAGAAATGAGACATAAATCATCGGACGTACGGCATTAGCCAACTGCTGCCCGCTGTGGGCACCTACGTTTCCAGAGCAAAGGAAACAGGGACGTACACCCGTTCGACGGGTCCACGGGAGGCACTCTGCTCATCCCGGGTTGGCACGAAGCCAAACACACTCATGGATATGCGTACTGACTTGATAGCGGTGCCACACGCCAGCCTAAGAGACCCAAATCCTGAAAAACCAGGTGAAGGGGACCAGAGTTCCTGTAGTTAAAGGCCACGAACCGACGAGGCGACAGGTTGACGGCGTTCCGCTCACGTCTGCAGCTCAAGGAAAAAAACATCCAAACGTCCAAACTTCGAGGTTCTTGGCTTAGCCTCGCGCCATGCAGAAAACTGGAAAATTTGCAGGTACGCAGTTGGACGTCTCCAACTGTATCACAGGTGACTGATGAGTGTCTTTGTTAGCACCGGTCTCATCAGCACCCCCGGTGCCCCCTGCTGTAAAACAAAACTAAACTGATGCAAAAGCATCCCTATGACTCCAAGGGTGACACACACACACTTTGCTTGTGCTGTGCAGGTGAGCGGACATTGCAAAAAGGTTAGCCGGTTAGCCCTTTTCCGGTTTCTATTTTTTTTTGTGTGTGTTTATATGTTTTCATCCCTGTTCTTTACGTGGTATGCTGTGCCACAAACCGACGCCATTCTGGTGCCGGACATTTGTTGCTGATATCAGCTATTGCTGAGTGAACATGTCCAGTGAGAAACGCACATGTCCAGCACAAGCTCCTGGCAGGCATGATCTTCGTTTCGGCTGTGCCTGTTTGCATGGTTCAGATGCCAGCAGGCGTGGCAGGCGTGGACGTCTGGTGAGGGGTTGAAGCGACTAGCAGCTGCCAATCGAAGGTCTTGCAAAAGACCTGAAACTCAGGCTTGTTCACCCAAACCATGACCTGAAACTCACGCTTGCCACGGTTGTGTCGAGCACGGGTTATGCCACAGAGGTCAGACCTGTGGACACCTGGTTTCTGTATTGCGTTTGAGCTAGAGACCGCCACTGTTAGGAGCCTTCATAACATTGGACTTTTCCCCAAAGCTGGAGCTGTTTCCTCCTCCTTCGCCCCCTGGGACGCCGTGTGGCTCCGAGTCCGCCTCGGACAGAACAAGTCCAGGTGCGGAGCTGGACGCGCCCGAGCAGGTCGGAGCGCTGAGCCGGGTGGCCAAGTCATAGGATCCCAAGCTGTTGGCCGAGTCCGAGTCGGCCGATTCAAACGAAGGAATGATGAAGCTGCGTTAAACGTACAGTTACTAGAGTTCGACAGCGTACAACATGTTCGACAGTTGAGGAAGATGAGGCATCCCAAAAATGTCTCCCACAAAGTCAACCCACTTGCATGCTGAGGTTATCATCAGGCGAGAGCAGCTCTTGAGCTTGGGGATTGGCTGTGGGAAGAAGCCTTGATGATGTCATCGTGCATCAAAATCACGGGATACGATGACATTTGCGAGACTGTTGTCTCGCTACACACACACACACAGACCTTCGTTCCATCCCAGAATCCGATGTGAACGTCTTTTGCAGGTCAAGATGTCGTGCAAGTCACTGGGCCTACAAATCACTGGTGTGGGGCCCAAATCTGATGCCCAAATGGGTCACCCAACTCCAGCTCAATCCGGCTGGAGGTTCTTCCGTTCCCAAGCCCATGGGAAGAGCCGACACGTTCGAAAACGGACACGTTCGCCTGCGACGTGATGTGAACAGGGGTCTTTTCTGTGACGACGCTCTCTGGAAGTCACGGAAAATGGCTCAGCCATGACCCCCTAACAAGTAGTGGATCACCACTAACCCCCGTGGGGTAGTTCATGAGTCATTTGAAGTTCTGGGTGTGTGACCTGTTTCACGTTTTCCCGGGGGAGTGAAGAAGAAGAAGAAGAAGAGGAGGAAGAAGAAGAAGAAGAATGATGGAACATTGTTCTTTTCTCTACGAGGCCCCTACTGGATCTTTGAAGAGATCGCTGGAATCCTCTGGGAGGAGGCAAAGGCTTTATTGATTTCGGTGGTCTTTGATCAGGCATCAGGATGCAGGTGCTCTTGTTTGACTTGCCGCGTTTGATGTCCAACGGATGGTGAAACGGGCAGCGTCGCCCGAGATGAAGGTAAAGGATGGTAAAGGTTTTTAAAGGCACTGATGTGTTTTGAAAGCAAATAACTGGGCATCCGTATGAATTTCTTGCTGCCATTTTGCTTGATGTCAAGTGGTGTCAAGTGTGGATTGATCCATGTCTCTTCCGACAAGTCTTGCCACATGAAAGGCTGATCTACAAGCAACCTGTCTGGAATGAAGCAGATTCTCCAAAACGCTTCTGGCACCAGCTGGCGCTGACCAGTTCTCACACCCAACCTCTCCGGAGCTCTTGCCCCCCTCCCTGGTCGCTCCTCTTACGGCCGAACACCGCGCCCGTTCCGGCGCCAGGTCGGTGCCATCAGGATGTTGCTTTGGGGGGAGGAGGAACTGCTCCACTCCGAGCACTGGAGCTTCTTGGAGGCAGAAGATAAGTTCGCTTCGTTTCGATCCGGCCAACGTGGGTCCGAAGAAACGGTTTCGGCGAACGGAGGAAGGTTCTGTTGGAGGACAGTCGTTCAAGAAGAACGATTTTAGCACCCAACAATTCACAGCTTCCTTTCTTTCTTTCTTTCTTTCTGTTCTGTGAGCTTGTCCGAAAGGAGATTCTTTTTTAAATCTTGCGCATCTAACATGCCACGGCTGTGTGCTTAGATGTTTTGATATGTTTTGTGATGCTTGGTGTGCTTTGCAGAGGGGGGGTGGATTTCTCTCCGAAACGGACACTGTAGACACCTGCAAACTGTTGATTACAGTAAAGAACATCAATTGTGTATCTCTTGTGACCAGCTGTCTGTTACTCTCAGTATGCTGTGTTTTGGGACTGCTGGGACATGGTTTCCACTCCACCTACTTCACACCTGTTATGCTGGGACACTGTGTCTCTCATGCATCTTTCCAAGGCATGGACCAAAGAAAGTCGATGGCGATCGCGCTTCGCGATTGGGCCATCACCGCCTTGTGGAGCATCTGGACCGAATCCGATCTGCGGCCTGGTGAGTTGGGCGTTGGGGGCCAGGACTAGCGGTAGGGGCAGTAGGGGCAGTAGCAGCGGTAAGGGCAGTAGGGGCGGTAGGGGCTTGCAAGACCTGATGAGTTTCTTGCAGTTTGAGACAGTTCCTCTGGCTTCCTGCGGGTTTCACCTGGTTCGATTGCTTCTGGTTTCAGCTGTGCCGCAGGATCTGCGCCGTGGACGAGCGCTTGGCTTGCGGCGCCCGTGCGGTGCGCTTCACTGGTCTCCTGGAAAGGTGCGCCGCCTCCGCGCTGAAGAAACGGCCTGTCAGATGCCTGGTGTCTTCTTCTCCCATCGGTGTCCCGATCCGTTTTGGCCGTCGACCCGTTTTGGCCGTCGATGCCAGGTTCATTTTCTACGACCGCACCTTGGCACAAGTCCTGTGATGCAGAAAGCGAAGCGGCGAAGCGGATACGAATGCGATTGGAATCCATTAAGACACATCGAAGATTGGACTAGACTTTCAACATCTCACAAACCTGCACAATCTCATAGACTCATAGACCATCATAGACCCTTTGACATTTGAAGGTGAGGTTCTCTTTCTTTGTCCATGCAGGTCTGTAGTTTCCACCTGCACGAGTCTGAGATTCCCTTCATCGAAGATCCCATTCTTTGAGGATCTTGCACACCCATTCTTTGTGTTTTCCCCACCTTTCATCATGCCCCAAGTCTTGTCAAAAGTCCCCAGTCAAGAGATGGGTGTGTATTTTAATAGGGAGACCTCCAACCAATTCTTTCAAAGGTCTACTGTTTTTCCTTTCTTCGCCCTGGGGGACCCCAATTCGACCTGCAAACCCAGCTGTCTTCAAAAGGCTCTTCGCTCTTCGCTCGAAGCCAATCAGTTCGTTGTTGGTTCTTCGCCCGAGTCTCCATCCAGGTGATTCGAAGGCGTCCAACGCGCAGAGCAGCCGTTTGTTGGGCGGACTGACCAAAGCCCGGGATCCAAGGCCGTGGTGGTGGTTGTGCAAACGTGTCCGTGAAGAGGACGAAGAAGTGAAACACACAATGAACGCATACGACAGAGATCTTCTTTGATTTCAGAATTTTTCAGGCAACAGATCCCTGAATTTCTAGACGTGAATTTGGTGTGACGTGCCACGCATTTTGGGAACGTCTTGATCCTTTATGGACCAATGGACCGTCTTCCTTTATTTTACACCCCCGATTTGCTACAGCTGAACAACTCGGATCATCATCCGCATGCGCACTCCACCTGGATTCAGCATACGGAAAAGCAGCAACAGGCGCGGTGCATCAGCCGTGCCACACAGCTGGCTAAGGCCCTGAGGAAGCTGGTAGCCACTTGGATGACGAAGACCAGAGGTGCTTTGGTGACGAGTTCTTTTTTGGGCTGCATGCTGTGGCGACATCTTCGACATGCCCTCCACCTCAAAGGCTAGCAGTAGAGGTTTGCCCAGGGCTAAATCATAACATAATGTGATATTTACACACTCTTGCCGCCACCACGAACAGCAACGAAAATTTTTCTCGGTTCGCTGGTGATGTCTGTGTGTGAATCACACCGGGTCACATCAATGCATATTCAAGGGGGGTGTACCCCGTACCCCTCCCTTTGTAGAGTTCGACCCGGTAATTGTGTGTGTGGCCAAGGAACAAAAGCAGGTCTTTTGAGTTTCGATTGGGAAGGCCACTCGACCGAGATCCCCGATCGCTGATGTCGAGCTCCCAGGAAGGGCAGATCCCCTATGTGAATCCTCTTCTCCAGGGCTACTTTGATCGTTTTCTGCAGATGCAGGCAGGTGAAATGGCCCACACTCTTCAGCTTCCCGAGTTGGCTTGAGCATGCTTGAGCTTTTTGCATGCGACATGTGATTTTTCAAGTGCAGTTGAAGGGCTGTGCGGTATCCATACGGATCTCCCACTTGCACTGAGATTCTTCCAGCGCCAGGACAACGCGGCCTTCCGCAAGGCCAAGCTGATCCAACACGTGATGCGGCTGCGTTGGAGCACCTTGATCAGCAATTGCAGACAAAAGATCGACTGATTTGTTTTTTCAAGCTAGACTGAGGAGACACTACCTAACTCCACTTGCAACTCCAGCTAGCAGCTAGTTACTGTTAGTTATAAAGTTATACACATAATTAATTTGTACGCTATAGTCGCTAGTCACAATAAAAAAGCGGGAGGGGTGGATCGGGGGGAGGGCGCAGCGCCTGGAGGAGGAGCAGGCGGAAGAAGAGAGGAGAAGGAGGAGGAGGAGGAAGAGGAGGAGGCGAAGAAGAGGAGGAGGAGGAGGAGCAGGAGGAGGAGGAGGAGCAGGAGGAAGAGGCCAAGGAAAAGGAGGAGGACGAGGAGGAGGAGTTGGAGGAGGAGGAGAAGGAGGAGGAGGAGGAGGAAAGGAGGAAGAGAAGGAGGAGCAGGACGAGGAGAAGAAAAACAAGGAGGAGGAGAAGGAGGAGCAGCAGCAGGAGCAGGAGAAGGAGGAGGAAGAGGAGGAGGCAGCCGACGCCGAAAACACCCGTTACCGACGCAAAAAACACCAACCGTCCCAGAAAACACTGTTTGCCGACGCGACAAACCCCGGGGCCGTCGCAATAAACACCGGCCAACCGACGCAGAAAACACCGTTCCAGCACCGACGCAAAAAACACCGGTACATGTGCACCGTCGCAAAAAACACCGTTTACCGACGCAATAAACCCGGAGCCCCACACAAGTTATAGTCGCTAGCATCAGGCTTCGCTTCGCCACGCGTGACTCGTGTGGCCACGCAACGAGTCGTTTCGTCGCCTTCGTCGTGGGTTCCTCGGATCGATCGAGTGAGGTCATGAGAAGCAGCAGGTCCTTCACACCTTGTCGCTTGACGAGAGAACTAGGTGGGGCCGTTCGGTGGAAGCACCAGGTGCCGTGACCGACGGCATGACATGGCTGTGACCGGGCGAAGGGCTTCGGAGGGTGCGGCGGGATCTCGGGCATAGAGTCAGTAGCTGGGATTCACTAGTTGCACTAGGCAACAAGAGCGGGATGTATATTTTTTAAAGAGTATTTTCGTCCTCGCATGCCGGAGCCCTTTTGGCCTTTGGAGCTTGCTCGGTTTTTGATATCCCCTATGGGATTCTCCCTTCAGTCAGGGGTCTTTTTCTCTTTCTTCACGTTTTGCCGTCCACAGCTTGCCCAGGTCAGACTGGAGTACCCGAGTCCTTTTGATGAGGCGGCCCGGTGCCTTAGCTGGACTCATCGAGAGACGCGTACGCATGCGCCGAACGGATGCGGGGAACGGGTTCCTTGAAATCGTCCTTTTTGGATCGAGTGTTATGACCAGGGAGTTTTTCAATTTCTGGAAACACCAGTATGTGAACATGATAACTGAAAGAAACAGATCCCCTTTCTACCAGCTCAAGTCCAAGTCAACTTGTTCATCTCCCTGGAAACCTGGCAACACCCGCCCCACAACTCCCGGGTTCGTTCTTGCCGGAAGGGATGCCTTCCTCGGTGCCAGGAGGATCGACTTTCTTTCCAACGAGTTCGATCTCGTGAAGGAAGCCCTTCAGCACTCCATGCCGAAGGTCAGGGCGGGCAGAGAGTGGGCTCTATACAAACTTTTGTCCAAGCGCTTCATACCTTTTTGCTCTATACATACACATGAGTCACATGATATTCTATAGATCTATATATTTGTTCAGTGAGACATTGAAGATTCTGGCATTGTTCTCAGACACTTCGCCAAGAGTTCTGACACCTAGGCCGCCGTTGGACGCATTTGGAATCATCTCAAGCCGAATGTCTTTCGCTATTTGAGCAACCTCAAGGACGCTCTGAGCGAGGCGACTCGAAAGGCAATCCGTTTTTTGTCCATTTTCGGGCTTGCTGCTCGGACATGATCCGATTTGCACTGCTGTGTCCAGGAGCTCACAGCTAGGAAGCAAGACGCCAGCTGCCCCAGAGTGCTGTGAGGGTGAATGGCACTTTGCGGAGGAACATTGACCATGTGGGGGTTGTTCATTAAAAGGGAGACCCACTGGGTGTTGGTCTATATGTCCCGAACCGAACCCACGGGGTTTTACCACGCCACGGCGGTTCGGTCTCTCATGTCTTGAGCGGTTCGACGCCCGACGTTTTCCTCTGGACCATAAAACCACCACCTGCGTTCATGCGATCATCAGATGGGTTTCAGTGTATTGATGCCCGTGTTGCTAGGGTCTGTAGAGAATCCAGAAGCCATATTCCTTTGGCATGCGTTCCGTTTTTTGCTTTCAGTGTTCCAAGAGTTCATTTGGGCTAGTTACGAAACACATGAAGGAGGGAGCTTGCTTACACGCCGAAGAACGCACCACTATGGAAGTCACGCACCTCCCTATTTGCAAAGCCTTCCCAGTGTAGGCAATCATTCCGATTAGACCGCAGTGCACTTCTCTGTTTGACCGCCTCCGATCGTCGCAAGGCAACTGATGCATCAACCGCCTCTTCGAGCGCCGAAGACGCCACCCAGGCCGCTCGGGTTTCGCCGGACACGTGGGCTCCCGCAGCGAAAGAGAACGCTCCCGGCCACGTGGGTCCTGGCTTTCATTCTTTTTCGGTGGAAACGCCTGTGGTGCGCGGTGACTGGCAAATGAAACGAAAAGATCCATGGGCGGCGTTCGGGGCAAACGCATGTGTTGGATTTCTTGAAACCGGGTTCCACTGTCCGAAGTGTTTTCTGATGACTCAAGCTCAGATAAACATCAAGTTGGATGGTTCCATGCACCCTTTTTTGGACTTTCAGGCGTTTTTACGTTTCTGGAGTTGAACACCTTCCAACGATCCTGGAACCGATCCTTCCATTCGTTGGTGCTGTCCATCACGCGCGCGGACCTCATCCACCGAACCCGTTCAGGCCCCTGGAGGTTCGCCAGCCGCTTGGAGCTCGGACATCGAAGTGGAAGAACCAGTTTGAACAGTTTTTCATCGTTTTGCATTGTCCTTCGGAAGCTTGAAGTATCTGAAACCTGTAGCTTGCCTACAGCAATCACAATGAGAAGTTTTTCATAGTCCTTCCAGACATGGGTTCACATGGGACACATTCACACTTGCATGTAGCTTGCGGGTGCAAGTTTTATGTTCACTAAAGTTCACAAAATGTCCCACCGGGACATTTTGGCTCAAGTTGGTGGCAATCATCCACAGGATTGCACCTGAACTCTGGAGAAAACTCGCTAGTACATCGGTTCCTTTTGAACACGACGCAATGGCGCACCCGATGGAAGAGGAGTACTCCATCATCGATGCCCCACCTTTGGCTTTGCCAGGTGATGATTGGGATTCGGCTACGGTCAGTAGCCTGGGCATTGAGAGCCTGGACCAGGCAGCTGATGCTGCGTCTACAGCCCTCCGTCACGCCGAGGCGGAAGGAGCTCGTGGACTTGCTGTTTTTGGGGAACCTGTCCTGGTTTCTGAACTCGACGCTCAAGACTGATTCGCCAGTTGGAGCGCCACATGCAAGACCTCAAGGTCCAGATCGCCAACCAAGAAGATGCGGACATGGGCGTGGACCTCCTGGGGCTGAACGACCCTGCTGATGGCGGCGCTGGCGGCCTCCCTGCTGCACCTGGTGCCTTTGGCCCAGGCTGCAACTACTCCGGTGGTGGCGCCGACCTCGAGCTCTACTACACCTTCTGCAGCGGAGGCCCAGCCTGCGCTTTTGGCGACAATGGCGGAACCGCCAGTGGCTTGGCCTGTCTCGGTGGAGCCAAGACCAGCCGCACCACCTCAGGACATGGAGGAGGACGGCAGTGAGCGCGCGGGCTTAGGTTTTACGCCCCCTGCACAGGCAGGGTATTCGGTAGACCCTCTCGGCGCCATGGCCTTCTACACCTCCAGTGCGGGACCAAGCCCCTGAGCCTCCACGACCGATTCCGCAGCCAATGGAGGAACCTACATCCAAGGCACCTACATTGCCGGGCTTCACGAGGGCCTCGGGGTCGACATCCGCCTCGATCCCCATGCCTATCCGGTTCATACCTGTGCCGGAGCCTGCGAACCACGTCCGGTTCGCCATGTTCCCGGACGCCTTTCCGGCCATTCCGGGTCTCGTGCACGGAGAAGGCCTGCGGGTGGGCAACCCGGACGAGTCCCTTGAACTTGGGGGCCAACCAGCGGCGGTCTTCAGCCCCTTGGTTTGGGGCTACGACCCGAACGACCCGGATATCCACATGGTCCCTGAGGACTACTTGATGGCGCTGGTTGCGGCGGCCGCAGCTCGCCTCCCTCAACCGGTGGACCGGGAGGATTTGGAACAGATCAGGTCCACCCTTTGGGACCTGTTGATCAAGGTCACCCAGGGCCCCATGTCCTCGACCTACAGCCCCCTCCAGTACACCTACCACCGGCGAGACATGCAGACGTGGCACAATCGCAAGAGCCCTCCTCCGTTGCTCCAACCGGAGCTCCTCAAGTGGCGGCACTGGCGCCCAGGACAAGTGAACCTACTACCCAACGGGCTCTGGAACTCCATCTGCGCAGCCGATGGGCGGAACGCCTCACCGCTCACTTTGCGCCCTATGCTGAGCACCTCCCCAACCTGAGGCAGTCATGCGGGACTCCGACTTCCGCATGGAGTTGAAGCATCTCCTGGGAGATGCCAGGTTTCGATCGTGCGGGCCCTGCTGAACAGGCTGCAGGCGGATGAGATCTCGCCATACAAACTTCAGCAGATATGGCAGACTCTGAACTGGCTGTCCAAGATCTTTGGCCTACTGAAGGTGGACGAACATCAGCGCCTTGTCACCAAGAAGAAGGCCCTGGACGAGGAACTCGCGCCCACGGTGGTGCGTCCCCAAAAGAAAACTGCGGTCCCTTCGCGGGAAGTGATTTGGGCACTGGAGGAAGGAGCGGCGCTCGGGGGACCCCCTGGTGCCCCTGGCCGAGCGGCCCCGGCGCCTGCGGCCCCTGGCCGGGAGCGCCATGAGCAGCTGGACGCCTTCATCTTGGGCTTTGCCCGTTTCCAGGTGGGTTGCAGTGCTCGCTTCGATGACCTACAGCATGTCCGACCTGAGGAACTCCGGACTACCTCCAACACCATTGAGCTTCAGGCATGGCAGACTAAGGTGGCCCGAGCAGCCCGCATCCGCACGAAGCCAGTACCGCTGATCTGCCCGAAGTACAGCTTCTCTGGAGCACCCTGGTACTTACAGTTTGTCTCCACGGTGCGGAAGCTCTCGGTGCTGAAGGCCTTCGAGGGCATGGACTACCTCCTCCCCACGATCAGCAAGGACTTTGCGGGGTTGATCCCGCGCCCGTCGGGAGGTGATCGGGCCCTGCGGTGCCCTCCGACGTCGGTGGCGCAGGAACATGTCACGCCCCTCACTTGGCACTCCTTCTGGGTCTTCATTCCGGACTGTGCCTTGCAGCTTGGGTTCCCCGCTCAGAACGGCAGTACCTGGTGAACTGGATGACTGAGTCCACAGCTGACGTCTACACCAGGGAGAAGAGAAATGTCGTCACTGCCATCTGGACTAAGGTGGCCGACAAGGGCAGGGAGCGGAGGGAGGACCTCAACCATGGGGACTGGGACGACCCAGCTCCCCACCACAGTCCTCACGTCGCTCCATGGCTGCACCCCTCCACAACTGGACAAGGTCACCCCTGGCGCCACTGATTCTTGGGATGTTGTGGACGGTGAAGACAATGGCTTGGGTCACTTCCTTGTCCAGGCCAGCGACCTGCCACAGGACGGCGATCAAGCTGACCAGGATGATTCCTACCAGGTGATCAGCTCCAACACGGCACGGGGCCCTGAGAAGCAATTTCGTGTCCACCTCCTCACTTTGGAGGGCTTCTGTCTGGGCTGTGGTTGGCGCCCCAGAAGCACCCAGATGACCGTGCTGACACCACAAAAGTACTGGGCCAACCCCATGGGCTATGGCAAGTGCACGCGGTGCTTTGCCAAGGGTGACCTCCCCTAGTCGTTGTTCGTGAACCGCCATGCCTCAGTGGAAGGGAAGGACATTCCCGATCTTGAGGTGGACACGGCGAGTTCGGCCACATCGGGCTCGGATACGGATGACTCTGTGGACGTCAGTCAGAAGCTGATGCCACTGCCTAAGGTACTCCCAGTGGAATCCTGCTAAGGCTTTCACCTACAGGAAGCCCTCCTCCCTGGCCCACGGCCAGGTGCCCCTTGGCCCTGGAATGGCGTCGGGGGGGGGACACGACATACACACCTCGGCCTGCCTGCATCCTTCGCAAATGGCGGGTGTGCCAGGCAGACCTTCGGACTGGGCGAATCCTACTGCCTGACACACCCTTGCCCCCCTGGCGAAGCCCAGGGCATTTTGAAACTGACCACAAGGTACAGGGTCTGGGGGAGGACCCCAGCATCAATCAAAGCGCATTCGGAAAAAGACTGCGTGCAGCAATTTGCGCTCTTGGGATATTTCTTCTGGGTACATATTCACTTGCGGGTGCAAGTTTTATGTTCACTGAAGTTCACAAAACGTCCCACCAGGACATTTTGGCTCAAGTTGGTGGCAATCATCCACAGGATTGCGCCTGAACTCTGGAGAAAAACCACCCAACCCGCCCTGGATGGCAGCAGCGCCTGGTGGTGCTGGTGGTGGGTGGGGGCAGGCGGTGCCCCCCCGGCTGTGAAACCCCCAACGGAGGCACCGGATGCCCTCCGACCATTTCTTGACCTCCTGACGAAACCGCTTGCTTATGTGACCGTGGAGGACTTAGGGGACCGATGGAACACCCCGGAGGACGCACGGGCCCAAGGGCCCAGAGATTTGGAGTTCCAAGACGGTGAGAACAACTTCAACCAGGCATCCTCCCGGTTCACCGCCATGCGTTTGCTTCAGGCGGTTCGGGCGGCCAAGTCGATGGCCCAGACACAGCTTCACGTGGGTCGCACTGCGGCCACAGAACCCCCAGGCACGGCAAAGGGCCCTCTGGATAGCCGCGGGTCTTGGAGACGGCGCCCATGCTGAGGCATACAGCTGCCTCAAACCACGACTAGAATGCCAGGGCAGTGATGCCTACCTGAAACGCCAGTTCAAGCACATTGCGGCTGGGGAGCTTGGCTACATTCAGGCTAAGCACATTGTCGGGGCCCTTCCGGACAATGGGGAACGCCCCGTCAAAACCACACGCAAGGTGTCGGTGGATGGCTGGGACCGGGCAGATGAGGAAGAGACCCGGCCGGACCCTCGGACCCGGCGACAGTTGGAGAGAATGCGCACGGTGTTCAGGACCACGTTGTTGATGTGCATTGCGGGTCAGCCGCAATTTGCCCACCTGAGATTGACCAAGAACTCCTTGGATGAATGGTATGAGTGGTTTTACGGGGAAGACATCGCGGGTCGGCGACCCCCCCCGTCGGCGAGTGTACGCCAGTTTGTGGAGCGCAATGCCTGGCGCAAGATTCATGACCTGGTCCACTCACTGAGGCCCTATCCAAGCTCCGCCACGACCACCTCTTCTGGCAGAGGGAGGTCTACGAATAACAATACCCCACAAGGGCAAGCCCTGGACCCAGGTCTGGCAAACCCAGTGGGACAAGACCGAGGCCGGAAAGGGGGCAAGGCCCCAAAGGCCAAAGGCAAGGGCCAGTGGCCAGACGCATGGGCCTTCAAGGAGTTGAAGGGGAAAGCCTTTTGCCGGGACAGGCCCCAACTGTCCGGTCCGCCAAGGGGGGTGGGTGTGCAACGTGTGCCCGGACAAGCACAGGTTGGTCCAGTGGTCCAGGTGCCCGTGGCCCTGCTGGAATACAATACCGGGGCTGACGAATTGATTCATCCGGACTTTGAAGGGTTCTCCTTAGATTGCCGGCTACCGGCCCCGGAGACCCTATTTGTTTTTCCCTTTGCCACAAGACTGTTGTCTTCGACTGGATTTTCTTAGGTTCCCACCCAAGATCCCGTGACCGGATCCGGTGGGCTGTCCTCCCGACCCTGTCCCCTCTGGCACCTTGACAGGTGCCCATTGGCCCTGGGGACCAGGGGGCACTCGGGTGTTTGGCAGTGGTGGGCGAATCCTACTGCCTGACACACCCTTGTCCCCCTGGCGAAGCCCAGGGCATTTTGAAATTGACCAAAAGGTACAGGGTCTGGGGGAGGACCCCAGCATCAATCAAAGCGCATTCGGAAAAAGCCTGCATGCAGCTTTTTGCGCTCTTGGGATCTTTTTGACTTCTGGGTACATAAAAGGGCCAACCATGGGTCCACGCCTGGTAGTTCTGACCCCAGGCACCTCCAGCCCGACGCTGGGCGGACTTCACGGACAGCGAAGGTGGCCTGGCGTCATTAGGTTCGGATTCGCGAGTCGATTTGTGTGGGAGTCGCTCCATAAAGCGCGACTAAGATGATCTGTGGTAAAGCTTCCTGGTGGGCGCGGAAGCATCTTGGCCACAAACGGCATACCCTGCTGGGTCAGACGGAAGGACTCTGATGCAAACCAAGGATTGGCAGAGGTCCCGGCCCCAACATGGGCTTGGAACAGTAACAGGCCCATGTGGTGGAAAAGCGGGGCGCTGCTGCTGCTGCTATCTAGCACCAGTAGCAGAAAGTGGGTGTGTGATGAACGAGGGAGACCGGGAGACCCACCCTAAAAGTACCTTACTTTAGTGACAATCAGTTGAAACCTTTCGAATGGAGGGTCTCCCTGTTCAAACACACACCCAGACCAGCGCTACTCGTTGCGCTGACCCTACTTGCTTGTATCCGTGCCATGCCCGCAGCCACTGGTGCTCATGGCCGCTGGCGGTGCCCGCGCCCTGTAGACTCAGACTCACGCATGATCGTCCGCTAACTGAAACATCTCTGCCTCACAAGGTTTCAACAAGACAACAATATAGTTGAATAGTTTTCATGGACACAATCACCCTCAAGGGGAAGCATTCCAGCCACATGATGTTCAAGCAGCGTGCGTTGTGCCTGCCCGCTTGCCTTTGCTGCCAGTGTCAAGGCGCGGTTGAGGCACGGTACTTGGTTAGAGAGTGACCAAGTGACTCCTTTGTTCGGCTGCTCTGTGTCAGGCCTGCCCCAGCCACTCCAAGCTTTAATGCCAGATAGAATAGAGTGCCAGAAGATTTGCCAGATGTCTGAAGATATGCCAGGCAGAACGCCAGAAATACCAGAAAGACTGTCAGAAAGGATGTCAGTAGATATGGTAAGTGGAGTGCCAGAAAGGATGTCAGAAGATGTGCCAGTTAGAAAAAAGGAGGGTAGTATATGTATTTTGTTTTTTTGCTTGAGCTAGGTATATTATTTTTTGTTTTGATAGCTCTTGCCTTTAGCGGGCTTGTGGCTTTTGGTGGCTTTTTGCTTTTGCTGGCTTTTGGTGGTTTCTGTTTGGTTTGTGTTTGCTTTTGGCTTTTGTTGGCTTGTGGTGGTTTCTGTTGACTTTTGGTGGCTTCGGTTGGCTTTTGGTGGCTTGTGTTGGCCTTTGGCTTCTGTTGGCTTTTGCTTTTCGTGGCTTTGGTTGGCTAGGGCTTTTTCACTGCTGCACGGAACATGATATACCCAAGATATATCAAGAGATGGTAGTTATTCTCTTCTATTGTACCCTGGTCGCTACACCTACTGACTAAAGAATCCAAGAGTTGGCAACGATCGTGCTTGCATTGGTTGTGGCTTTGGCCAACCCCGGCTGGCCATTTCAACCTTTGTTCTGCTGTGATGGGTGGATGTTCCCCACTAACTAGTCCATCGTCAGAGGAATGTGAAGTCCCAGGCACAGCTGCCAGATGTAAGCAGGTATTGGTTTTACCTAAGTGATTGCAACCTTGTTCCTTTTGCTTTTCCCTTTCCTTTTCCATTTCCTTGCCCTTTGCTTGTCCTTTTTCTTTTTCTTTTTCCCTTTTAAGACAGCAGCCAAGAGCAAGAGACAAGTAATACCAGATAAAAACAATCCCATAGAATCCGAACCCATGAAAAAAGCTATGCCAGATAGAATGCCGCAACAAGAATGCCACAATATATTCTAGATAGAAATCCACAAGATTTGCTAGATAGAATGCCACAAGATTTGCCATTTAGAATGCCAGAAGATTTGCCAGATAGAATGCAAGCAAGTTAAGCAAGTCAAAAGATATGCCAGATAGAATGCCAGACAGGTCAGAAGATATGGCAAGCAGAGTGGCAGGAGGGATGTCAGAAGATGTGCCAGTTAGAAAACGGTATTCCAGATAGAATATGCCAGAGTATTTGCCAGAAGGAAAAAGATATGCCAGCAAGGTTGGCAGAAGGTATGGCAAGTAGAATGCCTGAAGAAAAGTCAGAAAATGACATTCTTCACGGCGTATCTTGGGAGCAGATTGTGCAGCCAGAGGATCTGGACCAGCGATGGAGCGGCAACACTGCGCGGCCGTGCGTGCTCAGACTAGTTGAGCCAAGGTGGCAAATTTCGCCGTCCCCCCCTGCTTCTTGGACTTCGCTGCCTGAGAGATGAACAGGAAGCTTCGGGCACTGTCAGATATGGCGTCAGTTTGACGATGCAAGATGCACCAAAGTGTGAAGACATGTCCCTTGCGAATAAACATAGCTCATTGAAGTCTGTTGCGAGTCAACCTTAAATTTGCAGGAAACTGAAGGAGAGCCAATCGCGACAAGGAGACCATTGAAGGGTATCAAGAGCGATGCATCGAAGGCCTTGTCGCAACATCCCGAAGCTGGAATTACCCATGAGGCTGTGTCCTGACGTTATCTGTGAACCAGACACCGAGATGCTTGCAGACAGGTGTGTCGAGCCGGAACCCATGAAACGTTTCCCCCGTGGTCAAGCTCTCATCACCGTGCCAAGCTATCGGCGCATTGACACACTGAAGGTGGTGTCCTCCGTTTGGTTGGACGGCTGCTTTTGGCGACGTGTAGTGAAGCCTCAACAGTGTCGTCCACCACGCAAAGAAGGGTGAGGGTCAACGTATTTGCTTTGTCGACCTGCCTTGCAATGACCTCATCAGAGTCATCGTCATCGAGTGGTGTGTCCGAAAAGGACTGTGCGCAGTTGGTTCCCTGATGTTTCGCTTTGAGGGGGTTTAGTGCTCTGTCCCAGCTCTCCAGGAACATGGGCTCAACCCTACCCCTACCAGCTGCAATTTCTGAGCGCTTTCCCGGTCAAACGCAGGCCTGATAGAGCGTTGACGTGTGCGTCAGATTGCGCCAAAGCTGCAACATCATTGTTCCGAACCTTGGTCCCATATGCAATGAAATTAGTTTTGCACTTCTGGGCTCACGCAAGCAGCGTATACCTTGCAAGAGACCGGCGGCAGCAAACAAGGCAACCGCGCTGACGCGCCTCTTTTGGGCTTGCAAATTCTTTGCGACGTTGCCAGCAGGAAGAGCATCTTGTCCACTTGCCCCTCGGCCGCTCGGTATAATCAGTCAGGATGGGCTGACGCGAAGACTCTTGAACGCTGTCGCAGCTTGGGCGGAGTCTAAGGGCACTGTCAGAAACCAATTTCTGAATAGCAATTCCGATGTCCACCAGTTGCTTGGCATTTCAAGTCTCAAATGATTTCATGATGGGGGGGCATATTCATCTCTGTTTGTGCCCCCAAGTTTGCATGCAATCAGGGTCGCTGCGTCAGTGAAGGAAGACAACAAACCGCTACGAAACAAGATCCCAGTGAGTCCATGCAGTCAAACCCGATCACTAGTCTCAGTGTCCATGTTCTATATATACGCAGCAGGGTTTCCATGCGCGCCCCACTCATCACTGGGAAGCCTTGGCTGCCTCCGCAGCCCAAATGCCAAGCTGCTTTTTGCGCGCGCGAAGAGGATAAAGCGGCTGAGGTGCAGGATGTACGTCATAGTCAAGCCGCTTCTTCTGCAAAACGCGACGTGTTGGTTGTCGTTTTTGATTTGTTTCCATGGGACCCTACGACAAGGTATGGAGTGCCAAGCTACCAGGTTCAGGGCTCGGTAATGATTGAGACTGAACAGGCGAGATTTTTGAGATTACATCAAGAGCAGACATGATGAACATCACAGAAAAAGGAAGGTGGTCTCTCATTTGATCATCTTCAGTGTTCCTGAACCATGATCTTGCTGCTAGCCTGCTAGTGCGTGCGCCATCCAAGGATTGACGTGTTGCTCCCAGGATCATCCAGAAAACGCGACTCAAATCTGGATCCACGCACCAAAACTAAACCCGATTTGCAGTTCAACCTCAGAGAGCCTCAACCCCCTTTTCTTTGCCAAGGAAGCCCAACTCCAAAGCCAAATGGGTGATTGGGCAACACCAACCAGGTTGGGTTTTAAGCCCGTCGCCGTTAAAATGCAATCTATACTACGACACGGGCGACGCTTGGGTTGCGTAATGTTTCGAGAAGTTTGCCAAGAAGTACTTGAGGGCTACCAAGCAAATCGCAACTCGCTGAGAGGTGGAGGCTGGTCATGCAACCTTTTGGCAGCAAGCCACCAGAGATTCAGCGTTATCAACGCCCCCCAGAGGTTGACGCGTGTGCCGATTCTCGAGAAAGACAGTGATGACTTGATGTGCGTCCCGAACCATTGCCTCGTTGATTTTGGAAGGGCTGGCCAACCAGATGTGGTAGGCGTATTGAAGTCAATCCTCCAACTAAGGCCAAGGATGAGAGGGCTGATGCTTCTTCTGAGTCATCTAATTCGCCGGTTGAATTTGACCTCTTGCTCTGAGTCAGCGTCTTGCCTGTGCATGAAGAGCAACTAAACCTAACCGTTGCGGATGTTTACAAACAGGTTTTCCTTCATTCTGAAATTGGATGCCATGTCAAACATGCTTGAGGTCCATCACAGTTTGGGAGGCAACGCAGTGTCCATGAGAGCTGTTCTCCCGTGCGTGTGTGCTGTAAGTAGTGCTCGCGCGCTTGAATTTGCTGGTCGGATTTGAAGTCTTAGCCGCTTTCAGGCATCGACTTGAACTTAAACTCAAAAAAGGCTTCGGCCTGAGCTGAAATGCAACAACCTTACTATAACATGGGGCTGTGTCACTTCATTGCACATGGCTACAGCGCACCAAGGGTGTGCACCATGGGTTGATCAGTTTTTCTTCGTGTTGTGCGCTTAGCTTTTCAAGCGGGTTGCGGTTGAACCTGCCCGCCCTCACTATGTCACTATGTCTTTGGTATGGTGGTGAGCCCGGCCTCCAGCTTCAGGTGATTCTTCAGCTGATGAGTCTGAGTATCCCAGCTGCATCTATAGCTACACGGAGCACAAAAAGGTTTTCCCAGAAGCCTGATCTTAGGCAGTCAACATCTCGATTATCTCTGATTCACATGGAAGTGCGAGCGTTCCAGCTTTGTCGACTTGGCTGGAAAGACTTCACGGTCTCAATCAGACACCAGGAAAACAGAAACCGCTTGCCTTTCTAAGATGCCCGTCAAGATCCTCTACAGCGTATGTGTTGCCTTCTGGTCATTGACAGACTTCCCAAGATGCTTCGTTGTGGTACATGGCAGGGCGGAATATTCAGATTTGTGACTTTCAACTTTTGGTTTCAATGCTGAGGTTCAAACACCACCCCTAGGCCCTAGGTCTACAAACCGTTTAAAGGATGGTTGCAGCACTTCCTATGCGCCTTGGCGTTGGGAAGCATCGGCTAGCATGTCGCCGGTGCGCATTTCAGGGTTGAGATGCAAGACCTAGAGGTAAACCCAGTCTCCCTATCAGATCCTCTGAGGACCAGCGTCACCAACGGCTTGATCAATATCTATTGATGTGCGCCGGAGCCCATGCCACTGAGTATCTTTGGCAACACATATGACATATATTCTTGACAGTTTTCTTTTGTTCAGATCTTTGGCTTCATGCAAACATGACAAACTAGTTGGTCCCACATCACTTATCCCCGAAGGATGGTCTCACAAGTAACCCTATACAGCAGCCAGGGTGATGAACGGTTTCGGGAAGATCATCTACAGAGGTTGATCACGGTTGTTCGATGTCTTTCTTATGTCCCCGTGTACTCGCTCTATTTATTTGGTTGGCGCCCCGCAAGTTGCCATTTGGTTGTTGGTCCAATGTCTACATTCTACATCCTCTACCAGGCTCATTGTCGTTGCGCAGGGGACGTACCAGCAAGTAAATCTACCCGGCTGAAGATGTTGATTCAAGTTCAGATTTTGGTTGATGTGGTCAAGGTGTTGAAAGAAGGTTTACTAACTCCTATGGAAGTGACCTTGTTTTGTCACCGAGGATGTATCGCTCCACTGCTAGCTTAGGGAGAGGTTTGCCACAAGACCCTTGAAGACAGAAAGCTGTACTGGATGGTGTGGGAGTGGGCAATAACCACGGGACATGTTGGTGATGAATTGCAGACTCTTACGACAAGGCAGAAGTGGCCCCCTCCCTCGTTGCCGGTTAGCCGAAGGTGTCGGAAGCGCTCTTACTATGAATAAGTCGGCGTCTATTGTCTGCGTTTAGAACTGATTTGAGCTATTATGTCGCGCTGTAAGCCTTGCAGTGCAACCGCACCATCCCAAGGTCCAAAGTGAAAGCAACGTAACAGCAGGACGCTGACAGGTTTCATTCATGGCTGTCCCGTTTTCCTTTTTTTTGGTTGACGAGGGGTTTCATGGTGGCGCTAGTTGGACACTTGGTTGACACTCAGGCATTGGTATTGGACGCTCCTGCTTACACCCCCTTTTCCAGACCAGTTTCTAGCCGTGGTAAGGAAAGGTTGGTGTTCATGGGTTTTGGTTTCTGTTTTTTGAAAGCTCGCTCCACAATGAGGTGCTGGGCGGGGGGTGATGCTGCCAAGGAAAGGGATAATGCTGTCAGGGAGACTCCTGCGTGGGCTGTTGGACGGTTACTTCAAGTCGGAGCTGTCTCAAAAAACTACCACTTGTTTTGTTGGATGAAGAAGCCACACTAGCCTTAAATAGGATAGATGATTCTTGTTGCTTTCTTGCTCTGGGTTCAACGTGCCACCACCTGCTACCTTCAGATGGAATATTTTCGACCCTCGCAAGCTCTTTCTGTGTCCCGCAATCTTTTATCAAGGCCAGAGAAGGCCCGCAGAAAAACAAGGGCAAGGACTGTGCGCGGATGTAAAGGGCAAAGACATCTTTGCCATGGTCAAGGGCTCAATTGAATCAGGCTTTGCTCTGGGTTTATTCCCACGCTTTCCTCTCAGCTACGCACTCCTTCTTCAACAAGATCAATTTGCGAGGAGCCTACGCAAATAGCTCAATTCATTGGGATGGACTATCCACACTTGATACACGGGTTGGATTGGCCCCGCCCCAAAAGCCCAGTGAAATCATTCAAGGGCACAATTATGGAGAGTGTGGCACACCTGTCAGGTGGTGATGAGGGTGTTGAACAAGAGGGCAGTCGGCCGACCCTATCAGCAATTCCGACCTCAAGCTTGATAGAGTTCTACTTGCCTCTGCTGGCCTTTGACGTCTCAGAACGGTCAAAGTCCGGATGTGCGGGGTGTTGCAGCAAATCAAGATAGGTCTACCCACTCTAGTCACTTTTCAATATAGATGTATACTGTATATTTTTCCCCGCTCTGGTCATTTAGGCGCAAAAGTAGCATGTCCATGCACTGACCCCCCTGCCAGATTTCTTGCACAGCCAGATGGCAGTCCACGTCAAATAATTCCTGAAAGATGGCTGCCGGCTGTCGTGGAATGCGCGTGGGTGTCAGGAGATGGCGCGTGTGCTATCTATAGTGGGTCTGTAGGGGTCAATGTCCGATGAAGAACTTGATTCTGAACATGTTCCCTGACTTTAGGCCGTTGATGTTGTTTTTTGGCCAGTTGAGGCAATGATGCTACCCAAAAGAATCCCGTCGCATGTGGCCAGAGGCTCAACTTCCAAGTGTGATTGTTTTTTCCAGGCTTTCATTATGAGCGGAGACCTCGCTGGTATCACGTGTGCTGCCCACGACTTTGAGTGAGAAAGGGTTCCTTTCATGACTCTGTGATTCTGAAGAATGAGGATCCTCCTGGATTTACCTTTGCGGGGGGCGGGGGTTGTATCAATGAAGATTTCACATGATCATTCATGTTCAGTTTTCAATTGCCCAAATGTTTGCCAAATGTTTCCTTCGTGGTGTTCAAAGAGACCTTCGCCAACAAGAAAGTCGTCTATATGATCCAGGTAAGCGCCCAGGGTCAAGACATCTCTGGGCCAAAAATATCGCTTTAGATGTTCAAACGCGGCATTGTATTACACATTTTTGTATGTAACTCCAGGGGTGCTGCGTGGGAGAAACACTGGGGCAAACAAAACGAACAAAACCAATCAACGACATGTCAAACAGTATTTTGATTGACATGGTGTGCGTTCATTTTGCCAGTGTGGATTACACACAAAGGGTCCACACCGGCTCACCTGGCAACGCAGGGAACATCCCCCGTAGCATGAAAGCAATATGCATCAGTTGCGCAGCTTTTTGCAAGCCGTGTCGTGCCCCCAAATAGGCTGGTTACTGGACGCGCCAGAAATCAACACTGCCCTCTCTCATCTCATTACAAGTATAGTTATCATGTTCAGCCCCAAACTCATGACCATCATTCTCTTCATCATCTCACCAGTTCTCAGTGCAACTCCTATACGTTTCTTGTTTGATTGCCCGTGGTTTGCCGCGCGTTCTCTTAGCCTGCGTGAAAGTAAAGCATGGGGCTTCGAGGGATTGAGCAGAAACCATGAAAGGTAAGGTGCTTGAAGCAGCAAGTGCCAAACAGAACCGCTTGGGATTTCATAAAGCATGTCCCTGCCTGGATTTAGCGTGGAGGCCCCGTGAATTGGCGCGTACTGCTTCGGATGGCTCACACAGTCAAGCGGCTCCACCGCCGACCAAATCTCGTAGTGCCGCACTGGGTGCTACTGGGGAGCATGGGGCTGGCAGTGGTTCGACCGCCGGACATGAATCCTGTGGCGGTGCAGACGATACTGATAAACCGGGATTATGTAGAGCAATGGTTGAGGGGGCACAACCTGTGACAGTGAATTGCTCTTTTGTCGTGTGTCAGTAGAGACTGTTCGTGGCGCGTGGCAGGTTGACATAGTTTTGCGAATAGCATGCAGCACATGATGGCAAAAAAAGAATGCTTTGCTTCTTGCCTCGAACCGTGTTTAGGTAAACTTTCGTTCGCAAGTATGTTTTTGTTGGAAGTGTCGTGGTAAGCATCCGTTGTTTGGACAAGGTAGCAGCTGTACATGTCAACGTTGATGTTCAAATTGACTTGTGAGGATATCATGAATGATGTCATCTGTGGTGGGAATGTGCGGAGCTCAAGTTGTTTCTGATCCACAATGATGATGATATTCAGGGCTTGACTGGGCAGAACTGTTTTTTAAGGAAGTCAGCGGGGTTTGGAAACGATATCGAGGGTAGTCGTGATGGACGACGATCATCGACGGAAAGTTGATGTTTTTTTGCGGGTGAAGTTCGTGAATTTTCTGCCCGAGGCGGTGGAGGAGGTGGACGTACATCGTGTCCATAGCTGTTCAGTGCGTGATAGATTCATAGCCCCGCACTAGTAGGCTGGAACCGCATGAAGAAGAAAACTTGCGTGAACTGCAAGGATTGCGGTTGGAATTTTGGGACTGGAAGTGTTGCGATGTCCGTAGCAGGCGGAACATGTTCATTGCAAAGTCTCGAACTTTACTCGTTCAATTGGGATGTGGTGGCCAGGCGTGCAGGCAGGTTTCGTTGGCTGCTTTGGATGAGGGCATGGCAGGGCTGGAAGCGCGGAATCATTCGACTTGATACATGTCGGGCTTGAAATGCCTCCTACGGGATTTGAAGGGCTGGAGACTGCTCTGTCAAGGCACACCCAGGGCTGAAATCAGCCCTGATACTTTTTGGCGCAGAATCATTTTCCGCCCTTGGAATCCAGTGATGAAAGCTCAGAAGCACTTCCAATGACGCCGCGCCCACAGGATCCGCCTGGGGATTTTACCGAGACCATCCAAGAGACCCGCCGACAGAAAAAAAGAGAAAGACAGAGATTACCGATGAGAAGGACATGCATGGAGTATAAACTTAATATGCTGCCGAAGCTCATTGTTTACAATGTTTGAAATTGTACGCCTCAACCCGACTTAGTGGGCATCGCGCAAGGACAGTTCCGACATGCCTCTAGAGCTAGAAACGTGGTTCTAAAGGAATGGCTTGTGACAATGACAATGCTCAAGTCTGAGAGCTGAAGGTGACATGGTAGGAACTGTCCGCGTGTCTCTTCATTCTCTAGGGACTTAATTCTCTTGGATTTGATCGCGCAACAGGAGGCAAAAAATAGGGTTCTTGATGGCATTGTCATGGTTTTGACTGGAGTGGTACCTGGAGTGGTGGAATTAATGTCTGACGCTTGATTCTTATTTGCTCTTCAGGATGCCTTCAGGGTGTGTGGGTACCAAGCTTTTTTTTTAAAACAGTTTTATGGTCTTTTCCATATTAATATGATCTCACTTTCCTCACTTACAGTGTCTTGGCACCGAAGTTTTTTTAAACAAATTGACCTTCGAATTGGGAGACATTTATTGCATCATTCGCATGTGCATTCACACCATGGAGGCTTTCACGGTATGTTGGTGCGGAGCTTTTGTTGCAGACTTTCATGGTATTTTGCTCTTAAATATGACGTCATATGCTTTATTCACGGTGTGTGGGTACCGAGCTATTTTTTGACATACAAACTTAAGCTTTGCATACACATATGACATCGTCCGCCCAGGTTTGCGGCCAGAGTTTGCCAGACGCACATCCGCCGGGCGACGAAAGCAGACAGCCTGCTGACCTCGCCTCATCAAGAGGGTGAGCAGTTCAGCCTTACTCTTAGCAACTGCAACTGATCCCCGTCCACCAACACCCGATCCAGTTCTCCTGTGTGATCAGCCAAGGTCACAGTAGCCAAAAAGGACGATACTTCTTCGCGGATGGTTTGGCAGCCCTGCTGTGCGTGGCGCTTGCAATGTCCAGCGACCGGGTCAACCTTTAACCCACAGTTCTTGCGCGGAACGTACATTGGATCCCCCAGAATGCCCGTGACCCAGACGCTGTTCAACTGCACTTCGATGAAGTTGTCCTGCGCCTGTGAGGAACAAGCCGAACCAAGACACAAACCATGAGAAGCGATGATTCCGTAAACCCAACCCGAAAGCAACCCCACCAAAAAAGAAGGCAACGAGTTAATGGCGGTCCACTCATATGTCTTCGATGTCAAAAGACAATACGGAAGCTATATCATCTTTCCCTACGGCGGAGCGGCCTCCAGCATCGCATCCGTCGGCGCCAAAGAGCATGAAGAGACAGTAGCGCAGCCAGATATGAACTTCTCCGATCCATCCGACACCATCCGACGCGAAGCCGTCTGGAGCCAAGGCACGGAGAGCGCCTCGCCTCGAGTCTCTGCCAAGGCCTGCAATTTCCCAAAACGAGATCCTGTGGGATTGTCATGCAGAGCACTGAACATGTTCTTGCTGCTATCTGCCCAGTGCCCGCAACTGGCCTCAATGCCGGCAGGTATCTTTGACAACAAAGCATACCTAGCCAACGGCGATTTCCTCCAGAGACGCACTACAAGCTCTTGTCCAGACTCATCCTTCAACCACAGAGTCATCTTCAGCACTTTCATCGCAGGCGTCTCCTTCTGGGTAACTTTGCCGATTAAATCTGCCCTTTCTCTTCCCTCAGAACGTTGCGTCAACACCCCGAAATTGGACTTGACAATGGGGAACATGTCCCGCAACTTCATCGCAGTGGCGTGTGCCTCTGCCACGGGCAATGCCTTTCCCTTGTTCGTGACGTCAGTAGAAAAGCCAGACAAAAAAGGCGAATTCTCCACTACAACAGCTTGCGTCAACTGGATGAACTTGGGCTGGAAAAATTCCTGGGCTCGCTTTCGCGCAATGGATTCAGAGGCTTTGATTTCTGCATAGAGCCCCTGTCCCTTTTGATCCACCAGACGAACGATTGCCTTCCAAAAAGTCTTTCCTTCCTTGCCGATCAATTGCTTCGTTTCATGGTACACTGGGCGCAGGGCCACCGCCACCATAACCATGTGGGTGTTGCTTTTCGTAATGCGACCCAGAGCCACTTCTTGCAACGACATGTTTCCGGATCGTGGCTGCCAAAGTTCCGTCAATAAGTTCACGCAGCGACAAGACAAAGCAGGAAACGATAAATTCAGATTCAATTTGGACCAAAATTATTGCAAGGGCTGAAGCCAACGCAGCAGCTGTGCCAAGACAATCCAGCGTCTCCGATTACAAACAGCTACGACAGCAATGCACTTTTCCAGCTGCGAAATTCAAAAAAATGAGGCTGCTCGTCAACTCGGAGAAGCGTCTCCCGACACGGACAGTCCCATCCGTCAGAAGACTTTTGGTCAACCGAACTGGACATGATCAAGTATCATCGCCCTTTAACATAGAAAGGAAGCAACAAAGGTCTTTGTTGCCGTAAGGCTCAAACAGCCGGAGGCCAATGCGGCGGGCGCAATATGTCGCCACTGCGTGCGTGTTGACGGGGATGTTTGACTCCCTGTGCCCATGGTGCTCAATAATTTCCAATCAGCCTCCGACTGATCGGAATGCAGCAACTCCAAAGCAAACATGAGCGCCCTCAGGGCACATACATCCGTTCTGTACTTCAACGCAACAATCCTGTGGCCATTTTCACCCGTCTGTTGCACAGCATTATCCAACTGTGTCTTCGCAGGCTTTCCATCCTTTTCGAAGTCCATGCTTTTGCGCGGGCCCTTTCGAAACGACACGTAGTGCACACAAGCTTCATTTGGGCAGGCCCTGCTTTTATCTTTCACGCAGTGCAGGTGGACAGGCAGGACTCACAGCTCGCCCCATGGATGCGCGATATGGTTTGCTCGATCTGTTGTGAGATAAAGTCACCAAAGCGTAGTCGCAAGCATATAGCGATACCATTTTATGGCCCATATATTTGCACTTTGATTCTTTCACCCCCTCCACTCTGACGGGAAGTCCCTGTTAAGAGTGTAGAGTTATTCGCAAGGACCTGAAAATATATAGATTGCTTCACGTACAGTGCAAGGGTGGTGTCAGCAGAATCCCAAGCGATCGCCCGGGTTGAGCGTATCTTCGGAGCCGTACGACAAGCGCCACGCAAATGTAATGAAATGCAAAACAGAACAGATGCATGTACGAACCTGTTTCAATGAGAACATAAAGTTTCTTCAACATAGAAAGCATCACACTGCACACAAAAAGTGGCTGACTGCTATGTTTTTTCCTTTTCTCCGAAGAGCAGTTGGCACGACCCCACACCCCACGGACGGACAGCTCCCACTGCGAAGGACGCGGTCATAATGTGTCTCAACGGGACGGCTCAAGAAACATACACTTTTGGTAATTCCACTGTGCCCAGAGCAAGCAAAATGGCAGCCTCACATCCTTGCTTCGACATCGTGAGACTATCTTTGCATCTCTGTAGTTCAATCCACTGTTTCGCAAGCTGGATGCCAGCAGCAGTCAGAGCATCGCACTGCGCGTGCAGTCAAGGTATCGGCCAAGCCTCACATATCCCAACATTTCTCACATATTGCAGTCCTCTTGAAAGAGGCCTTGCCGGCTTCGGTTTCAAAAAGCTGTTGTGGATCAATGCAGGCGCCTGCCGCAAGGTGCCGGCCCACCAAGAAGATCTCATTCTACCGCTCTTTGACACGATCCAACAAAGGCTGTCGCAATGTTCCGACTTCAGATGCCTGCTCCATGGCTTTGAATACGTTCCTGGAGAAGCAGAAGACAAGCTAGGGCATTTAAGAGCAAAGAGGCTACAAATGTCAGCGAATTGTGTATTATCAACTCAGGAAACTCTGGGCCACAGGAAGGGGAAACAACCACAGAGGCAAGGGCCAAGGAAAGGGTGAAACTCGCGTTTAGTCAATCTTTTTTTCCAAGACATCACACATAGCACAAGTACAGCAAGAATACATAAGAACACTGTCCAAGGTCAAAAGTAGGTCGCTTAAAACGAAATGGGCTCGCCAGTGAAGGCGGAGCTGCTCAAATAGTGTGGCCATGGCTGTGTCCATGAAAATTTAAAGTTCTTTCCCTATTCTATGGAAACTGTTCATACAACATTGTGATCATATACCTTCTTGACGGCGTGTCAGCTTGAGAGAATGTTGGATGTCATTTACAAAAGCATTGCGGTACCGAGACTTTATATACATATATATCGATATGTTCATACGAAATGGTCTTAGTGTTTGCCTTTCCGGGCATTTTGGTACGGAGCTTCTTTTGCAGACTTACATGGTAATTTTCGTATGAGAATGAGATCATACGCATCGTTCACGGTCACGGCATGTTGGTACCATGTGCATTCACATCATGGATGCCTTCACGGTAGGTTGGCGCCGAGCTTTTGTTTCATACTTTCATGGTATCTTGCGTATAAATATGACGTCATGTGCTTTATTCACGGTATGTAGGTACTGAAGTTTTTTGAATATGAACTTGAACTTTGTATACACATATGACATCATACTGAGTTGATCCTCTCGAAACTTGATCGTTTCTTTACATTTGCGCACGTTGTCTGAGGGTCGCTGTTGCCGTGATGTCTATTGAGCTTTTTCAATGAAAATTGACATCGTAACTGCGCTAGTCCCAGAGGCTTAGAAGTTCGCTATTTTTTTCGGCGGCAGTGGATTTTCTCGCCATTCTGTGTCTCTTGCAGAGCTTGCTCCTTGAGTCGTTTGCTCTCAGGTCACCCTTGCGTCCATTTCGTGCGGACTTCAGTGTGGAATGGACGTTCTTCAGTTTGGTTCGAACCTCTTCAGCGTTGTGCTTGCACAGCGAGAAATGCGCCAAGGTTGGCGCTCCTGACCCACAACGTTGCGCTGCCGTTGCATCTGCGCATCTACGTCAACGCACCCTCACCTCTGTACATTTACATCTTCACACGCTCACATCTGCAGATCTACCTCTCTACCTCCACACACCCACACATCTGCACATCTATATCACTTGCGCATCCACACTGTCACTCCTTCACATCCGCCCTCTCTTTCTCTCTTTCTACATATCTTTTCTCTTAATATTCTACAGCTAATTTCTTCGCAACTTCTTACTCAATAACAGATTCTATAAAGAAGTCATGGCTCGTGGACAACTCGATTTTAACTATTTCCTTACTCGGAATCGCTCTCGGGCCGACCGTCGTCTAGTTCTTGTCTCCTTGTTCATCGCTCGCGCTTTTCCTTTCCAATTGTGATGGCAAGTCATTGTCATTGAGTGCGCGCGTAAAGAACATCAGTGGTGGCTGCAGTGAAAGCGCTTCGCTTGTGTCTGTGGGTGATGGATTAAGCTCACTGGAGTGAAACCATGTGGCGGTTTCTATCTTACCCCTTCCGGCGCAGGAAACTGCTAGCCGCATCAGTGACTTGGGATTGTCTATGGTAGCGGAGGCTGTCTTGGAACTGTGTTCGTCTTTGCAGTGCCCCCGCACCCAGCGGCGCAGGAACATGGATCTCATGGGTGCGTTGCAGAGACGACCCGCAAAGAGGAGTCGGGCCACGATAGCATCTGTACACGTGTAGAGGGCTGCTGCAAAGAGCAACGGGTCAACTTCGATGGTGGTTGTGCGCTCAAAGCAGCTATCGCACACATCTCCACATGTCCACAAACGCAGAAAGATTCCTGATCCACTCTGTATTGCCGCGCTCCTCCTCAGCCAATTTCAGAGCGTTGCAGCTGCTCGCAGGGCTGGCGACAAAGAGGAGGAGGCGCCTGCCTGCTTGCACTAGTGCTTCGCTCCAAATTCCATGTTGGGGCGGCCCCGCTTTCATAGATCGAGCAGGGACGAGGATTAAATCTGCACTCGTTGTTGCGTGGTAGCCACTGCCAGCAGGTGGTGGCAAGCGTGCTTGCTGTGACATACCAGCCAGGCTCTTGGGCCGTGTGGTACATGTGTATGGCAAAGCTATTTTCGCAACTCTTGTGATGTGAACACGATGTTGACGCATGCGCTTCTCTTGCCAGCCGCCGCTTGGATAACGGCCGCTTGATGAGCGAGCCGTCGCTTGGATAACAGCTTGATGAAGCAGCCGTGTGGTCCATGTGGATCGGCCACGCGCAATAAGGGCTGCAGCCCAGTGACGCCGACCGCAGGAAATGAGGTGCTGAGCCACAAAAGCAGGCTGGGACCAACCGTGGTCGTTGTGTTTTTGATTTTTCTTGCAACTATTGGTAGAGCTCCCAAACCCTTCTTGTTTGAATTCTTGTTTGAAGTCTTTCTCTCTATATAGACATATATATATATATAGTTTTTTTTTTTGAAACGTGTTTTTTGATTCCAACTCGTTTCTTGCAACTTCTAATGTTCAAGAAAAGTATTCATTCATTTAAGGTAGGCAGGGTCGGTGATGAAGAATTGTTTGATGTGAGTCATTTCAATCACACTCCCTGAAACTTGTGGTGGCAGTGGCATTCTCACAAATGGGCGCAGTGTCTCTGCAGGAGCCCCTTTTGAGATTTCTTTGCACCATTGCCATGGAGGACCTGGCACGTTTGCACGCCGCAGAGCAGGATAAGCTCACGGCCTGTTGCACTTCAGTGGGCAACTGTTCTGCGATTTTGCCTTTTCTTCACACCCTATGACGCGGCCTTTGCAGAAGCCAGCCGTGGCTGACGGATGGGAGCTTGCTCGGCGCGAAAGCGAGCTTGGTCTTCGGCGAAGCGCCCGACTGCATGTGGTGCAGCGCCGGCCCATGAGCAGGAGTACTTGGCCGCGATTGGAGAAGTTGCGTGCTCGAGACTTGTCGTCGCCAGGGTTTTGGCTTTGCCAGCATGTACTTCGATGACTTGACTGTCCAGGACTTGGGTAGCATGAAAGGGTCAGCTCAGCATTTCATTACCAACTTGGCCACTTACATGGGACCCCATTCCAGGCGAGCGGCGTCGGACGCAGCCAAACAGCATTGTTGCTGACCTGGTTAACACGCCAGAAGGGAGCGAATGAGGTCGAAGGCTTGAAGAATCCCATCCGCATGTTCAGAGGAGTATTGACGCTCCTTCAGGGTGTTCACGCCTGCTCGCCCAAGCAACCGAAAAGATCAGATTTGGCAGTGAGTCCATGTGGAAGCCGTTGGGCCTGGGTAGCCTATCCATCAGGTCAGTGACCTTTGTCAGCAAGCGGTCCGGGCCCAAAGCTCATGTGACACGAACCGACGTCGTGCCACGAAAATCACACTGGCTCTGCATCTCTTGGTGCTTCTCAGAGTTCTGCTGCTGGCTTCCTCTTTGTGAGCTTTGGTGAGAACGCGCGGCCTACAGCTCCTTGATCTATGGTGTAAGCACCCAACCAAAATAGCATAGCGTAGCTTGAATTGTTGACGGTGTATCATCTACACCGCCAGTCAGGCTCGCTCCTGCCAGGGCCTATGGTTTGTGGACAACATCGCTGCGTTGATGTCCCTGGCGCAAAAACGTAGCAAGAACCCATGGTTTTCGAGTTCGCCGCGTACCAGTTCCCTTACCCAAGATACTTCTGAATGCTTTGGGTCAGTTCTCAGTGCATTGGAATCAGATACTCTGAAAGGGTATTTACCTGTGGTACATGTGGCGTGGGCCGCCGTGGCTGGGCCACACAAACCAAACAAAGCACTTTCAGATTCGAACGATCCAAAGTCTGCGGAAAAAAGAATGCTGGTCCGTATCTTGACCTGAGTGCTTACAGCCAAATAACCTAATGTTCCTAAGGTGTTTTGCTTTGAGGGCCAAAACATGTGGTTGGCTAGGCGCACTGGTAACTGGCAATTTGCGCTGCATCTTGATGGCAGGGCCAGACTGAATGAAGTGGCGCATATTGTGGAAACAACTGCAGAAGATGTGTCAGACTGCAACAACGACAGTTGGGCACCTGCATGGGATGGAGGAGCAAAGGCTGGAAGAGTTCTGCTGGCGACCAGGGCGTTGTGGCAAGAAGCGTGGCTGCAACGTTTTGTGCGCAAGTGCATCCGGATTTTTTGAAGTCGAGGCCTCCCTTGTGCTCGCAGCTTGTGAAGTCACGGCATTGACAGCAAAGCGCCATGGCCCACGGGCATTGCGCATGATAAAAAACTTCAACGTTGTGCTTCCGACTGCGTGAACTGGACGAACAAACTCAAGATGTGAAGGATTCGCTGCGGCGAGCAGCCTGTCCGCAATTTTTTTTGTCAACCCCCAACTACAATGCCAGGTCTTTTTCAATACCTGTCACGTGGTTAGCTTTGTGCGCAGGACCAGCTTGTGCAATTGCGCCATCAAACCGCAAAGAACGCAGCAGGGAGTTGAAGTTGCGGCATCGACATTGAAGCACCATGGGCATTGCATATGAGAAGAGGAGTGCGTTTGCACGCTTTTGTTTGTGCACATCCCCAACTAGAATGTTGTTTTCCAGACCTCTCACGAGGCCAAATGTGCGATCAAACTGCAAGATCGCAGGGACTTGAAGTTGCGGCATCAACATTGACGCACCATGGGCATT
>CAXAMN010016736.1:0-44636 GCA_963970005.1 Durusdinium trenchii | reverse complement strand
AGGAGGCCAACTTTGTGCCGGCAAGTTTGTGCAAATGTGCCATCACGCGGCGAAGATCACAGCAGGGACTTGAAGTTGCGGCATCAAGTTGAAGCGCCATGGGCATTGCATATGAGAAGAGTCGCGTGTTTGCAAAATGTCGTTTGTTTGCATCCTTATAACTACCGTTTGTTGTCAAAACCCTTGACGAGGCTTGCTTCGTGCGCGCGGCATGAACATCAAAACGCCACGGGCTTTGTGTATGATAAGGGCTCCAGCCCAGTGCCGCTGACCACAGGAGACGAAGGAACAAAGTTGTGAAGGATTCTGCCGGCAAACAAGAAAGCTCTGGTTGGTAGCGTGGCTGCAATTTCATTGTCCATCGCCAGTTTTGTCAAAACCTCTGACGAGGCTGCTTTTGCGCCCGCAGATGAACTCACATGGAGACAAAAGCTGGGAATGTGTGCCGTGTCTTGGTAGGCACGTCAAATCACATGAAGTGCTGTGTCCATGCTGTTTTTCTGCAAACTTGCGCAGCAACTTTCGAAGTGCGAAGATTACAGCGGAGAACCTGAACTTACGACATCATCGTCCAAGCACCGTGGGCTCTGCATTTTGCTGTTCGACTCGATTTCATCAGTGGGGCGCTATGTGCCGCAAGAGACTTCGAGGATCATGCGTGCATTCATGTCGACTGTTGATGAATTAAGCCCCCCAATATGGAGATGTAAGCCATTCTGGTAGCGGGGTTTAGTAGTCAGCTGTTTTTATGCATTTATATTTTTAATTCTTTATCTATATATATAATCGCTTATGACGGTGCCCCGGCAGGTTTGTGCTACCAGAGTTATGGGAAACAGTTCCATCTCTGTCATTTCAGGACCTCGCAGTCTGAGTGACCTATAGAACAGGCCTATAGAAGTGACCGAAAGATCACTGCGCCTATTGAAGTGTCATTTCAGCCTATAGAAGTGACCTTCTAGTCCTGGAATCTCAAGAACAGGTGCTTTTCACCACCCACCAAACTCCGTCCGCGGGTGGGACACCAAGGTCCGTGCACGGCACACCGCCACACGCGTCCGAAGTCACGTCCGGGGTCCCGGACTTCGTGGGTCGGTCGAGCTGAAAAGGGCGCGAAGAGCCGAAGGCGGTGCATGGGGCAACATCCTTCATGTGACAAAAACTGGTGGTTTGAGGGGCAGGAGGGGTGGTTTGAGGGCGCGTTGCGCGTGGACTGATCTTTTTCGATCGTGACATGTGTGGGCGCAAGCTTCCCAGCGTGTTCCCTGCTAAGTAACAGTCCGGTGAAAGATTGTCACGGTTTTTGAGAAAGATCTGAATCGCCATCATCCACTGGGCCCTGGTAATGGGAGATACCTAACCTCTAAGGTATCTGGTGCTTCTGGTGGGGAATGCACTGAATACACCTACTTGCTATGCCGAGGATCGGATGCTCACCTGCCAGAGTTTGAGAATCACTGAGAGAGTCTGGCCTTGGAGATGTCAAGTTCCCAGCCGTTTGCCTGTGTTTCCTTATGCGATTGGCGTTTTTCATCCAGGCCATGGACAGGCCGAGACGCGTGTTCCGATCACACACAGAGATGGACAGACCTGATGGGTTTTGGTTAAAGCTGGCTGGAGTGCTTGGATGCTAAGCATCTGCTTAGGCCTAGGATGTGAAGATAAGGTGCGACTGGGAACCTCTTTTTCCTTGGAGAAAGGGTTGATACAGGGGTCAAAAGCCTGCAATCGTTGTTGAAACTTAATACTCTGTGGGTTGTTTCAGTGGTCTGCCAGTTCACCAATGATGTTTTTGTTTTTATGTGTTTTCATTGGATTTGGTGAACTCGGAGACAGGTGATCTATCAGCTTTTAGTGGATTGTCTACCAGTTGTTTTATGGAAACTCGGTTTGGAGTTTGGAGAGCCAAATAAACATCATGATATGTATGGGTCAAAGTGCCAGGGGACATTGATAGGCGATTGCTGTGTTTCTTCCTCCCCACTACTGTTTCCAGTCCAATCAAGTCAAGGAAGAGGTTCCCCTGACGTGTCTCGTCTTCTGGAGAGACCATGCAAGAAATTCAGTGCGTCACTGCGATGCCAAGATCTTCAGGACAGGAGTGACGACCTTCCGTTCACAGTGCGGTGTGAGGTCCTACGGACTGTTGCGCTGCGGTGTTTTAGGCACGTGCGCTGAACAACACATGCTCGCCCTCTGAGTTCGGACCCGACGATCCCATTCCCAGCAACCCGAAGACCCGAAAGGACCCGAAAGACCTCTTCTCCTTTTTTCTGGGGTTTCTCTAGCATCGACCGAATGGGGGCAGAACAGAAAAAAAGGGCACTTCAAGCCTGCAAGGGGTTGTTAAGCTCCTGGAGATCATTATGAGATCTTTGCTCTTTCTTTAGGCTGGGGCAACTAGTGCCCGTGCCCTCGCTCAGAAGCAGTGCGCGCGCGCCTGCGTGGCAAAACGAGTGCGATCATTCTCGGGTTTTGGCCGGGGACGAAGATTGGGAAACGGATTGAGACCACCGGCTTCGCTGGGAAACTGAAGCATCAACAATCTGATCCACCTTTGTTAGGCATTACATTGATGGCATAGCCTTCCTTCCTTCCTTCCTTCCCAGTGCTGGCATGTCGGTGAGTTGGAAGGGGTAGGCAGGGTGGATTCGTCGAAATGCCGGACTCCGATGGACCGCATGCTTGATTGGGATAGGGCCAAGCCGCCACGGCCCGTCACGGGGTGGTCCAAGACGCTGCAGGGACAGGGGGAGGTCTCTATCCAGGAAGCTGGAATTGGTTTCATGGTTGCACCGATGGGAGGGTGACCCTATGAATCTCCAGTGAAGTCCGATCTTCGATTCTATATTGTGTGCATCAGTGGAGCTTCAGCGTGAACTCATTCCTGTTCGGATCACCTCATCGGACCCCTTTTTGGGACCTGAATCAGTTCGAGCAGTTCGTGACCTTAAGACCAGTGAGTGCCTCAAACTCTCCATACAAGGGGACCCTTGGTTGCTCATCCGTTCATACTTCGATCCGGTTTGAGTCCAGCGCCCGTAGACCGGACGCACGCTGGGTGGCGAATCGAAAGCGATGACGCCGACGGGCCTTTGTCCACGGACACCGATCGAAGCCATTGATTCTTTTCCGTGATTCTGGAGGGTCTCCTTTTTTGGCACCCAAACAAGAAGAAGGATCAATCTTTTTGATGATCAGTGGTCTAACATGGCAAACCCTTTGCTGCAGAAGCCCAACATTCGGTACCCGGTGTTCTCGATTCGGCCTCGTGATTCCCAGGCGAAACTGTGCTTTGGTTGGGTGGAAAATGTTTGACACCTTGTGGACTCGTGCTTGGAAAAGAATCAGGGAATGGATCCTAAGGTATCTCTTGTTGGGGTGTCATTCCCTCATTCCCAACTGAGCACTAGTCAACTTGATGTGAAGCATTTGCTTGTCCGACTGGCTACCACCTGCTATGACTTGAAAGGTTCCCGGTACACTCCCTAAAATCACCATGGTTACGTGGATGGCATGGAAACTTTCGTTCGGATGACCCTTTACTGTCCAAGCTCCAACTTGCTACGACCTGCTAGAACTACCACCAACATCCACCAACCAGGTTTCCACCACATATCCGATATCCTTGTCGGAGCATGCTGTGATCCAACCACTGACCACCACGAATGGGCCCTTTTTATCTCCGCGCGTTCTCGTGTGAAGCACGCGGATCCGGTTTGAATTTGACCAGGCGAGCCCGTGGCAACTGCGGCGTCCACAGGGAGTGCGCATCAGGGCAGCGAAGAGCGAAACGAATGCTGGTCTGGGTCTTGGACTTTGAAGAGATGATCAGCTTATCAATCTCACCGTAATTCACATGTCATGATGATTATTGAGGAAAAAGCCCCGAGCTGTTGTGAAACCATTCAGGGCCTTTCCCCCCAATTCTTTTTGGCTTTTTCGGTGCACTCATGAGTGATTTCAATTGGTTCTCCTTCGACGAAATGCTTGGTTTCGGTATGTTTTTGTGCATTTTTGGGATCGGATCCATCGGAGAAACGGCGCATCTCGGATGGGTTGATGGATGTGGTGGCGTGAAACTTCACCAGAAGGCCGTGAGCACGGCCCAGTGTTTGCTTTGCAAGTGCCTGCAGTTTTTGGCCTCCAAAATCATGCTTTGGGAGTTGCAACTCATACATGGGAACTGCTAGAAGGGGGATCCCAAATTCAAAGTGAATGCGTCGAGACTCAGGGGTTTATGGACTTGTCCTCCATCAGGAAATCTTCGTGACCTACAAAGCTGGAACATCCTTGATAACGCTTGGGAAAGGCAAGCTTTGGTATTTGTGGAATGATAAGGACATTTCACGTGTAGATGTTTGAGAATTACTGGATGTTTGACTAGATGTTAGATTCTGTAGATGCAGACGTTTGAGAGAGGCCCAAGACGTACTGGCCACAACGAAGCAGAATTGTTCCCTTGCCCTGCAGCTGAGGGGGATCAGCAAGGTATTTGAGGGTTTGCCTTGGTATCATTGCCGGAGACCAGTGACTTCATTTGTTGTTGGGGTGCGAGTGAGGGGTAACCGGACATGTCTCACGGATGCAAAGCATAGCAGCATAGAGATCACCATGTTGAGACGAAAGAATGATCGCTGGGCTTCTGACCGATGAAGGAAAACAGGATGGAGGCATTTTGCTTCTCTTATCTGCCAGGCATGCAATTGATATCAGCCATGAAGCATCATGAGGCCTCAATACTCATCAAACACTTACCACTTCTATGCAAGAATGCTTAGTCACTGCTTAGTCACTCCTTTTGGGTGCTCTGCTGATGAAAGCCTTCGTCCTGTGCTGTTGCGCCGCCCCGTGCTTCGGTGAACCTCCCACGGGTCGGTGAAAGGGGGATGAACAAGCCAACGCTCTGGTCTTCCTGAAGCTCCTTTTTTTTCAGGAAGAGCCGATTTGTATCTGAAGCAGACTCCAATGAAGCTCCACGCTCCTTTTTGGTGTTTGCTGCAGGGTGTCTAACGGTGAACAAATCGAAAAGCGATCTGCTCAGGTAAAGTGGATGCCGAGTGACCAGGCTCGAAGTGGCTGTGTTGGGGTCGAGTCCATCGCCCCGGTCGAGCTGGTTACAACGCATGACGCACCACATGAGGGCGGAGACTTTGTGGTTCCCACCCCCCTGGAAGGAGGAAACATGGACCAGTCTATACCCATTGGTTGGGGGAAAGTGGCTTTTGAACTACACACCCAACATGTGTTGCTCAGGTAGATTCACCAAGCGACACTTGCGAGGTCTCGACAGGTGCCGCCACGAGACCACCATAGCAGCTGGTCAGGTCAAAAGGAGTCGTGACTGTCCATGGGTGTTTTGGTATAGGATGTATAGGGGTCGTCTTGCAAACCAAAGTCCTTTATGATCCCCTTCCCTTGTTGGTGCTTGGCCATCTGGCTGTCTTTCTCTCGATCCATCCGTTCAAGAAGGCATCGATTTGGCGCGAACGACCAGGGTTGACCAGGGTCCCATGGCGCACATCGTCTCCGCATCATCTCCGACTGAGACGCTTCACCAGTAAACGAAGCAGTTTGGTCCCTCCGGACGTGTTTTGCTCGGGGTAAACCATCGTTCTCAGGAGATGTGGCACTGCTAAGGATGGGTGGCCAGGAGTCACCAGACGGGGTGGTGTTTCGCCCTAAGTGAGTGGATAATGGGCACCCCTAATATGGATAGGCACCCCTTTTTAATCCTTTCCAAGGCCTTTGTGGTTGAAGCGCTTGCTTCCGGGCCAAGCCAAACGTGAAAGCCAACAAATTATGAAACACTTCTGGGCCGTATGTTTCTGCAGAACGGATCAACTCAAGCCATGAGGATCGATTTGGGCAGCGCCGGGCGTACTGGAGACGTAACTTGCGCTCCCATGGCCTTTTTCGGAAGGAGGATGGCAATGGGTTGGTCCAGTTTTTTGGACCAATTTTTTACCATGAGGGCTAACCCAGACACACACTCATGGATATGCGTACTGACTTGACAGCGGTGCCACACGCCGGCCTAGGGTTCCATTTCCTAAGGGTACAGGTAGGGAAACCTTGAAAGGAAATCGAAGAAAGGAAATCGAAGAAAAAGCCCAAGTTCCAAGGTTCCAAGTTGTAACCACGAAGCGATCGAGCGACAAGGACGACGGAGCGTGCAGAGTCTGCGGATGAAGAACCGCTGCAAAGGCTGGATTCCTTGTTCTAGTTAAAAGCAGGGCCCAAGATGAAGTGTCACAGGTAAAAACTGCAGGTACGTCACTGGACGTCTCCAGTGATATCAGTACCACCACAGAAGCCTCTTCGTTGGACTGTCACTTCTGTGGGGTAGACAGTCCCCCTGCTGTGGAAACAGTAAAAAGGAAAGCTAACAAATCCAAAAGGATCCCTCTGACTCCAAGGGTGACACACACACGCCTCCCCGAAGGGAGGCGGTATTTTAAGCGCCGCACTGAAGTAAGGTGAGACTAGGTGAACTGACGGATCTCTCGGTAAGTCTGGTAGGCTGTCAGGGGGAGTCGAAGTTGACCGATGGCGTCATCATGTAGTCGGGGAGCGACTGTATGGAGAGGTCTGTAGGGAAGAGGAACGGAATCACGGGGGTACTCAGTGGAAAGTCCCAGCGGTCGGACTCGTCGTGAGTTGATGAAATAGAGGACAAGATCTTCAAGGGTGCAAGTGTGTGGAACTTCCCAAACTCGGGAGTCCCCAGTCGAGGGTAAGGCCACCCAGAAGGCAGTGCGTTGCTGGCCTAAGCGGGAGTAGATCACATCTTTGAGGTCGTCGACCGTGTACTCCTTGGTGTTAATCTGATGGCAGTCTAAGGTCACTGTGATGTAGTTCAAAGGTTGATAGACGAGCAAACTAACGTCCAGTTCGAAGCGGACGGTGGAGAGGTCAGGAACCATGTCCAAGGTTTCAAAGGGTTGACGGACTTCTCGCCAGGAAGTGCGAGAGGTAGGGATTGTGTTTGTCAAAGGTTCTGGTACACGAAGGCCGGGGGAGGATATCATCGAGTGAGGTGAAGTACGAAAAGCCAGACAGGGATGGCAGCGAGAAAGTTTAGAGCCAATGGCTGCGGACAGGAGTAGGAGTAGTCACGAGTGGTCAAAGGAGGACAAATACAGGCATTGCATAATCCTGAAGAAGGAAAAAGAAGGAAAGAAACGAGGATCTTTTCAGTCTCGAGCGAAGAGGGTCCTGAGTGCGGGAAGGCGGTAGAGGCATCATCTGGATATTAAGCATGAGGACGATCCGTAGGAAAGGGAGGCTCTAAAGTGTTTTGGGACTCGGTCGATGTAGAATTCAATGACATAGATCCTGAATCGGGTACAGGAATTGGAAGACCAGTGCCAGCGCTGAGAGGATCCAAGGTGGGGACCTGGTCGAGAGGAGCCGATGAGGAAGCAGTGGAATGGCCAGGCTGATCATCTGAGCGGCAAATTTGATTGAGTTCTTCGCGGTATGTAGTGAGGCTGTGAACGACCCCGGTGATAAGTGCATCTTGTTGTTGAGGGGGGAGGCCCTGAAGCATTGGTACCAGAGATACATCGAGATGCTTGAAGTTGTGTAGAAGAGCTTCCACCTGGTACTGAACGTTGAGGTGCTCCAAATTCTCCACGGCCTGTCGTTTTATGCCTCGACGGGGAACAGGGTTGTCATCGAGTTGCTGGGCAGCGGCAAGGTTTGCTTGTTCAGCAGCAATGCGTTCCTCTTCTTGACGAAGAGCATCTTCGTACCGCTGGCATTGGTTCCAAATGTCGAGACTCAGAGTAGCAGAGAGCACAAGTTGCCAGCCCCGGGTGCCCCAAATGCGTGAAAATGTGTTTGGCCAGTGAGAAGCGGGGTGATCATCGATGAAATATCCGGTGGCAGATTTGAAGAATTCAATGTCCTTGTGATCCCAAGGCAACGTCCTGTAGTGGAACCAAGCCCGATAAAACCAATAGCGTTGATCGTGGATTCGACGGCATTTCCACTCCTCAATTGGTTCAGAGACTGGCCAGTCTCCGTGGGTGGAATTGTGGACTTGACGAGTGTAATCATTGAAGTCCTCGTTGTACTGATTCTCGGAGCGAGGGATGCTCAAAAGGAGAGCAGGATCCAAAGGCTCTTGATGAGATAGAGTGTCGTCAGGAGGTGCCTGGGTCGGAGAGGAATCTTCAGAAGGAACACGGACATCTTCTGGTTGAATCTCCATCGTGTCTAGCCAGGGTGGTAAAGGAGCGTGTCCACGTAGAGCCGAGAGGCTGCGGGAAATGAAAAAGTGGAAAAGAGAGGCAGTCCAAGGGCAATGGATGTTGGTACATGACTCCAAGCGTAGAGTTGTTCTTGGAAGCAGTGGGTCGCTGGAGTGAGTGCAAGTGAATTAAAGTGTCCCCTCAGGTAGTCTAAAGGGGCGAGTTGGCCGGGGGGTGGAAGTGGTAGGAGATGGGTCTTGAGGAGGAGATGATGATAGTGGCAAGGACAGGAGAGAATGGCGGTGTGTGGAAAATGATCGCCAGGTCCGACAATGAAGCCCTTGGTGAAGCGTCGAAATGCCTGGACTTCGGCAGAGGACCAACCAGTGTTGTGAGCAGTTTGGCGTTCAGCATGACGGTCCCATTCTTGTTGAAAGAAGTGTTGCCATTCAGTGTGAAGCCGAGAAGGAAGTTGCCATGCATGTAGCCAACGGTCCATCTGGGTGACAGAATGGTTGAGGAAATGGCGTTCATCGGGCCAAACGGTGTCTTGTAGATGGGCCTCTGAGAGCAGCAACCCAGGAAAAAGATCTGAGGCAAAACCAATAATGTGACCGGAATCAGGATGTCGAGGGTAGTCTTGTCGGATCCGGTGGCAGCTGCATTGAGGTGAAGACGATGGGGTCCACTGTCGGAGGAAGGTGCGGAAGTTGAAGAGGTAGTGTTCTAAAGTGCGAGACTTGACCTCGATGATAGGTGAAGCTGGTACTTGTAGAGGTGGGAAGAGGTGGGAGTGGAGTCGTAGGAAACAGCGAAATTGTTGACGACAACGTTGTAGAAATCCGTGAGATAGTTGGAATAGGCGGAGAGTGGCTTGAGTCGGTGGGATCATCAGCTTGCGGAAGCGGAAGATCAGCTTGAGCTGGGCAGCGGCGCGTGAACGCCATGGTTCATCAATGTGAAAATGTTGGGACCAAAGGAGATAGAGAATCTCGTGGGAGGCAGAGTGGCTGCGAAGGACCTGTGATGTGTAGAACTTTTCTTTGGTGTCACTGCCCAATCGATGGAGAAGGTGAAGAACGTCCAGGGTCTTGAGTAGGTGTAGATCCAAAATGCATTCGTGGGCGTGGTGACGTTCAAGTCGACGGTGATGTCGATGAAGTCGTGTCATCCCAATCGGGCCATGGCGAGTGGTAGGGATGTTGTACTGAGGGACATGTAGCCCGTGTCGGCGAAGAAGAGGATTGATCCAGGGATGGTTGAGTTGAGGGCGATATTGTTGTTGGAAAGAGATTTCAGTAGATCGTGTGGTCAAAGAGTCTGAGGTAAGTTGTAAGGGTATAACCGCGTGTTGAAAGAATGTACGGGTCCGTTTCCAGTAGCGTAGGGCAGGTTCATAGTAAGCTGTGATGCCACTGCAAAGTTGTCGGTATTTCCGTTTCCGAGACATCTCACGATCAAAAAGAGAAAGGATGCTGCTGCCAATGTAGTAAGCCTGACGGTGTGGGTGGAAACGAAGGTAAACGACGTTGGAGTGGAAGTAGTCCTGGAGGTAGAGCGGGTGACGAGGTCGAAGACGATGCAGCAATGAAAGAAAAGTTTTGCGACGGGCACCTGCAGGAAGTGTGCGAAAAAGAATGAGGCGGCCAAGTTGACCTTTCAAAAAGACCAAAGGGCGAAGCTCCAGGTAAGTAAGTTCACAATGTGCATCAACCAGAACGAAGAACTGTAGGAAGAGTTGAAGAAGACGAACGGAAACCACAAGAGGACCAGTAGGGAGCAGCCTTGAGAAAAGGTCATGGTCAACAAAGGCCGTCGGGTAGTGTTGTAGAAACCATCAGGCGACGAGGGCGTTGGCCGTGGCCAGCATGCGGATGAGGGCATTCTGTGTGGCGCTCTGAGCCAACTTGGGTTCCCAGCCCCAAGCAATGGCAAGACGGCAGAGATTGGGAAGGTCCAGCTTGTCGGCCTTGAGGGTAGTGAGGATGGATTCAATCTCTTTGGCGATGTCTTCCAATTTAGTCAGGCGAGCCCTGTCCTTGATGTTGGCCTTGATCCACTTGTCGATTTCAGTCTTGGAGGCTTTGGTGGGGGCTTTGTCCTCCAGTACCGGTCGATTGGTGCCGACAATATAGGCGTGGAGAGGATCAGAAGGAACGGCAGGAGGAGTCTTCTCAGGTTCAGGTGTAGCAGTTTTGAAGTGACAATCCAAAGTGCGTCCCGAGCGAGGAGGAGCTGGAGGGGTAATGAGCGGTTTGGACTTCTCCGAGCGTAGCCTTTCACGTTCAGCAGGAGTTTCAGGTTCGGAATGGCTGAGAGCGGGGGAGGAAGGGCGTCCGGTGGCAGCTTTGAGCTTCTCGTTCTCCTTCATCAGTTGTTCCACCTGGTCCTGAAGGGCCTCAGTAGTGTTCTTGGGCATCTGATCTCGTAGATAGTCAAAAACGCGTTCAGCGAGGCGATCCAAGCCCTTGCGTTTCTCATCCCAATCGTCCTTGAGGGATGAGGGGTTCAAGTGACCGATGATGCGGGCGATGTCAACATCAGAGCTCTTGAAGATCTTCCGAGACAGAGAAGACCAAAGGTAGGCCTCATGACGATTCCTGAATCCCTCATATTGAACCAATCTGCCGTTTGCGACAAGCCGTAAAGTCCAGTTCTCCTGTTTCCGACTAAGGACGTCGATGAGGCGTACATCCTCAATGGGTTGATGGTCAATATGAAGATCACGACTCCAAGCTGTAGCAACGACTCGACGAGGCAGAGTCAGTTTGTATTCCTGTTGTCGATCGAGATAGATGTCATCGGGAGTCCAGTCGGATAGCGGTTCTCGAAAGATGTAGTCAAAGAAGGAGTCTCAACCGGAAGTCCCGAAGATTTCCTGCGTGGGGAACGGGAACGGCGAGAGGTGCGACGATCCCGTTTTCCTCGATGTCGATGAGGAGCAGGAGAGCTGCTGGTGGAGCGTCCGCGAGCCATGATCCCAGAAGAGCGGCGATGAAGTCTTGGAGAACATCAAAATACAAAATTGAGAGCTGAAGAATCGGCGACAGGAAAGTTCAAGGTGTGGGTGGTGCAACATGAGAAAGACAGCCGGGGAGAACCTGGACAAAGAGATGGAAGAATGAAAAGGACGAAAAAGCATAGTTTTTTCGAGCGAGCGGGTCATGTTCAAAAATCCTGCGGAGGACTACGTAGAGTCTAAACAGAAGGTCCTGGAGGATGTGGTGATGGGACCTCGTCAGAAGGAGCCGGAGTCGATGTGGGAGGAGTCCTGTGCCGAGTCGCTTGCCAGAGATGACCATGTAGAAGTCCGCGACCATCAAGAGGACGTTGATGAGAGCGATCCAGCGCCGAAGAGAGAGTGGAGGGGGTAGAACCGCGGGAAGAGGTTGTCCATGGGGTAGAGGTAGAGGTGGAGGTATCATGGAGTAGACGCAGAGGATTGGGTGGAGGTGGGGTACGTGAGCGTGATCGAGCAGGTGTAGGTGTCGTACTGGGTGGTGGTGTAGCCGGAGTGGCCGGAGTCGGAGGTGATTCTGGTGGTGAATTGGAGTCGTAGAGGCGGTGTGATTGTCGGCGAGCTAGAAGGGCTTCATCAGCGGCGGTGCCAAGGGCGAAATTGTTCTCTGGAGTGCCTAGGGCTCGAATAAAACCGTTGGGGTTGACACGATAGATGCCAAAGGTGGTGGTGGTGGTGTCCGGAGAAGGTACGACATATTGGAGGAGAGAAACTCCGCGAGCAATCCGACGTTGTTGGATGTTGAACTCATGGACAGCGCGACGTGTCTGGATATAGATGTTCCGAGCCGAGATGGTCTCAAAATGTTGATCAGGTGGCACTTCTTGAGCCATGATTGGGTGAGCGCACAGGGCCTCAGCTGTCCATGCCGCAAGGCAAACCATCCAATGAAGCCATAGAAGTTCAGGTTGTCGATGTGGCTGAGGGCGGATATTGCCAGGTGGCGGACTGACTGGTAGGCGGTAAGGATTGAAGACAGCTTCGCGTGGTGGTGGAGCCATAGAACCAGCCAAAAGACCCGTAGGGGGAGGATCCATGAAGAGCAGGAAGAATCTCGAAGCAGGGCAAAAATCCGAATAACAAATGGCTGCTGCAGGGTAGGAAAAGTAAGGACATCAGGGAGAGAGGAACAGAATGAATGAAAGTCAAAACTCAAAACTCAGCAAAGTTGAAAACCGTTTGTTTTTCGCGCGGGAGAAGGCGAAGTGCTTATAGGAAGAGGGCATCATATGGCCCAAGGTGAGACCTAAGAAGGCGACGAAGTCCTGGATGGAGGTGCGGCCGGACCATAGGGCGGAGGAAATTGAGGTAGTACAGCACCATCAGGAAGCCAGGGTTGGGTCGGTAGAGCATGAGGAGGAAACATGGCAAGACGATGTAGTAGTCGATTTGTCCGAGTCAATTCATCCATTAGGCGTTCTGTGGAAGCATGTAGATCCCGAAGAAGTTGTTCCAAATCAGGAGGTAATCCCGGAGGGAACTCGGTGGTGTATGGCATCTCGTAAAGTACCTCCAAGGAGCGAGAAATCGAGTCGATCAAGGTGCGTCGTGAAATCAGCATATTGATGATGCCAAGGGGAGCTTGCTGAGGATGAGATTCCATGGTAGTCCAAAAGGAAGCTTCCATCAGAAGGGAAGTCGCAGCGAGAGAGAAGATCAAGAGGACCAAACGGCTAACCAAAAGGTGCGGAATGAACTTGAGCCAAGAAAGAAAAGGAGAAAGTAAAGGCAAGTTGGTAATCTGGAACAAGTGCTAGGTCTAGTGCAAAATTGAGGGCAGAAATAGGTGCAGTTGGGAAAGCGTCCTTTTTCTCGTGGGAAGAGAACTCCGTAGGCAGAAAATAGCGACATGTTGTTGCAACGCTGCAGGGAGGATATGGTACTTGTAGAAGAAGATGTCAAAGTAGAAGCTCATAGTGGGATGTCGGAGCGTCGAAGGCCGTAGGAAGTGAGCTCATCTGTCCGAATGAACAGCCCAGCATATTGAACTTGGCCAGTAGAGGACCTGCATTTGTACCTACTGTCAGATCGATTCCTCACAACATCGTAGAAGTGAGATGCGATGGAGTCGCATGGTAGGCCTCCTTGGCGCACAACGTAGTGCTGGAACTGGCGGGAGAAGCACTCTCCAGCCACGAAGTAGCGGCGGCCGCTTGTGCGGCCTCCATGCAGACTTGCCACGTGAAGAGCGCACTGGAGCTCTGGAGTCAATTGATGTGTAATGTCTGAATTGATCCGATTATCGGAATCATGGCTGTGGCCAGGGTAGCAGCACCGGCAGTAGAAGCCCAAGCTGGGGAAGAAGTCCGTAGAATGTGACTTCCCATCGCCTTTCCAGGTGCTAGGGCGAATGATTCCATCGGTAAGAATACCGCGAAGGGAGACGCCGGGGCAGTTGTGAACGAAGGTGTAGGTGGCCTGCGTGTCCTGAAAATAGTCTGTCTTGGGGTACTCCAGCTTGAGGAGCTCATGGATGGTGGTGTCCACTAGTGTGCGAGGCAATGGCTCCGGAGCCTCACATTCCTCCCAGCTGCAAGGTCGGTGAATGTCCTCAATGAGGGATCTGCGGAACTTGTTCACCATGGAGAGGAGAGCGCTCCAGTCTTGAAACTTGTGGTCAAAAATCTCGTACCAAACGTCGGTGGGGCCGGACAAGCGAATGCGAAGCCAAAAAGGTGTAGTCCAAATGAATTTTTGAGGAGCGACCTCAATGGCAACTTCCATTGTCCATGAAGTAGCCCAATTTGCCGGAGTGTTCCAAAGAGGTAAAGTCGGGGCTGTGGCGAGACCAGTCGACTGACAAGCGTGGTGGGGTCTCTGGTCGAGTCGGGCGCCGAGGAGAGTGATGGGTGGAATCTGCCTGATGGGAAGTGGAAGCCCGGGTGGAGAAAAGAGAGATTGAAAGGTCGGTGGGTTCAGCGGCAGCTGGTGCTGGTTCTGGAGCAAGTGCAGGAGTAGTGGAGGGTGCTGAGCCGGTCGGTGAGTGGGGCGGTGGAGCTGTGGGAGTGGAAAAGGTTGGAGGAAAGTAGAATTGGAGAGGAGAGAGAAAAGGATTGAAAGAAGAGTGAAGCATGGCCTGTTGTTGTAGGTGGTGAGCAGCTTGTTGCTGGTGTTGAAATTGAATGCGAAGTTGTCGAAGTTCCTCAGCTTCAGCAGGTGGAAGGGTACTTTGTGGTGGAACTGAAGGAGGTGGTTGAAATGCTTGTGGTGGAGTAGTAGGTCGTGACGCTGATGTGGAAGCAGGATGTGTAGATTGCGGAAGTGGTCGATCACCAGGTCCCGGAAGCAGTACCAAGGGAGGAGCCGAGGCAGGAGGTGAGCCTGGTGTGGCGTGCGAATTGGCGCGTGGTGCTGGTTGGGTGGTGTGTGGTCTGTCGCGGTGGTGAGTTGAATGGCAAGAGCGGGAACGTGTAGGGGGAGGATTGGTGGTGCGGTGGTGTTCCTGGGAAGCGGGTGCGTCATTTGGCTGCCGTTGGCGTGCGCGAGAGTGGTGTCGCCGAGAATGTGAACGGCGACTGTGGCGGGTGTCCCGTCGGGAATGTGATCGGCGTCGACGTTCCCGATGTCGGCGAGAATGAGCAGAACGGCTCCTGTGTGAGCGACGCCGATCATGACGGCGATCGTGGTGGCGATCATGGTGTCGAGACGTCCGTGATGTGCGACGATCGCGTGGGGAGGGCTGTCTGGGACGTGGTCGTTGTCCATACGGATTGAGTGGCTGTGGGCCCGAGGCCCGTGGTTGAGGAAAACGTGGGCGTGGTGCTGGGACACGTGGTGGTGGGAAGAATGGAGTGGTAAGATGTGCAGGTGGAGTGGGAGGGAAAGTTGGAGACTGGTGAGAGGGAAGGTTGGAGGGTGGTGTAGGAGTGGTGTTGTTGTGGTGAGAAGAATCGCCCGTGGTAGATTCAGGCTGTGGTGGTGGATCTGGATTGCCGCGTGCAATTTCTGTGCCAGGAGGTGGATTGACGGATGGTAAAGGAGTGTTCTCGTCCTCGCCATAGTCGGCATCATCATGACGAAGCCCGGTATCTCGGGAGCGAGAGCTGCGGCGAAGATCACGTCGTGAATGAGGACGAGTAGATTCCAAAGATGAACTCGCCATGAGGTCAGAACGCCCGGAGATAGAAGCAAAGGAGAAAGTAACAATAGGAATACACCTCAAATCGTGAGTGCAGTAAAGAACCTGTGATGTGGAAAAATATTGATCACACAGTCTAGAGCCAAGAGGAAGAATGTACTACATCGGATCAAGAAGGAGGTGGAACCAAAAGAATCAAGCAGAGCATCGCTGGCATGGGATCAGTGTCTGCTCAATGTCTTTTTTGATGCGGCCTGTCCAGTTGTAAAGTGAAACCAGAAAGCTAGGATCTAGGCATCCGAGAACGGGAACGGGATCGCGAGCGAATATGAAGACGAGGTCGTGGGACATGGCGAGAAGGCGTAGGGCTAGGAGAGAGAGGCATCCGGGCATCCGTGGTACGTGTCCTAGGAGTGCGCGAGGAAGTCGTAGTCGATCGAGGTGGGGTGTGATCGATGAAGTCTGTGAAATCTGTGCGACCTTCGAGTTCAGCTTCAAGTTGCTGCGGGCTCTGTCGAATGATATGAATGAGGCCAAGGGCGGTAAGGAGCTCGTGGGTGTAGTGGACGGCAGTATGATTGAGACTTGAGACGTAGGGCAAGAAGAAGGGTATTGTCCAAGCCTTCAAGGTGAGCTCGAAGTTGTGGGTTGGTCACCCTAGACATAAACGGAGTCGTTCGAATACTAAGAGGGATCCGGAGCAGTGCGTGGACCTGGGCCAAAAGAACATGTACAAGTAAAAGTTCTCGATATAGCATTCCTTGAGCACGAGGTGGAAGACCATGAATCGGTGCAAGGCCGCAGAGTGGTGTAGATGTCGATGCCATGGCAAGCGGGAATGAAGCAAGAAATGGAAGGGCGAGACGAGCGATCGCTGGAAAGCCGGAGATAGCGTAAGGTAAAAGAATAGAGTGAAGGCAGTGAATATCAAATCCTGTAAAAGAATCAAAAAACAGGAAAAAGAAAGACGAAAACTGAGACCAGAAAGTGTGCAATGAGTGCTTTTCCGCAAACGTAAGTGGTTCGGTAGGTGAAAAATCAGCTAAAACCTAAATCGTCGCGGAGGTGAGCGTGAACGAGAAGGAGAAGGTGATCTCGGCATCCTCGGCAGAGTCGTAGGTGAATCCGAAAAGATGAGGGTGGGAGGAGAAGTTGGAGGGATGGTGGAGATAGGAGCTGTAGTCGTAGTCCCCGTCGTCGTTCCAGGTGGAGAAGGAGGAGAATGAAGGAAAACGAGAGAAGATCTGGGAGTGGGAGAGGTGGTAGGAGCGGATTGCCCGGGAAGATGTGGAATGGCCAAGGCGGAGCATAGTTCGTTGGCATAGACCAAAGTAGTACAGGTAGATCGTCGTATCTGTTCAAGGCAGGTCTCAAGTGCGCGGAGATTGGCACTGAGACGAGGGCAGGTGACCGTGTCCACAACGGATGGAGTGACGGAGTCGAAAGGTCCACGTAGGATCAGAAGGATCAAATGTAGAGAAGAATGTAGATGAAGCAGTTCACGATGAAGTACCTCATGAGCAACAGCGGGTAGACCGGGGGTTGAAGTCACTTCCGTAGATCGAGTGGATGTCGTCGAGGGTGGCAGCGACATGGCAGCGAAGCGACGGATGGAGGCGAGCCCAAATGGAGGGGTGTAGATCATGGGAAAGCTGAGAGCCATGTAAAACCAAGAGTGTAAAATGTGAAGGCAAAGGAATAAATCACGGATCAAGTCGCATGAAACTTGCTGGTAGTAAGAGTGAAGGAAGTTTTTTTGAACTCAAGGTGGAAGAATAAGCGAGAAACTACCTAGAGATTCCTAGGGGTCGAACGAGAGTGAGACCGGGAGCGTGGTGGAGCTGTACTGGATCGATTGATCACCGGCCTGCGTGGACGAAGAGCAGAGGGGGTTCTCGGCGGAGGAATCGTAGATGCGCCCGGAAAGGAACTGGTAGATGGCATACTCCGTGTCGTAGCCGGGCCCCGAGGAGAGGCAGAAATCGTGGGAAAAGAAGGAAGACGAGGGTCAGGAAAGGTCGAGCATCCACGTAATTCAGCGTCCACCTGAGTAGTGTCGCAGTTCAAGGCGTGCATCATCCCAAAGGTGGTAAGAAGTTCGTGAACATAGTGCACTCCGTTGTGGATAGCCTGAGTCGCCTGTCGAATCGCAGAGTCCAGACCTCGGATTTGCAGCTGAATGTGTGGGGAGGTGATGTAGTCCATGAACGAAGGGTTGAGAATGGAGAAACGGGTGCGCAGGAGGGATACGGCAAGAATCAGCAAACCATGTAGATGAAGAATCTCGCGATGTAGGATAGTCTGGGCCCTCATCGTGATGCCGTCCACGGGGTTGAGGCCAACCGGAGAAGGGAACATGGCGGGAGGAGGAGGATCAACTGAAAAACTAAGGCTCCAACAGGTTCCAATGAACCTAGAAACTGGCTTTGACCGCTGTGGTCACCTTGTGCCTTGCCGAAATGGCTGGCTGCTTTGACCGCTGCGGTCACGTAAAGGCATAAGCCAACTTGGAATTCCAAAGATGAGACAAAAATCATCGGACGTACGGCCTAGGCCACCTGCTGTCCGCTGCGGACACGTACATCTCCAGGCAGGGGAGATAACGACGTACACCCGTTCGACGGGTCCACGGGAGGCACTCTGCGGGCTCATCCCGGGTTGGCACGAAGCCAAACACACTCATGGATATGCGTACTGACTTGACAGCGGCGCCACACGCCGGCCTAGGGTTCCATTTCCTAAGGGTACAGGTAGGGAAACCTTGAAAGGAAATCGAAGAAAGGAAATCGAAGAAAAAGCCCAAGTTCCAAGGTTCCAAGTTGTAACCACGAAGCGATCGAGCGACAAGGACGACGGAGCGTGCAGAGTCTGCGGATGAAGAACCGCTGCAAAGGCTGGATTCCTTGTTCTAGTTAAAAGCAGGGCCCAAGATGAAGTGTCACAGGTAAAAACTGCAGGTACGTCACTGGACGTCTCCAGTGATATCAGTACCACCACAGAAGCCTCTTCGTTGGACTGTCACTTCTGTGGGGTAGACAGTCCCCCCTGCTGTGGAAACAGTAAAAAGGAAAGCTAACAAATCCAAAAGGATCCCTCTGACTCCAAGGGTGACACACACACAACGACCGCTGGTTGCCTGGAAAGGGCGGAACCTTTGCATGCCCACACCACGCTGCCCACTGCGCCCGACTCTGCGAACCCTTGGGCCGCGAACCCTTGTCGTGTTGGAAGGAAAGCTAGCAGACTCTGCTATGCAATTGGACGGAGCTGGTTAGAGAAGGGCTTGGAAAGATGTCACGATGTTTGATTGAAGACCACAATACATATGGCAATGCCAGTCGTGGCCACTGGATGTTTGTCTTCTTTGTTTGTATCAAAGAAGTTCTTCAAGAAGTTATATATCTCTATATGTATGCATATTTACACATACCACCTACTATCTATGCCATGTTATTTTGGGTTCATCTCATATCACATTCCTTTCTTCGTGCATCTCCTCAAGTGAAGTGACACTTTCTTCGCTGTCGGTCCCCTCACCCGTGAGGCGCTTCCGCGGCCCTCGGTCCAACAGCGGCCGCCCGCCGCGAGTCGGCCGTGGAGGCCGGATCGAGCCGTGTGGTTCGGTGCCTGTTTCCCAGCTGAGCGTGGTTTGGCTCACCTAGGGAGACCGACACCCGTTCCGACCTTTTGGGCGCCCCATTTTCGGTTCATCGACCAGTGAAATAGACGCGAAACTGGGCTCCAGCATCGAAGGTGGGCTGGAATCAACGAAGTTCGATGAAGTAGCACGTAGACGGATGACATTGGTTGAGTGCTCGCCTCCAGAGCTCTTTCGGTTCACCACGACAGACAGCGTGTCATCCGAAGCATTGAGTGAGAATGGTCATCCGAACCATTCGGAAAGAGAAGGAGAACCTTCCTTATCAAAGGCAGAATGTCGTGGGCTTCTTCTGTGTGGCGAAAGTGGGCGACAGCGAGCTATTTGGGGTCATCAAAGCGGAGAAGCGAGATGACAATGGGAAGAAGATTGCATACCAGGTGGAGCTGTATGCGATCCCAAAGCCGAAGCTCTGCTGCACGTGATAGCTGCTAGATAGATGTGATAATTCAAGGTGCTGGGCATGCTGGTGACGAGGTAGACGGTGAAGCACTGAATTGGTTTTCGCCCTGTGATCACACTGAATAGGTTTGTTGCTATGTTGCTTTTGTCGTTCTTGCCGTGTTTTGTAAACTAAGACTTAGTACGAAATCCACCCAGACTGGAATTACGCCAGCATAGACCCCAGATAGCATTCAAGCTGTCGCGGCTTCTTCGCTCGCGTTTCGCGGCAGCACCCTGCAGCGGCACCAAGCGCACACAGCAGCGCCCAACCCATGCTCCCAAGTGCACACAGCAACGACACCCTGCAGCAGCACCAGCGCCCAAGCTCCCAAGTGCACACAGCAGCGGCGCCCTGCAGCGGCGCCAGCGCCCAAGCGCACACAGCAGCGGCAACCTGCAGGGGCGCCAGCACTCAACCCACGCTCCCAAGTGCAGACAGCAGCCGCACCCAAGCAGCACCCTAGCGGCCCCAGGGCCACCAGCGCCCAAGCTCCCAAGTGCACACAGCAGCGGTGCCCTCCAGCGATACCAGCACCCAGGCTCGAAAGCGCAGAGGTGCACCTATACTTGAAGTAGGAACCCCAATAGCTCTCAGTATCTGGGGGGAAAAGCAAAAAGCCTTTGCCAAACTTTCTTGCCCAGGAAGGTCATCGCAGCCTCTGATGTCAAGCACTCCAAAGGAAGTGGCTTTGAGAAAGCTAGGGAGAAGCTGGAGGCGAAAGCTGAAAGCCGCGAACTGAAGCGCCCAGATTCGTTGCTCGTTAAAAACTGGAAGATGTACAGAGAATACTGTAGGGACGGCTGTGAGGCCAAGTTCTTTGGTGGCTTCACCAAGTGAAGTCCAGGTCATTGCTTTCAAGCGAAGGGGGATTCGCTTTGGCAAGGGGCTGGAAAGACACGGTTAGCAGCACGGGTGGAGGGAAGAGAGATCTCAACTGGCTGAAAACGGGCACGGCTATGTGGTTCCACATCTAGAATCTAGAATCTAGACAAAGCACAGCGAACTCATGCGAACCCCATGTTCATCCTGGAGGGGGGTAGGTCAGTTTAGGCTCAGTTTAAGTTCTATTCTATGTTCCTTCGGGGGGGCAGGTGTGGGGTGTTTTTTGGTCAGTCAGAAGCACTGCTTTTCAAGATCGCCCGTGTAGTTTCCCAGCTTTCATCCGACTGCAACTGCAACCCCAAAAACGGCAAACACATTCACCGGCTTCGGCCCGTCTGCCGCACCGCGTTCACGGCGGCCGCGAGGACGCGCCTGTTGGCCGGAGGGCTCGACGGCAGGCGAGAGCACCGCCGTTGAAGCTTCAGAGTTTGCTTTGGAAGGGGGAAAGTAGCTGAACTTTTGAAACCACCAACACTCACCGAAGAACATCCAAGCCGAGAAACATATGAGATTGATCGACTTGTTCTTTTTCTTGGTTTATTTGGAGTGACGTGGGAACAATGGGTGAACACGAACATCTCTGTGTAATTGGGTCTTTTGAGCTAGAGGCTTTGTCGTTTGGTCATACGTGTTTTTTTCTTACCATTATCAGATGTTCAGAGCCAAATAACGAGGATTGCGGGTGGGCAAGGGCCTTGACAAGGTGTCCAGGATTTTGTTTGTTTCGCGCTCTGGTTTCTGGCATGATGCGGAACGGGATTGTGTTCTCAAATGGGTCAAAACAAGATGTCATGATGTCAATATGTTTTCTCCTGACATGGCAGATGTGCTGATGAAGAGTATTGGATGTGTCAATCAGCAGTTTCGGCTTCAGAGATCTCAAAGCTTCTTGGCACGCCACCATGAAGTTCCAGAGCTTCTCCGAAGCGACAGAAGTTGGCTTATACTGCTGGAATCCCGAGGTGGGGCTCTGGTACCGGACCGGCTCTTCTTCGGCTCAAGACCGTGTCCTTTTTGCTGTTTGGACCCATGTGAGTGTCTTTGGTGGGGGTATGGGAGCGTTTTCAATCAAGGGAGCGCACTGTCAAAAATCAGAAACTGCAGCAGTTTTACAAGACAGGCTGAATTCATCTTCATTTAGCGATTGTGACCCTTCACCGACCTTCATTCACAGTCTACTGTAGACTGTAGACTTTGGAGCTTTTTCGGCATATCAGAAGGGTTCGTCGCCCAACTTGGCCTTCGTTCCAGGGCGGACGGCAAAAGCGCTTCAAAGATGTCACCGTGGAAGACATTCAGCGAGGCGGACGGGGTGACGGGGGTGCGGATGGGCGCGGGTCAATCCAAAGAAATTGGATGGAATGGGAAAGTTCTTCGACGAGCCAACGCAAATAGTAACACTTCTTAGCTTTTGAGGTTATTGGCAGTTATGGGTTCTTTTCTGATCTTGTTTGTGTTGTACTCCCAAGCTTTGACTTGGTAATATGTTGGTCACCCTCCATTAACTTAGTTGAAAGGACACAGCAGTGGAGGTTGTTTTTATGTCGGCAATGAAACTTCAACTAAAGACTCCGTTGTAGACAAAAACAATTCTTGCACACACTGGTAGAACATGGTAGTTTGACCTGGATTATGATCTGCTCGATTTGGCTCAATAATCCTGACCGAAAAACCGGCAGATTTGTTTGTGAGCAGCCCCGGCAAAACTTGTTGTGTGCCCAAACCACATGAATGGTGTATGTGGTGTTAAGCTTGATTTGCAATGCTAATGCTGACAACATAGCCAGTCTTGCAACCGGCGTCCACGGCAGCGGTGTAACCAAAGTTTGCTCCTCTTTATGGACAGACGTCTTGTCTCTCGTTGCTAGTTTTTTGGCCAACATGAAATACGTCGATTTCATTCAATTTCAACATCGTCTCCTTCACAAGAAACTGATCTTGCAAAACTTTTTTGTGCCAGCAATTCACGCTTTCTGTGCCAGCAATCTCTTCGTCCTGCGTCCCGCCAGGCTTGCAAACACCGACCGAGCCTCCCAAGCTTCAACTGGATAGGGTGAGATGTCCCCTGACTCTTGGCGCAATCCTGGGCAGGGGGAGAAGAGAATGGGAGAATTGTTTGGTTTGAACAGACCCACACACACATCACATACGTCAAGAGAAGCGACGATGAATGCCATGAACTTTCTTGGAAAGGCTCGGTAAGTCGGAACAGGGCTGAACAATCCAATCTAGAGGCAGGTGCTTTGAAGACCAGTGACTTGATTGTTGTTTCACGCGTAATGCATAGCAGCAGTTTGGGATTCTTCAATGTTTCGTGACAAACACAAGCATGATCCAGGAGATTCCCTGTTCCTTCAAGGAACAACAGGTTTTCTGGCAGCACATATACAAGGGCACTATCAAGAGCTCCATTTGGGACTTGAGGAGATTTTTAAGGCTATCACCATCATTGGGGGTGTCTTTTTGCAGTTGACCCACATGGCATCAACATGAACATCATGCAAATTCATTGTTTCATTCGGCGAACCCACAGGGTCCCGTTTTGCTTGTGGCCCGCCGACCTGGCCCAGTGGGATGTAATCCAAGTGCGCGACACAAAACCTGTACCAACCAACCAGTACTTGCAGGTGTTCGGCCAGCGCTTCAACTTGCCAGTGCATCCGTTGGCAGTCGGGGCAGCGTGTTGCAGGACCTTTCTGCAGCCGGAGCGCTGCTATGGCCCAAGCGCCCTGAACATGTTCCCGCACGACCCCGGCTATGTGGTGTCCCTGTATATGGCGAAGGAACCCCGGACGTTGAATCCAGAAAATGGGTTTGGGCCGGCCTTGGCATAAAAACATGACGATTCAATAAGTCAAACATCATTTGCCTTGAGATATATATATATATAATGACTTTCAAGTAGTGAATGGAGAATGTGGAAGATGCTATGGGCTGCTGGAGGAATGACGCATGAAGTAGGCCAGTGTGGTTCCCAGCTGTTTGGAGCAATGAAAGCACATGAGGAATTTGCAAGAAAAGGGGCCTTATTGGGATTTACCCACAGAAAATGGTACAAACGAGGAATACTGGTGCCCCAACAAATATGTCAGCCTGACAGGAGTTTTTGATTTAAAACCTGTACCAATTGAACTGGATCCTGCTAAGGCGAGTCTGACCATGCTCCTGCTAAGCTGGTTCGCAGATGGTTTCTGTCCAATTCCGCATTCACCGACAAACTGAGGTTCTGGGTCACCCACCCGGTGAGCAGTTTATTCTACTGTATCACGTTGTCTGTTTGCAGTGGCTTTGAAGAACCCCAAGACTTGTTATTAGGGCAGTTTTGCAGCGAATTCAGCACTGAACAACACCTGGGTAGACCTTCACAAAGAGACACCGGCACATAAGAAGGCCTCACAGTGTCTTCGGTTCTGCGGAAAAAGACCGATGTCTTTGGCACTGCCGGAGGAAATGGGTGTTGATTTGGACTCAGTCGACTTCTTACTCGGTGGATCAAGCTTGAACATCATGGCCACCAAGCGGATCGAAGCAGGTGACAAGTACCTTTGGCTTGTGAATGCTTGTGATATATTTCGCGTCAGGAGTGGTTCTAAAAGAAACTCTTAGATGAACTACACATCCAGTGGGCAAAGCCACACGTGTTCCAACCAAGCTCGAAGCTAAAGGAGCTCGAAGGGGCACAAGCTGCACTCCGAACACACCCCGCGTACCAGGTACCTCGTCCAGCGCGTGGGGTCACACGATCATCGTGGCCAAATCCAAGCAGTATCAGCAGAATTATGGGGACATCGGCTTCCAGTTCGAACGCTTGGTCACAGGCGAGCGCCTGGAAGGCCCTCATGATGTGCGGAAGCACGAGCATTTGACAAGGCGGACGATTGTGCCTGGGAATCAATGTGACAGAGCTCCACCGGTTGGCCTCCGTTCACCATGGCACAATGTCAACGTATTGAATGAATCGACAGTCAGACAGTCGGTTCTTCTTCAGACACCAGCCGTTCACCATACCATGTGGTTCGAAACCGAACATGCCAAACGTCTGCAAACCAAGAAAACCAGTACTGAACTCCCCAAGAGTCGGAGTTTGCATGTTTTCTGCTGGTTTCCCTTGGACCCTCGGTCCCACCGTGTCCACCGTGGGTCGCCCGGTCGGTCAGAGGATTCTTGGAACGTCCTCTTTGCGGCGGAGATCGATGCGCTCGACGTGGATGGAGTGGTGGAGGTGAAAAGCGGCAACCCCAGGAACTTTGCGATGAAGGCGCCGGGGATGAAGGTGATTTTAGATGCGTAGCAACCATGGAAACGGCAACGCGGGCTGCAACTTGCGTTGCTGTTTCCGGGCTGTTTCCCGGTCTTTAAGGTGGTAGCCAGGCGTCTATTTGGAGCCATAGCCATCTGAAAACCAAGGCTGCTATAGTGGTCATGAAACCAAGGTGGGAGCCTTTTCGGGAGCTACATGCGGCTTCCTATAATTCTACGATTGCAATGACAGGGCGGGTCACAATCGTCGCCAACAGAAGTTTGCGTGTTTGTTAACAAACAGGTTCGATTCTTGGGAGCTCTAAGTCACCATCTTCCACCATCACACCACAGAAGATCACCACCTTTCTGTTTTGACTTGTGATCACTTGGATGTCGCCCAAAAACAAGACAACCCCAACGGACGGGCTCTGTCACTTCACTCCTCACTGGAGTTGGACGTACAGTACCTACACCTGGAACCCCAACATTCGCCACTAGAACCCCATGACAGTCCCAGTCTGATGTACCTGTTGGAGGGCCCGTCCGGTGCCGTCGCCACACTGGTTGACCGTCTCTTTGGGTCCGAAGGAGGCCGAGCGAAACGAGGCCACGCTCGTAGCTCCGAGTCCACCATGCAAATCTGTTTTGGGGTAAGGTCCTGACCAAAAATTACAGGAGAGAGATTGTTTTGATCTTGAGTACAGCTTCTTTGGAGTGTTCTTTTGGTTCACCATGTTTTCGCAAGCTCTCTCACCCTCATCTTCACCAGGTTCTCTTCCAGATGATCTCCAACGGAAGCAAAAGGCTTGTTCGCGCAGATCGGAGGCAAGATCGCCTGCTTTCCATTGAGCAAAAGAGCTTGGAGAGGCCAGCAACGGAAGTGGCCGGTCACCATGGTTTTGTCGAATTCTGCTCAGCAGAATTTGCAGGAGATCTTTGGTTGGGCAGGGTTTCCGAGTTCTATTTTGTTGGCTGCCGAGAGGAAGATCATGACTACCTTTGGTGCATTTTGAAGAGCTAAAGTCCATGACTGCCTTGCAACCAACGACCTTCGTCGGACTGCAAGTGCCGACAGAAAAACACCTTTGTCCTCCTGGGTGGTAGGACGAATTCAGTTCTGGGAAGGTGGGACTTGATGACAGGGATGTGCTTGATCAAGGAATTTCCCTGGGTTGGATGACACATTTCCGAACTGTGGAAGATGGTCTCAAGGGTGAAAGATGTGAAAGGTTCTGGCGCGTGGATGTTCTTTTTTCCCCTCTCCTTTGCCTGAAACGACACCCATCCTCTGGCCAGGATGTTCCTTGATCACTCTCCGCAAGAGCTTCGAGCTGCAGAAAGCAATATCCTGGAGTGAGATTTGCTGTTGTGAAGGGTCAACGGTGTACAAGGGCACAGGGGCAGCACTCAACAATATCAATAGCATGGATTCACATGTTGTTAAGGGCCTCATTTCATATGTGGCATGAGCTGAGCTGTGGGGTTGCCAGCAAGACTACGAATATTATTAGAGACTTGAGTGCTTTGGCTTGAGGGAAGCGAGGGGAACAGCGAAGACCTTGATGTCCTTGCGATCTTTCTATGCCTCTCAATGTGCTTTGTCTTATATAGTTCTAGGGTCTTTGTTTTTTTGAACCACTCCGATTTGCAGATTTGCAGGAAGTTCTTTCGATGCTGAAACACGAGCTGGGCGAAGGCCTTTGGGAGCTTCAGCACCTCGACACAGCACCGGAGTGGGCCAATGGACCGGTGGGACCGGTGGGATGTCCAGATGCAGATGCGTTCCTGTTCGTTGAAGCGGGCGCCAAGCCCAGGTTCCTCGGAGGGAGGCCGAGCCTCGTCCCAAGCAGGGGCGATTTGCTTCCTTCAGAGGAAGTCTTGAAAGAGCTCCTGGCATAAGGCCAGAGGCGTGGTGGAAGATGAGCTTTGGCTCCAAACCATAGCTGCGATAGCCATAGGCTGCTGTAGGCAGGCTTTTGGGTGGGAAGAGCAGATCGATGGTATAGCTGGTTTAGCTGCCGGGGTGGATTTCTGTGGCATTGTATGTTCATTTCTGTTCGTGATGGCTGGGACTTTGCAGGAGTAAGCTGAGTGGATCTATATCTGAACCTCTGTGTCATGCGTAGTTGGCGATTCGTGCGCAACTGGGTCTGTGGGGGCATGTTGGAGGTCTGACTACGGTTTCAGCGGTGTGATTCATGATGGCTTAGTCCGGAGGCAGTCGCAAAAACGCCGTGAAACCGTACCAATGTGCTGAATTACCAGAAGCTTCTCCATGAAGATCTTGTGAATTCTCCTGTAACTCATCATTGATGTTTGTCCTAACAATGGAACCAACAGGTTTATGAGAACACACTGGTTTGATTTGATTGATCCTTTCTTCATGAAGGGATGAATCAAAGATGGTTGTTTTTTGATGTTTATTTTTTCAGAAGGGGTGGCCATGGGGCCTGGGTAAAACCAAAACCCAGGCCCCATGACCACCCGCTCTCTATTTTTTTGTCATAATCTCTCTCTCACGTCCAAAGTCTTTGTGGAACTTCCCAGCTGGTTTATGTTGCATCTGCCGCTTGTCGCCAGGCCAGGAGGACACATGCGAAGCCTGTTTGAACGTTCCAACAGGACAGCTGTGGACGTTCCAACAGCCAAGTGAAAGGTCAGTTCCATTGACCTCCGGCGGCAAAGCTGAGGGAAGCGAACTGAGTGTCTTAGAGTTGGCTGCCACTCCTCCGGAGTGGGTGTTTTGATATTGGGTGCTTTGATGAGAGGACTGGACAGTGATTCTGGCCCGGATGTGCCAAACTGATTTCGAAGACTCCGCTCAAGGTCCAAGATACTCGACCGGTGTGCCAAAAAGTTGGATTTCCATCCAAGTGAAGGGACAACCCAAACACCCATGACCAACAGGAAGGGGGATAGGAACCGGGAATCTCTTAAGACAGTAGGCGCGTACAGAACAAATGGCCCAGCAAGTGAATAGGTCAAAAGAGGTCGAGACTAGGCAACAGCACCATCGCAGCTCTTCTGGTACACGCCGACGAAACACATCACATGGACCATGGAAGCGGAAAGGACCATTGATTTCTGGGAAACCATCGTCCAGTTCACATTCCTCATTCCATCCAGTGATTCATCCTTCCCTCCGACGCGGTGTTTTCCCGCGAGTCGCGGCATCATCTGGGCTTCTGCCAGCGTCCTCGAGTTTTGGATCTCGTCCGTTCCACGGATGGAACGCGTGGTTCGCCGGGCCGCTGCCCCATCTGAGAGTCCATGAGAGTCCAGCCTTTCAAAACACCTCCCATCACAGCTGGGCCTCACCAAAAAGCACAGCTGGGCCGAAGGCTGAAGGCTGAAGGCTTACTGACACGGCTTAGGCTTAGAACCGAAGTCCAGACATGTGTAAACAAGGACTTGGGGCACCGAAGCAAGCGGCTAGAGGACCACTCGCTCCCTGGCATCTCTGTTTTGCCCACGTGAAGAAATCGACGAGCGGTGAAAAGCCAGTGGCGGAGCCTGCGAAGACTGTGTGTGGTCGAGCAGGGTGGGGTTTTCACCTACCCAGGAAACGTGGATCACCTGAAAGCCTGTTTTTTTGGGTTCACCTACCTTACTAGCAAGAATAGGTGGAAAGCTCGGTTCACATCTATTTTTCAGGGAAATGGCTCGGGAGTCAGTTCAGGATTTGGCTTCTCGGAAGCAATGATTGCAACCCCCAGGCTTGGGCCTGGGCGACCAGTCTGTGTGACCCAAGTTGGGTCCAATTTGACACGTCAAAGGACACATCGGATCACTTGGTAAAATGATGTCAACTGCATCGGGGTTGAAGCTGCAAGCAGATGCTTTTCGGGTTTTAGCAGGTTGGAGACGAGAATAGCACTGGGGTGATTAGCGGGTGTTTTGGCGTGGAAACACCGTCACGGCAGGCCTGGAGAGCTGTTGGGAGGGCGTTTTGCCCATCCTGTTGGAAACTCACCCAATATCCGGCTGTTCCAGCTTTCATGAGACTTGACCGAAAAAAGAACAGGTTTTTCTGGTGGCACCCGGAGCAACAAGGAGCACCGTTGAACGCTCAAGATTAAGAAGGATCTACAGGTAGATTGCCGGATTTGAGAAACTGCATAGTCCATCATGCTTGGATGCTCACTCCTCTTCCTAGCCCACGGCTGTCTCAAGAACCATGCTTAACAAACACCTACACAGGCTACAGGGTCTGCCAGGGTCTGCAGCAATGGTGTATAACATCTGATCTGTTGGGGGGGTGTCAACCCTGGTAGGCGCCGACCAGAACCTGACCTTGCTTGCACCCTGAGCGGTGGGGTTTCCAGCATTTTCCAGCTGCACACCTGAAGCACCCGGAAGGCTTGGCAAGGAACACCTGAGCAGCCGTCTGAGAAGGACAGTGTTTCACCAGGTTGAACACGAAGTCCATTTTGTGCATGCACCTGAAAAAGATTGATGACTTCTCATGCTGCCAGAATAAACATATGTCGGAATATAATCAGATATCAAACAGTTGGACCAAGCACGATGCAGGCATCCCAAGTTCAAGTTGACCCTTGCTACTAGTCTCTCAAGACATGCCAAATGTATCCACATGTTTGGAACATGAGGATGCAATGCGAAAGAAGCACTTGTTTGGAGTCAAGACTCTCAACGAGAACCCCTCACTCAGGCCGTCCACTCATGTGCTTCCCACTCTGCAGATCGGGAGCATGTGATACGGGAGCCCCGGGGGAAATGTAACATGTCGGCCGCGCTGGCCGTGAAGAAAGAGCTTTTGGACGAACCTTTGGAACAGGAACAGTCCCCCTTGGGTGGGCTGCATCAGTCAGGGATCATCTTTGGTATGCCGGAAGTCCGAATCATTTCCAGCACTTGAACCGTTGATCCACAAAACACTTGCAGTTCAGGTACTGTTTACGCCTGTGAAGTGGGAAGAAACAAAGCCTTGGCTGAAAAGGAGATCATATGAAGTCAGCCCTCCGACGTCAAGGACGCCTCATCGAAGGCTTAAGGAAGGACGCTGGCACGTTCACAAGCACTGTAGCAAAACCTGTTCAAGCTGATGTTCATCAGGTCTGCAACAAGCTGTTGGTGCCTAGAGCACAAAACACATTTCGGATGGTGAGAAACAAGCTGGCAAGGTCAGGCTTTTGGGGCAGGCAGAGTGCCTTACAGAAGCGAAAAGCACTCCCAGAGATGGGGCAAACGGGTGCTTTTGAATCCAAGGTTTAGATTCCTTATAGTTCACGTGTAAGTTCAGGGATTCTGTTCCGCCATGGACTGCTGCTGCCCCTTCTGGCGCTTCTGCAGCGTCTTTGGATGGGGCTCCGGTCAACAAGAGGCCTTCCAAGTGTGGCGGATGAGTCTCATGCACTCCCTCCAACAAAGGATGACAAGGGCCATACTGGGCCTAGAAATGTTGATCGAATCGAAACACAGCCTTTTCCCAGCACAGTCCTAGTTCGCCCAACTTGGCCATCGAGCCATCATCACGAGCGGCGCCGCGCGCCACGCGCTTGGCGTCACGCCACGGTGTGGACGCTATGAGGCACGACAGAGAACTCCAGACGAATTGCTGGAGGAGATCTTCCAACAGTTTGAGGCCTCCAGCAGCTGTGAGATTGGAAGGAATAGCTACTCCGCGCGATTACCATCCAAAGGTTTGGGGTTCTGGCGATCTGTTGCTGGTGGCTCGGAACTCATTCTAACCCCTTTGATTTCAAGCTTCAAGCTGTGCAACACCATGATGGGTATTGCAGGAGTGGGGTTGTTGGCTGCCATCCAGCATGATGTAGCGGCGGCAAGACTTCTCACGAACCCACGTCAACTGCAAAACCAGTACGCTTCGTTCAATTCTGCCTTCAACATCTCCTTGTTTGATTCAAGCTTTGGTTGTACAGCTCAGTCCTTGGTAGCACATGGCACGCCAGATCTCATGCGTGATTTGCATGACAGGAGCCTGGTACTGGTGTGATCCAGACTTCTCATTTGACTGATGCGCTGGCCAAAATGAACCTGGAAGACTTTGAGGCCACACTTCCGGGGGAGGAAATTGACGTCTACAACTTCCGCTGACCGTAGGCGGAGAGCGTAAGAGCATGCAGAGCTCTTCATTGGAAGCTGAGGTACATTCTTGTGATTGGAGGTTTTCCTGCAAGATTGTTGGACAACCCGTTCTTGTCGATTGCTTGGCTTTATGTAGGTCAAGTTAGGTCAAGTGAGCGATCTACAAGTCTACCTGTTCCTCACCAATGCCGTGGGTCAGTCATGAGAATATGTCAAAACACCATCCTTTCACTCCAGACATTTGAAGGTTTTAGACCGGAAAGATGTGCCTTCCACCGGCAAATCGCCAGGACGCTTCGGATGACATCGTTCGACAACCTCTGGATTTGGCCGATGTCCATTTCGCGCAGATGGACAAGGCAGACTTCGAGGCCGGAAGGCATTTTGAGTGGATCCATTGAAGAAATAACGGAGATGAGAGGATGTGTGAGGATGCGTTTCTCTTGCATGACTTTTCCACAATTCTTGAAGTCCTTGAGACGGCACCTCCAAGTCCAGGTCCTGCACCGCCGAAGTCAGTCCTGCGTCCTGCGTCGCCCGAAGTCCTGCCGACGGCCGACTGCTCCGCCGACTGCTCCGCTACAGGTGGAGCTGTTGAAGAAGGTCCTCAACTCCCTGGGACACCCAGAGCGGCTCACTTTGCGAAGCTTTCAGCAGACGATGAAGGAGATTGTACCAACCAGTGGGGAATGGAAGGGAATGGAAGGTAGTTGTTTTGGGGTGTTCTTGAATCCAAGCAGAAACTGCAGAGGGATGCCTTATTCTGAAAGACTTGATGGTCCTTTCCGAAGCTTTGTGGATTGCACCATACATCGTGTCGGACAGAACTCGCTCAAGCACTGACTGACCTCACGAGACGTTCCTAGAGACTTCGGAGACTTCAAAGACTGCCCACATGGGCTGCTGCTTCAGGCCAATTATCCCGGTGTGACCTTTTTGACCAAATATGCCTTTGCCGGCAGGAAGTGCTTGCTGGGTGGTGTGCCAGGGAGCAGGCGCGGGAAGCTTGCAGCTCTTTGCATGGAAGTCTTGAATGTTTGGTGGAATGCCTTCATTTGGCTGGCCTGAATGGGGGAGGGTCCTGCTCTCTATAGTGCAAGCAGCTGATGTTTGAAAGCTAGGCAACTTATTGCAGCTTTCTGCAATTAAGCGAGTGATGATGCCTCGCATGCAGGTACAGGAAGCATTGCGCTTGGCACAAGTCTTTGATCCCAAGAAGATTGGTGTTTTGGCATGAACATGGATATTTTGATATATATATATATATTTTTTTTGTGCATGGATTTTGGTATGGCTAGAAGATTAAGAATCAGTGAGCCTGCGTTGGTTACGTACTGCACCACTTGAGCAGAATCAAGCACAGTTGCTCGCAGCAATCTGAAAAGCATGGCCATCAGATTCCTCATATTGAAAATGATGGGAAGAAGTGTTGCAGGGTGTTGCCGTGCTGCTGTTTTGCTTAGTGATACCATGAACTGCAGTACCTGGGTTCAGCCTCCCAAGTGACAGCCCCAAAACATCAACTGTTACTTAAGCAGCGGTCTCTTAACCAGAGCTGAATGGCCCAGGTTGAGTTCTGTGCGTTTCCGTTCGTCGAAGCTGTGAGGTGTTCTTCCTCGGCCAAGCATTGTCAAGATGGTGCAGCTATGGAGTCGGAGCCTATGCAGCTAGGTAAAGGCTGCTAGCCAACACCCATGTTGCAGCATTTGTTTGTATTGCATTGAATGGGGTGGCCAAGCATGCGCCATGCGCCATGTCGGCCTATCAGTGTGGAATGTTTCCTTTTTTCCGATTTCATTGCTGAGGCAAGAGTTGCTTCTCAGAGAAGCAATTGGAGGAGATTTGGACCCCGCGTTCTTTTCTTCTTCCATCATCGCTGTCCGTACGTGCTTTCACCCGCGGCGAAGAGAGAGGAGTATATAAACATTTTGACCAAGGGGGTTTATGATAGATTCCTTCAGCTGCTGTCTTCTGCAGCAAGTTCTGTCGTTCCTTTCATTCGTATGCAGGAGATCCTGAAAGATGTACCCTCCAATAGCTGCTTGTCTTTCTTGGACGAGGGAGTGTAGAGAAAGAGAAGAGGAAAAGAACACCTTTGGTTTTCATGACGACTATTTTGCAAAAGTGGCTTAGTCCTTGTTGCATCAAGTGCTGGTGACAGCTGGATACTAGATTCGTGCTTCCTATTCGTGGAAAGACTTTGACTAAATTGAAGCATCCTCTTAACATGAACCATATATGTCATTTATCCTGCTTTCTTTCCCAGCAAAGTTCTGACGCGCTTCATAATGCGAACTGACCATATGGATGTCAGACTTCTTTCCACAGCTGCCGTCCGTCTTGGTGCAGCAGCGCCTTTGTTCAGCCGCCTTTCCTTCTCTCTGGCGCCTTGCGCGCCTTGCGCGACCAGGTCAAGGCTTGGAATATCGCTACATCATTCCTTCCCTCCTTCCACTCAAGGCCGCCGTCGACCGAGCTTTTGAGATCCAAATGCCCGAACGGTCACCGTGAGGGGAGCGGTGGGGAGGGGCAAGCCACAGGCAAAACCCTCCGGATGGTTGGGGGATGACAGCCATCCAAGTGTTTCTGTAGGGATTTTCCATCAGGTTTTGGCCGTAGCGGCCGTATGTTGTGATCGTTTTGCTCTTGCAGTTGCAAATGCTTGCTTCTTCCAAGCTTGGACTGGAGGCCAAATACGACTTGGAAGACCCAAAGTCGTTGGCCAAGTTCCTCATCGATGCTAACATCCGATTAGTGCGTGCTGAGTGCCCCCCTAACATGTAGGCCAATGTGCAGTGATGCTCAGTTTGTGCATGTGGATTCATGGACCATTGCTGTAACACGTTGATCAAGCAAGCTTAGTTGGTCTTTCCTTCCAGGTACCTCTACAAGCTGCTCCGGTCAAATAGGTGCATGCCACGACGCCAAGAGGCAGAAGACGAATGTTGTGAAGTCAATGGTGCGGAGGTTTCAGCCTTGGTGTCCCACCAGGAAGTGGCAGATTGGGCTTTGGGGCACCGGGAGGCGTTGATTTGTTCGGTGTCTCACGCATGGGAAGCTAGGGAGCACCCTGATCCGTGTCGCTTCCAATTGGAGAATCTGGTGAGCTGTGTGGGATTGTACGATGCCGCATATTTTGATGATCTCTGGATATTTTACGATTATGTGTCCTTGTTCCAATTTCAACGACACTCTGCTGAGCAAGAGGCCAGTTTCCGGCGGGCCATGGGCAACATGCACATGCTGTATGCTCACCAGAGCACCATGACCTTCCGCCTTGAACGCCTCACACCTCTTCCTTTATGGACTGCTCTGAAGGAAGATTTCACGTACAAAGTCCTGGTGTACCATGTGCCCAGCGGTGCAGTGGTGCCAGTTCCACTCAGCTTCCTGGTGCGAAACGGCATTCTGTACCGAGGCCGCGGGTGGTGTCGCGCTGAGATTGAATGGTCTGCAACACGCGGCATCCAACAGAAGAATCTGGCTGTGGATGGTGAGCCAGGCGAAAGGGGACGCATGAAGAAGGTGCCAATGGCTCCAGCAATGTTCCAGAGGCATATGGACACTGCAGCCTTTACACATCGGGATGATTCAAAGAACGTTGTGCAGCTTCAAAAGAAGATTTTTTATGACAAGGTCACAGCGCGAAAACAATTGAATCTGATGGACTTGTCAGAAGCTGATATGATTGAGCTCACTGCTTCGCTACTGCACTTCAAGGAGCTGAAGGTCCTGCGGATCAATATTTTCTCAGCGGGTAAAGCTGAGGCCACAGCCTTCTTCCAGGCCAAGCCTCGGAGAAATCACTACACAAGTTTCCTTGTTGTTTTTACCGACATCGTTGAATTGAGCAATGTGAGAAGCATTCCAAGGTCTTTACCGAACCTTTTGACGCCAAGATTTACCTTGTAGGCGCTGAAACCTTTGACCCTGGAGAAGTTGGTGCTGAACTCGGCAGTTGGGAGTGGCGTCCACGAGGCAATCGCCAAGGCCATGTTTAGGACAACACTAGAAGTTTCATTCCCCCAAAATGGAAGATGTTCTGTCACACAAGAAAGAATGGATCGCTGGTTCTTCATTGAGCGTCCGTAATCCTTAATTTTGTTTTCTATCATACTGTCAGTATCGGAATTTGAGAGGCACAGAGCAAAGAACACGTCATGGTGTCCACGGTGAACTCCCAAAGGCAATCTCCATATTTAACTCTTCAGTCCCTCGTTCTGCTGAAAGCGATTGCGCTTTCCTCTCTGTTGGGGGGTCTTCGATCACTTCGTCGGGCTCCCAGGGGCTTCCGCAGATCAACTTCAGCTGTATGTCCGAGCTGGACCTTGAGGACTGTAGGATCGGGAACCTAGGCGCTCAGGCGGGGAAGAAACGGGTGAACGGGTGAAACCCCGAAATTCACGGAGCATGGTTGAGGCCCGGCGTTGAGAGCTGTTGGCCTGTTTGTATTTGTTTGAGGCACTCGGGGAGGTGTTAAAGAAGAACGACACGATCACGCATCTCAACGTTCAATCCAATGATCTTGGTCCTTTGGGCATTGAGGCTGCCCGTTGCACCGTTTCTTGTCCTCCTTTCAATACCACACCGCTGGCAGGTTTTGGCAGAAGCGCTCAGGCACAATAGCACCCTCAGAGTCCTCAGCCTTCGGCAGAATCACATCGGAGATGTGGGTGTCCAGGCTGGTTGCTCCGTTCCTGTTGTCCTGCCTATGACACACCGCGACCAGGCATTGGCAGAAGCGCTGAGCCAGAACAGAACGCTCACAGAGATTTACCTCAACTGGGAGCATCAGTCTGCTGTGGGCGTCCAGGCCCAGCGCTTGGATTCAAAGCTTTCCTTTTGGATTCAAGTCGAAGTCGGCAGCATCAACAAAGAATCTAGGACATGTGCTTAAAAGTAAAGACCAACAACTTGGACAAGAAGGGCCGAAGGGAATGGAAAGGCAAACAGCGAAGTTGCGCAAGGCACTGCAGCAAGTTGAAGAACGCCTCAAGGCGAACAGAGATGCTGCCCAGGCTACTGCAGAGGCCGTACACAGCATGTGTTGCGTACTGTTGCGTATTCGCTGTAGTTCCAACTCGATTTTGCACATTCTGCCCATGGACGAATCAATGTGAGTCTCTATGAAGCAATCCACGCTTCTCGCGGAAAATGCCACGCACATGTTCCTCTATGTTTCAGGCTGCAGAAGTTTTTACAGAGAGAGAAGCAAGACGCCAGAGCAGAGAAGCAAGACGCCAGAGCAATCGACCTGGACGTCCGCGCCTACAGGACCACGCACTGCGTGAAATGTTCACAACTACAAACATTCTATTCCCTGATGTGAATAGTACTGAGCCTTCTGCAAAGTGCATGTCATAACAACGAGTAGGGCTTTAGTGGGTTTGTGGTAGCATTTGATCATTTGATCTACATAGACAAGTGACAAAAGACGGAACCCCCGCGACAACGTGAACTTCGCGTACTTTGAAACGATTTAGTATTTGCCACGCAAACACACTGGCCAGGGACTTGCAAGAGCCTTGAAGGCTGACGGTATCCAGAGGAAGATCCACTTGAGTGGAGAAAACATTGGAGATGAAGATCTTAAGGCCTGGCTTCAGGAGAGCGCCAAAGGCAAGCTTTGTTGGAAGCTGTTCAGGTCAGGTGAAACGTAATTCTATATTGTATAGTGTCAGTCTTGGGCAGGCTTGCGTGCACGCATATCATCACGGCACACTTCTACATTTTGGCTGGAGAGCCTGAACGGACAGTGGAGATTCTGTCTGGAACTGGTTCAGCAGTGCCGTGTGTGGGCCACACCTTCTATGGCGATCATTCCAGCTCTCCATTCTGAGGCTCAAATCATCACCCCGGCGGCCTAGGCGGAGTTTCACAACCATGTTGAGGACATTTGAGGACTTCCTTGCCGGCATGTCGCCTTTGGGATTCTGGGGCTCCATGGTTGTCTTCGAACATTACCCACGGGCATGCGGACTATGGGCAACCTAGTCGTCGGTCTCCGGGGTGGGTACTCCTTCCCGTGGATCGGGATTCTGTGTGGGGCCCAAGCTGACCAGCAGGTGGCGCTGGAGTCTGCCCCAAAGATGTGGCACCTCTTGAGGTCTCTACGGCGACAGCCGAGGTCTTCGCCCATCTTCGCACTTCGGGCTTTTACGTCATCCGGGGTCCGGGCTTAGTGCCACTAGACACTGGCGAGTGCTTGGCTACTCCACCACTGCCCACTTTCGCACAATTTGCCCGCCCCCGCCTGCACATACTGTGGTGACCTCCCCTTCCCGGCAAGCCTGTGGTGTTTGGCGGGGGCTACTGGGTCTGTGCGCCATATCGTGCGCAGGTGCGAGGTGCGCAACGCAGGAGAGGCAGCGGGTGACGTGCCCTTGTCGGCTCGGGCGGCGGAGTGGCAGCAGCGCCATGGTATGTTGGCTGATGCGGACAGCTGCTTTCCAATCAGGCTGCCGTCATCTTGCTGAGCTTTGGCTTGTCGCCCGTGTAGCTTTTGTCCCGCCCACTCCGGTAGCCGGACCCCGTGGGTGTTACCGCTCCTTTTGTTGTATTTGCATCATGGGATGCTTTTCACCTGTGGCTTCAGCTTCGGGATCGAATCTGGCCAGATCCAAATCGCTCGGGAGCAACCGAACGATCAGGTGAAGGTTCCAGTGAAGCTGGAGCATACCAACGCATCATCGCTGACTTCCGGCGTTAAACGAACCACAGTATTGGAACGAGGAAAAAGGATAGCGCACTGTCTCTAAAGAGTAGTAACCTTATGAAAGATCTGACTGTGATGTATAAAGCGACCATTGCGAGGTACTTTGTGATGCCTTGAAGCTCAACAACAGTGTTGATGAGATCGACCTCCAGCGAAATCGAATCACAGATGCCGGCGTGAAGGCCACACTGTTTTTGTCAGCGTTTTGTTTGTTAGGCTTCGCAGCTAATCCAATGCCAGGCACTTGCAGAGGCACTGTGCCAGAACAAGCGCATCACTTTGGTCAACCTTATGCACAACGACATCACTGACGGAGGCATTGAGGCCTTCTTTCCGCCTTGCCATGCAACTGCTCATGACATCATGCAGGGCAGGTTCGTCATTTTTCACTCACCGTCCTTTGTTTGCGCTGACCTCAATCAAAAACAAAAAACAACATAATCAGGTAAGCAGTGAACTTGGCTGCCGCAACCACAAAGGTACCACCTGATCCTGCATCACTGCATGTTTTATCTCCAGGTTTTGGCCGAAGTGGTGCGGTGCAGAGGAGGCTTCCGTAGCATACTCCTTGGCTTCAATCCCTTCGGCGAGACCGGGCGTCAGGCCTTTTCGCCCGGTCCATTGCTCCGTCGGTGCTCCATGTGTTTCAGTCGATGTGGCCGTGGGCTTGCTCCGGCTCAGGCGCTCCAGCGAATCAAAGAACGGTGCACGGAATGAAGAAGTGCTTCTCATCGGCTTGGCTGAGGAAGTAAGTGCCTTGGATGAAAACCCGAGAAGGGATGACCGGACACTGGGTGGGACGTGGATTGCATCGGCCCCTGCACTTCTGAAAGCCTTCTAGCTGGAATATTCTGATGACTTATGATGGCTCTCCATTTTGATCAATTTTGGTTTTGACCGTGGGATGTCTTATCAATCCTTCCACTTTCAAGCGATGTATCCGTCCGAGATCATTTTTGGGGTTCGGTATGTATTTTTGCGTCCAATCTTCGGAAAGCGGTCTCAAGCTCATCTCCACTTGGCAAGGTGTCCCCTGCTGCTTCTTGTGGGTTACGGGTCGGGTTTGGGAAGGTGTTGATGTTTATGGTCTATTTGGTGGGTGTGCTTTTGGCGGGTCCAAGAAGGGCCATCCTGATCAAGAACCAGCCTCAGGAGGTACCTGGACCCTTTTGGTTTGGTAATGAGTTCACACGTATGACTGCCGTTTGGGAAGCTAGGAGCGCTTTTCGTGTACCCTCTCTCCAACAATCATGGAAGTGGATGGCCTGGCTCCTGGAAAGACCATTCTCCTCTACCAACAGGGGGTTGTCCACTTCCACGTTTGTTGCAGGGAGGGTAGTTCACTGAAAAAGACAGCGACAGGTGATTTTTGGGGTCCACGCAAGGTCCTTGTTGGCAGACTATTGGCAGAATCAGAGTGGATAGACTCAGACTATTCGCCTTGCCCAAGGCTGTATTACTATGACATCCATACTTGGCTGCAAGGCGCGCATAAAAGACTGCGAAGCAAGTGCGTAGAATGAGACTGCACCATTCACTGCAATGCTTCTGTACAAGGCAATTGAGGGTTTCCCCAAAGAAAGTGATTGGATGTCTTGATGTTGCCAAGTTTACAATTCGGCTGGCAGACCATACTAAGACTCCTGGAGGAAGCTTCCAAATAGCTCCAGAAATGTCGTTCGTTTGGCAACACCATTACGTTGGAAGCTATTAGGTTGGAGGACATCGCTAGTAGGGTGGAGGCCCTTGCTATTAAATTGGAAGCTATTAGGTTGGAGGCTATGCTATGACCATGTTCATGTAGGAACACGTGCAATTGCGTTCGAGGCGATTCAGGGTATCCTAAGCCACCAAGTCGTGGCTTGCAGCCCAGTACACAATTTACAAGCAGAAAGATTATGCATTAACTGGCACTTTGGATCCTGCTAAGTGTCTATACGCTGCTGTTTTGGCGGCTCTGCAGGGTCGCATGCCTGTCATGGCTTTATGCCACAAGCCCCAGGGTGGCTGAGGGTGGGTCTCCGTAAAAAAGGGTGCACTGAAGCACCACTTGAACCCCAACGGAAAACCAGCGTGGTCACAAGCTGGCTCAAAAGCGACGCTTTCCAAAGCTTCTACTTTGGATCCTGCTAAGTGTCTATACGCTGCTGTTTGGGCGGCTCTGCAGGGTCGCATGCCTGTCATGGCTTTATGCCACAACCCCCCAGTCAGCGCACAGACCAAAAAAGGTTCTACGTGTAGTGGATTCGCTTGTCCACTCTGGCCATTCGGCCTGCGAGTTCTTTCAGTACCTCTCCACCATCATAGAGGTACCGCTGCACGGCAGAGCTACTCCACCTTCCCATTCTTTTCACCAATTCGATCTCGCCCGAGGCCTGGAACAAAGCGCTTGCTCCACCAATCCGCAGGCTGTGGCTCATGAAGCGATCTTCAGGGAGCCCCTCGGCCGTTGCGGCCTTCTGTAGCACTGCTTGAACCTCCGTCCTGCGGAGTGTGGGCCCATTCCCCCATCGAAAAAGGGGGAAGTGAGCTTCAGGGCCTGGTGAAAACCTCCGCTGGGCTACCAGTCGTAGCTCTTCAAGGGCTCGTACCGGACAAAGGAACAGCTCGCCCGTAGAGCCCATGGTTTTGCAAGACCCGAATGCTTCCTGATCCGCCTTTGTCTTGCGGAACTGAAGCGTGACTTCATTTGCTCCTTCCTTCACATCCTCCGTTCTTGGTGAGCCTGACGTCCATGCCCCGGATGATCATGTGGGCGTCCACACCCCCGGAGTCGCAGTACTCCTTGGCGCGAAGCATAAAGAACCATGCCACCAGCAAGGCCGCTTGCACCATCGCCTTGTCGACCTGGTCCTCCCCGAACAAGTCGCTGTTGCACAGGCTCTTCCCAACCCACACTAGCATTCCAGGTGTCACACCCAGACGTCGAGGCTTGCGCTCAGCGTGTCGGTCCAGCGAGGTGACCAGCATCCACACCCTGAACATCCCTTCAGTCGGGTCACCTGCTCCTCCCCGTTTATGGCCGTCCTTCACCGCGAACAGCGCCTGCTTGATGGAAGCCGCTGTAGTGCCCAGCCACCCAAGGTAGCCCAGGAACGCCAAGAGCTTGTCCTCGTTCTCCAGCTTGTCTCCCTTCACATTGAGGTAGCAAGAGGGCCAACCTTGCCGGGCCGCCCACGCTTCCCACTTTCCCCACGCGGATTGGTACATCCGCAAGGTGGTGGCTGCTTTGCTTCGAGCAATGTTCTCTTCGAGCCACTCCTCCACATGAGTCTGAACTGACCCATCGAAAGGAATCTTCCTGGGCTCCAGCAGCACATATTGGTCAGCTGGCAGTTGAGCAGGCTTCACAGACTTTGGGCGTCTGCCCCCAGCGGATGTGTCCTTGAAGTACTCCTTCATCGTCACCTCGGGCATCTCCTCCGTGTCCAGGTCTCCGTCGAAACACGACAGCCATAGGGCCTCGCCCAATCTTGAGACAGGGCGTTTGAGTGGGCCACCGCCAGCACGTCCATCTCCGCCGAACATGTCCCCCGCGCCAAAATGGCGATGCTTCCACTTGCGGAGCCAGGCCAGCAACTTGGCCATGGATAGGTTATACGGCTCATTACCGATGGCTCCAGCCTTTGTCCCCTCTTCGAGGATCTCCCCGAACTCAACCAAAGCACCCGCCATCACCAGCAAGTTGGAAGTCACTTGAATGCCCGTGGCTCTATTGCCTTGATCCGCTACCTCCTTCTCTGTTCGGCCCTGTCGGATGAGCTCATCCCATGCCGAGCCGGTTCGTCCTTGGCACACCCACACTTCGCGAGCTTGAAGTGCACAAAGGTGCCCTGGTCGGCCTCGTCGATCGTAGACCTCCAGCGCCTCAAAGCTTCCATCCTTCGCCCGTAACGGCCACCTTCCTGGACCCGCCATCCCGTGCACATTGATCCTCCCCTCTTGGGGTGAGTCCCAAGCATGGCCCACCACCTGTGGCAGCAAAGGCCCTGTGGATGCCGGGTTCTCCTGGCTATGGCTCGCCCTTTCCAGTGAGGCTCCAAGGGGTGAGGCTGTCACCGTTTTGACAAGGCACCTCTGCACGATCTCCTCTGTCACCTCGAAGCGTGCTCCCACCAGACAGCGTCTCCTGCGTGCCAGAAACTCCCCTTAACTCTGTGGACACGAACTCGATGACAACGCCTTGAAGACCATTGGCCTCAAGGCCTTCACGCGCCTGCTCCCAGGGCGCACATCTCGGGCCCTCCCAGATCACAACAAAAGGCTGGAGCTTGGCGACCTCCTTGATGAACTTGGCGACCAGGACCCCCTTCTCATCGACCGGCAAGGTGGGGACCACGACGGTGAAGTTGCCTTTGGCATGGGGCTGACTTGGCGCCAGGCTCTCGAAGTCCTTCCGCCACCTGTCCTCGCTGACCAGCTCGATGACATTTAGCTTCTCCCACGGGATTCCCACCGGCTTGTTAATGAAGCGCTTGAGGCGTTTCTCCTTCAACTGAAGCATCACTTGGCGATCTTCCGGGTCATGCCACGAGAGAAAACAAGGTCCGAAGCGGGCTGTGTCTTCAATGGCCTTGGAAATAGCCGGCCCCAGCTCGACCTTCGTCCAGCTCTTCTTCTCCAGCATCACCACGAACTCGTCGTCAGTGCACCGGGTGATGTAGTCAGAGTCGACGTTGTGGTAGGTCCTCCACCAGCCGCCAACCAGCGTGAAGCCATAGTTCATCTCGCGCAAGTTCAGCACGCGGACCAGCAATCTTCCAGCCCTCGACCCACTTTGGCGCTTGCTCACCCATTGCCTGACCGTGGAGTTGTCCCCCGCATAGAGCACCACCTTGCCACGCCACATCGGCCCCCTCTCACACATGAAGGCGACCAGCGACAGCATCATGTCTCCGTCGTTCTGCATCTCCTGCTCCGCGACTCCTTTGAGCCATGGCTCCAAGTCCTTCACCGTTGCCCGGGCTGCCGCCCCAAACGTCCAATCGATGGCCCCAATGACCTGGGTGGTGGCGTCCGATGAAACCCATACCGTCTCCTGCCACTCATTGGGAAGAGAGAGGCGCTCCTTCACCGGCAACAGTTCCTTCAAGGTTGTGCCAAAGCGAGTTTCCCAACGGTCTGACCTCGCACACCGCCACCGGCAGACCTCGAAGAGGCTCCACAAGTCCTCCCATGCGTCCTCCGTCTCGAGCTCCTCGTCCTTGTATAGCCCAGTCGGCGAGGTCGTGCCGGGAGCCCCCCCTCATCATTCGAAAGGAAGATGTCCGCCGCCTTCAACTCATTGGCCAGGCCCCTTACGACCGCCGCCCACCCAGTTGTGATTCCCCGGAACTGCTGAATCTGACGGACAGTGACTCGCTTCTCACCCACATCAAAAGCTCCATCTCCAAGGAGGTGGGAACCTCGCAGAATCCTTCACTCAGGGAGGAAGGCCTTCTCCGAGTCGGCATTCATAGTGAGTCCCCATATCACTTGCTCGGCTTTGAACTGGCCCTCGATGGCGTCCTTCTCCTTGTTCACGGCCTCCCGGCCCAACATTTGTCTCACGCCCGTCTCATAACAGGCTGCTGACACCCAAGGGCGAAGGCCCAGGACCGGCTCCACCAACACCGCGTCGTCGACCAGGATCTTGCAGTCAAAGCCCAGTTCACCATCTCGACGAGGTAGTCCCGGGCGATGTGCGCGATGGAACTCCTCCGTTGCGCGCCCCCACGGGGTCCATTTCCCTGGCGAACCTGAGAACCCGAAGGACGACACCAGGTACAAGACCGTCAGCGCTCGTCCCCGCACTTCTCCCACATGACCTTCCTCGTCCATCATCGCCTCGCTCTTCCAAGGGCGTGGCCTCGGACAGGCTAGCTGTGGCCTGTGCTAAAGCCCACAAAGGTGGAGATGCCAATGCCAAGGTTGCACCCTGCGAGGCGCCGCGAAGGGTTTGAGGGGTTCCGTCGCCTTCGGAAGCATAGAAAAGAAGAGGCTGGCCTTGGCTGCTAGCACCGTACGTGGCAGCCGAGGCCATGCCTAGGCTGCGTGGCCTCGGACAGGCTAGCTGTGGTCTGTGCTAAAGCCCACAAAGGTGGAGATGCCAACGCCAAGGTTGCACCCTGCGAGGCGCCGCGGAGGGTTTGAGGGGGGCCGTCGCCTTCGGAAGCATATTAGAGAAGAGGCTGGCCTTGGCTGCTAGCACCGTACGTGGCAGCCCAGGCCATGCCTACGCTGCGTGGCCTCGGACAGGCTAGCTGTGGCCCCTGCTTAAGCCCACAAAGGTGGAGATGCCAATGCCAAGGTTGCACCCTGCGGTGTCCCAGGCGCCTCCCGCCTAGGCTGCGGCTAGGCTGGGGTCGGCGGATATATTGGAGTAGTTTGTGGGTCAGGGTCTACTATAGTTGAACTAGTTGCCGATAATAGAGATACCTTGCGTACCCATCAACCCAAAAAGTTCCCACTGGCGCCTAACAGATGTTGACCGCCCGTCATTTCCGGGCTGCCTCCTTTGGTCCACTGCAGTGGCAGCAGCGTGTTGCCCTGAAGGTCCTGAGGTCGGCACTTCGCTGTTCGCGCCTGAGATCCGATTTCTGGGAGGAGAGAGAAAGAGAGAGAGAGAGAGAGAGAGAGTCGCATGCGAATAATCAGAAGCTATATAGACAAGTCTGGGCGGATAAGGCTGTTGGATTGGATGAGTTCATGTCCGTTTAGTTTTCTGAATTTGGAGACCGGATGGCACGACTATCCCTTGTTTGTGCAGAACAGATTCTGAGACATTCCTCAAAGAAATGGTGTCAAAAGGGTCTTGGAAGCCACTGTGTTTGTTTCCTCCACCCATCGCGCAGCCGCTGATATTTGTTGGGTCCTGGGTCCTGCTAAGATAACAGGGTAGTGCTGAGCAATGGTCAAGGCAAAGATACTTGCCCTTCCAAAGATTAGACTGAATTAACTTAAGCAACGCCAAGTGGCAATCATTTGACCAATGATCAACCCTTTCTAGAGTGGCTCACCAGCGGATTCCTTAGCAGTATGTTGATCATCGCCAATTCAACCATCTCCATCGGTCCAAAGTAGACCCAAAGAGCCTATGCAGTCCCCGCGGGTCATCAGCCTGATAGCTTTCCTGTCACCAGCACCTGGGACAGGTCGCCAGCAGATGCTCCCCTTCGTTTGGTTGAGATACATGGGGGTTTTAGGTAACGGTTATATTCCTTCTGGTGGGTCGACTTGAGGTGGGGGGAGACTCACATTCGACCAATCTTGGGGTCTACTGTACCTATATTATACACATATATTATATATATATATTTGTACACATATGACGGGGGATCAACTTTTATAC